>CM037151.1:26401639-26490099 GCA_020921065.1 Vaccinium darrowii
AAAATCAGAGTCTGATTTACAGGGGACAAGGACATGAGGAAAAATTACCATTTAGCCCCCCTCCAATAAGAGATGAGAGATTTGTCAAAGCAGCTATATACGTGGCCCATTTGTATCCACGTTTGCAAGGGCCAAGTTGTACCAATTGCAAACATTAGCCACTGACAGCTTTGACTATTACAGCTATATACGTGGTCCATTTTCCAAGCCGTTGGATGAAATCCAACGGCCTACAATACAAGCCTTTTTTTTTTGTTAAGGACAAAATGGTAAATGAAAAAGGGTGGAGATTTTAGCAAACATGGCTTTTATCAAATGGGAAAGAAGGGTAATTTTATCAACTTGTGATAAAATGAGATTCTACCTAAATTTTTTTGAAAAACTTTCCCATTATATTCTAGCTTTGCCATTGCCTTGCAGTATTGTGAACGTGAAGATTCAAGGGGACTCTGGCGTAATTTTTAGAAACAAAGCTTTGTAACTAGGGAAGCTACAGCCGTACATTAGAAAGTAAGGTGGGACCGGAAAAGCCAAAATCCAGATTAGTGAAACTCTGGAAAAGCGTGAATATTAGGCTGGATTAGGCTGGGTTTCTTGTTTGACAAAGATAAAATTAAGGGGTGATTTTATCAAATTTTGATAAAATCTTTTGAAAAACTAAAGCCTAGTCTAACATCCAAGGTGGGTTCGCGGGAAAAAACAAATTCGACAACCAAACACAACTTCTACATGCGAAGACACACACTGACACATGAGAGAAAAAGAGAATGCCATACCATCGACCCTGAGGGGTAGGTCTGGAGGCCTTTGCAAGGTTTAATTTCCTTGTTAGGAACAAGGCCACTTCACATCACGTGCAAGCGTAGTAAGTACTGTAAGAGAGGCTGTAAAGATTATTTCAAGTGTGTGCAAGATGGCTAGGAACACTTTTTTTTTTTTTTTTTGGGTAATTCAGCTTGAAATTAAAAGGGATTAAGTGAATGTAAAGCTTACAAGGGGCATATCTCAGGGAGGACAAAACGAAAATAAAAAGAAAGAAAAAACGCATACTCCCCGGCACAACCTGCCGGGGTGGGCAATTTGGATGTCCTAGCACAACCCGCTAGGGTAGGGATAAATGGACAAAAAATTCTAATTATGTAAACCCGAAGGTTTGAATATTGGGTACACATCTAATTTTCATTACCACAAAAATATGGCAGAAATTGGTTTTTCGGGCACTAGGCCTTCCACTTGGTTTCATCCCTGGTGGGACCAAGGACATCTGTGATGCAACTCACCAATGCACGGTGTGTGGACCAAGAACAGCAATGCATGCGTACAGTTGGCATTTACAAAACACTGTAGAAGGGCCCACGAAGATTCTACTGCTGGCAGCATTTAAGAGCATCTTTATCAGACGCACCAAAATTTTCACCAAATTTAACTTCAAAAACATCTTTTATAAATTAACAAGTCACTTTTTCAAAAACTCACAAAATCAGACTCTTTATTTTAATTTTACTATATTAAATCATTCCCCTCAAATCTATAAAAAAAAAAAAAAAAAAACTCCCTACACACAAGTCTACACTTGGGGAGAAGTTTCGGACCAAACAAAGGAGTGGACCCCGCCACTAACTTCCTCCTCTCCACACACAAGGCTACACGTGTATGACAGCAATGCCTTTCTCTGCGTCCGCGTCAGACAGCAATAGTAACCGGAAAAAAATAAAGGCAAATTCTAGAAATCACCCTAAGGGTGGTCAGGAGTAAGTCACACGCTCATCAAACGTGCGCGTAGGTATAAATGCCAGCAACTTTTGTTTTGATGTGATATGGGCTTGCTCGGATAAGTGCTCCAAGTGGGCCCTCTCTTTCAACATCTTTTCTCCTTTTGTTTCCAAAGAATATTGCCCCTGATTTTGTTGACCCATATATGTCCTGGTCTCTCTCTCTCTCTCTCCCCTCTTCTTTCTGTCTCTTCATACTTTTTACTATCTCACACAATTTATTTTTTACAATTAAAATATTTATAACTTTTATTCTACTGTCTAAAAATTTAAAAAATTATATATTTAAAATCTACTCGACGACATCTATTAAACAAGACCAATATTGAATATTATGTATAAAAAAAAATCTTTTGGGTATAGGCTCATTTTTTGCGCGAAAAATGAGCCTATACCCAAAAGATTTTTTTATACATAATATTCAATATTGGTCTTGTTTAATAGATGTCGTTGAGTAGATTTTAAATATATAATTTTTTATTTTTAGACATATAAAATAGGGTTTTTCTATTGTCAGCCCAGTAAGACAACAAAAAAAACAAAAAAAGCACATACTTCAATGTACTTTTTTTACATTCTCATACACTTTTACATATTTCTATACACTTTTCACACATTTTCATATACTTTTTAAGCCTTATAATCAGCCCGTTGGGTGAATTTTAGAATTTTCCTATAAAATAAAAGTTATAAACATTTTAATTGTAAAGAATAAATTGTGAGAAATAGTAAGTGGGTTGAGTATAGGGTTGGCAATGGGGACGGGGCGGGGCCGGAGACCACTATCCCCGTCCCCGATCCCCGAATCCCTCCCCCGTCCCCGCCCCGATCCCCAATGGGGATCATTTTCGCCCCTCCGTCCCTGCCCCAAACGGGGAATGGAGATCCAAACCGGGGATTCGGGGAATTCTAGTACTTCTCCGTCGAGAACCCCAACCGTGCCCTATTCATCTACTGCATGGCCGCCACGTACCTTCTCCGTCGAGCGCCGGCGCAGGAGAATGTTGGAGATCAGTCAAGCAAACACATATATATCTACAGATAACTTGCAAAGATTTTCGAGTATTAAACTGCATTATTTACTAATAATTATAACTTGAACTGAATCTGGAGAAGCCACACCAAGTCCATCTTCTGAAATTGGGGTGCCTGTGGCTGAGATTGTTGCGCTATATCCAATATCCAAATCCATCCCTTCTCCCGATTTCTCCTCATCCGAAAAAATGCAGTTCCAATAGTACTCCCCGCCGCCGCCGTACAAGTCGTCAAAATAGTAGACTATGCGACGAAGGCACAGCCGCAGGAGGAGCCTCACCGTGAGATCTGAAATGGGTGTGAGATCTGAAATGGTGTGAGATTGAGAGACTGAGAGGAGACTGAGGAGTCGGCGGCTGTGAGATCTGAAATGTTTTGTTTGTGTGTAGACAGTGTAGTGTACAGTGTCTGAGTCTCAAACCCTAACTATATATATATATATACACGGGAGATCCTATCAAGGATCCCGGATTTCCCGGATTGAAGCATTTTGAAGCCCTTCCCGATATTTTTTTGACGATCCGAGCCGTCCAATGTGTTCAAAAGGTGTTTTCCATGGCCCACGCGGGAAATCTTCAAAAAAAAATACCGGGAAGGGCTTGATCCACGCAATTTTTCGCAAAAACTGCATATTTACAAAATTGCGTGGATCAAGCCCTTCCCGGTATTTTTTTTGAAGATTTTTCGCGTGGGCCTTGGAAGACACCTTTTGAACACATTGGACGGTTCGGATCGTCAAAATTTGATTCGGAACTATGAGATCCGGACCCAAGGGTCCCGAACTAGAGAGTTCCTCTATATATATATATATATATATATATATATATATATATATATATATATATATATATAAAATAAAATATAAAACGGGGATTCGGGGACGGATCGGATCGGATTCGGGGCAGGGATACACTGCTACCCGTCCCCGATCCGATCCCCGAATTTTTTTAAAAAAAATCCCAAAATCCGACCCAGTCTCCAAACAGATCTCCAAAACGCCGATCCATTCGGATCGGGGAACGGATCGGATTCGATCGGATCGAAGGAAATTGCCATCCCTAGTTGAGTAGAGGAGAGAAAGAAATGAGAGAGAGAAAAGTCAGACAGGGAGAGGGAGTGATAGGAGACACGGAAGAGAGTGATGGGACAAGACCTCTTCAATTTCTGGGAACCTGCATTATTCGCCCATGGGGATCCGCGCAACCCTATTTTATTTTTATTCCTTGGTCACCCTAAGGGTGGTCACTAGCAAGACCCTTTGGTGAGGTAGAATAGAGAGCCTGATTTTGGTGTGTGTTTGGGGGTTTGGCTACTCAATTTAACTTAAAAGTTAAATTGCAAAGCCAAATGGGGATGCCCTAACCATTTAACCACTGAACATATGGGGTACACCAAGGTCTGGCCTTGAAAAGTCCACCGAAAGGTGTCCTATTTGAAATCTCCACCACTCCTGGTGGGGAGAAAATTTTGGGTGCAAA
The DNA here is from genome assembly GCA_020921065.1 of Vaccinium darrowii. NCBI lineage: Eukaryota > Viridiplantae > Streptophyta > Magnoliopsida > Ericales > Ericaceae > Vaccinium > Vaccinium darrowii. The sequence continues at coordinate 26,405,925 of CM037151.1, forward strand.
TAGGGTAGGGTACACGTGGTACCCTTGCACGGCATCCGAGCCGTCCAAAAATGCAATGGACGGCTCGGATTGAATTTTTGGACGAGAGCAGACGGTTCGAGCTAATACAGTAGCCCAAAATCTTCAGTTCCTCGGCAACGAGAGCAGACGGTTCGAGCAATACAGTAGCCCAAAATCTTCTTTACTCTATGTCTCAACGTTTGGGTCTTTGATTTATTTATGCTTAGGGTTTTATCGCTTTTGGATTTAAACGATTTTTGGTCTTGGATTTCTGTTTAGGGTTTCAACAAGGCTCTTGGATCAAACACATTAACATAGTTCACGTTGATTTTATTTCATTTGGACAAGTTCTTTGTCGGCCATGACTTTTCATGGGATTTTCCGTTATGGAATAATAGATTTGGACATAATCCTCTAGATGGGAGAGAGAGAGAGAACACTTAAATGTTCTAATCTCAGCATTGAGTGAGATGCAATGTCAAAAATTGTAGCATAAATCGTGTCCACGGAACCGGTGCAGAGAGTATTAATTTGTCGACAAAAGCACGTCCTTTAACTAGGTCTTCCTGTTTCATCGTCCTCGTGTAACCCATCAATAAATGTATCAACATCATTTTAATGCAGGACCTAATTATTGATGTTCCGATTTCGTATTTCGTATCTGAAACTCACATGGCAGCTCAGAATAGCGTACTAAACAAAAATTGCGGGTCAACGATCCCTTACTGCACTTTCTACTCACATGGTTTATAATAGTGTACTACACAAGATCTGCGAGTCAACGGTCCGTTACTGCACTTTCTACGGTAGTCTCCACATGGGCATCGAAGACTCAAATGATCATACAAAAGTAATGTAGAAAGAAGAATCTGAGACCTGCAATATGCATACAAAATGATCGAAGACTTCACAGGGCTCGAGGTTTCGAAGACTAAACAAGCATACAAAATTAACTTTAGTATTAAACTTCCCATATGAACATATTCACTTATGCTAAAAACATGACGACAAATGCGGCACAATGATTGCGGACAATAGTGGAGTTGAAAATTGAAGGGCCTTATAAATATTGAAGTCAAGCGTTAGAATCATTTCAAAGAAAATTGAAAGGCAAATATTGCTCTGAGAAAAAGAAAATCGATACTTCAGCTACAGCAGCAGCAGCAGAGAGAGAGAGAGAGAGAGAGAGATTCATGGGTATTCATAGCAAAGATCCAACCAAGGACTTAACTAGCATCTCCAAACAAGCTGAAGTGGTGGTAATAATGGTGCCATTTCCGATGCAAAGCCATCTCAACCAGCTCCTCCACCTCTCCTGCCTCATCTCCTCCCACAACATCCCACTTCACTACGCGACCACGGCCACCCACCTCTGTCAGGCCAAACTCCGGTTCAATAACACAACCCACCTCCAAGATTCCCAAATACATTTCCACGAATTCCCCGACTGTGCTTTCTTCTCTTCTACCCCCGACCCAAATCCCTCCACCAGATTCCCCACCCACCTCCAGCCTTCATTTGGCTCATCTATCCACCTCCGCCAGCCAATGGCAGCGCTCCTTCACAGTATCTCTGCTACAGCAAGACGAGTTATTGTCGTCCACGATGTCATGATGACTTATGTGGTTCAGGACGTTGCTAATGTTCCAAATGCGGAATCCTACACTTTTAACCCAAGTTCGCCCTTTTCTTCTTTCTTCGACGGGTGGCAAATGAAAGGAGAACCGTTCCTGGAAGAACCACCACCAAAAGGGCTACCATCTTTCACAGGATGCTACAGCATTGAAATCCTGAATTTCATAGCCCTTCAAGCTGATTTCCTGAAATTTACAACCGGATATATCTATAACTCGTGCAGATCGATCGAAGGTAGATATATTGATTTAATAGCGCAAGACCAGTTTAATAGGGACAAACTGACATGGGCAATTGGGCCATTGAACGCGGGGGCAGACTATGATAGAAGTAACTCAAATATCCCCAAACACAAATGTTTGGAGTGGCTTGACAAACAAGCCCCAAAATCTGTTTTATACGTTTCGTTTGGAACGACAACCATAATGACAGATGAAGAGATCAAAGAGCTCGCAATGGGGTTAGAACAGAGTGGGCAAAAGTTCATTTGGGTTTTAAGAGATGCTGATAAAGGAGATATTTTTGCAGGAGAGGAGAACAGGAAGAAACTGCCAGAAGGGTTTGAAGAGAGATTGAAGGAAGTTGGAATGGTGGTGAGGGACTGGGCACCTCAAATAGAGATTTTGGGGCACCCATCAACGGGTGGGTTCATGAGTCACTGCGGCTGGAGTTCATGCTTCGAGAGTATAACTATGGGAGTTCCCATAGCTGCTTGGCCTATGCATTCTGACCAACCCAAGAACGCTTTTCTAGTTACAGAAATACTGAAGGTTGGTCTGGCAGTTAACACATGGGAACACAGGGAGGAAACAGTGAGTTCATCAACCATCGCAAAAGTTGTTGAGAAGCTAATTGCATCAAAAGAAGGGGAAGAGATAAAGAATAGAGCTGAGGAGCTGGGCACTTCCACCAGGCAGGAGTTGGAAGAAGGCGGTGTTTCTCGAATGGAGCTGGAGTCATTTATTGCACACATAACTAGGTAGGTTCATAGAACTGCCACAACACGAACTTTGTACCTCCTCTTCTTCATCTCCTCCCAAATCCACCATAATCTACACCAGTGGATTAGTGATCGAGAATTAGTGCAAGTCAGCGAGACAAATTCTTCCAGCACATTTGAATTTCTGTTGTAGTTCTACCTGCAAAGAAATTCACAAATACCTAATAAGAACAACAACAAACTTGTCACAATCATAGCTCCCTCTTCTTAATGTGAAGTTTGTCAAGTATCATTTAGGATCTGCGTGGACGGCTGCAAACGAACCTTTCAAGCTTGCTTCATACAAAAGTAGTTGAACCTGAGCTCGGCTCGTGCTCCAGTCGAGCTTGAATAATCAAGGTCGAACTAGGCTCGTATATAAAAAAAAAAACGACCTTGGCTTGAGCTTATATGAACGAGTCAATATTGATCTTGAGATAAAAAGCAAAATCAAAGTAGATTAAATCCAACTCAAAAGAAAAATAAATACATGAAGATTAATAACCAAAACTGCAGAAAATTCATAAGTAATTAGAAAGTTTGGGTAATGAAATATGCATAGTTGCATAAAATCAAGCACTCTAAATAAACAATTATTGTAGAGGGCATATACGATTCATTTGTAACTAACATGATTAACAAAAATTTGCCTTCATGAGCCTACTCGAGCCGAGCTAGCATATACTCGAGCTCGACAAAGTTACTAAATGATCCTAAAAATTTGGTCCACTAAGGAAACGACCTGAGCTCAAACGTTATTTACTGAAGCAAGCTTGAGCTGTTTATGAATCGTAGGTTGCAGCCTTACCTGTATGGGGACTAGCATTTTTGTGTACAGCTCTTGTTCATGCAAACTATGACTATATGAGAGAAGGCAAAAACTGTCCAGATACCCTTGCCTAGAACTGCCGGTGGCCTTTGGAGAGCCACCTGAAGATATATGTGATAAGTTAATACAGGACATCTTAGAATAGACAAGTAGCCAAGCACTGTCTCAGAATAGTTTCTGTTAAGAGAATGAGTAACATACTACAGCTTTTACATGAGCTGGCATCGACAATTAAACATGGTATCCAAGTTCAAAGCAACCAACAGATCAGGTGTCAAAGCTTACAGTCTACCTTTAGGGCTTACTCCGATTTATTCGGACATGTTTGGCAGTTGGTACCCTCACGCGTGTACCACTCAGTGGGGACTTATAATGTTAAGTCTAAAACTAATAAAGTTACCATTCTCCCTAACAGCTTTAGATTTTAATGAATTACTGGTCAACACTTTGACAGTTCTAAAATCGAAGTCAAACCACCACAATACTGCCCAAATACAACAGAAATAATCACTGATTGCTGAAAAAATTAAGTCTTTAGAAGCAAGGCTACTACAATGTTAATGATATCTATTTATAGGTTCCACATGTCAAAACAATAACACCAAATTTAACATTCTCCCAAACAGCTTTAGATTTTAATGAATTAGTGGTCAACACTTCAACAGTTCTAAAATTGAAGTCAAACCACCACAATACTGCCCAAATACAGCAGAAATAATCACTGATCACTGAAAAAACTAAGTCTTTAGAAGCAAGGCTACTACAATGTTAATGATATCTATTTATAGGTTTCACACGTCAAAAAAATAACACCAAATGTAACACAAATTGATGAACTCTAAAATCGAAGAAATACACTAGTGAAGGAGTTTCTAGGTTTCCTTCAAGAGTAGAAATTCTCCAATAGCGGCCTAATAGGAAATATTTCAACAGAAAAATGGAAAATAACAATACAAGCATAAATATGTGATTCATAAAACAAAAACTCCAAACACATATAAGTGACTTGCTGCTGTGCACTATATTATCATTTTCATTAAGCAAACTTCACCATGACAAAATTAAAATTTAGCAATGCTATATAACATGTGTGTTAGCAATTAGCCATCAGACTTACAGAAGCTAGTACCTCCAAAGATGCTTCGTCAATGCATCTCTCCTCATAACAGTGATGTTAGGGAAGGGCAGGCAGCTCCGCCTTGTTAAAGGAGAAGAAACTGACACGACCGATGCTCAACATGACCGAATTTCAAAGGAGTGCCATTGCACTGCCTCTCAAGGTCTGCAATCTGCAATTTGGATGGTGGATGGCCACTGAAGCGGCAAGACACATATAATTAGAGACTAAAGACAAATTGTATATTGTTGCCACGAAGGAACCAGTTCTTTTTTCATTATTTTTTATCAGACATTCCCCTGGTTCAAGTACCAAAAAGTGATATGTGACGACCCCGTTCCCAGTTATGCAATCATTCCGCCCTTTCGGTGGGATGGAGCAGGGTATGCTTTTACCATCTATTGCAAGACAATGGATGCCTCAGATCTACGCTTCTATAGATGAGGCCTTTTGGGGAAGCTTTCATTTTCATGGGCATCAGAATAAAAAATCTGCTCAAGCTAAAGGGCCTAGTGGCAAAATTTACACCTAAGCTTGCTAGCTAGAACTAGATCACTCCTTAGAATCCACGTATCTTCTGAATTAAGACTTAAATCTTTGAGCTACCATTTAATGGGATACAACTTTTTGAGCAAAAGCCGTGCAAAAAACTTTTTGAGCAAAAGAGGTAAATTTCTCATGTAAGATTTCGGAAATGTCAGACACATGGGGGAAGAGACTAACTATACATTGACTACAAAATTCAGGTGGGGGAAATTACATAAGGGCCTTTCACCAAATGAATCTGACAACACGTGCATTGTTGAGAGTCAATACTTGCATGACCCACGTATTTCAACTGAAGGCCATTGAAACACCCTAGTCCAAGCTACCTATGGTCCAACAATTTTGTAGCATTTTTTAGAACACAGTCTCGTTGTTCTTTAGTAGTTAACACTTAACAATATTTATTACCTGGTTACACAAAGCACAAAACTTGGATTGCCGGGTGATGACTTTCTGAATTTGGCATTAGGGAGGTAAACATCAAATGCAGGTCTGACTTCATCAATCCTCATATTATTGAGCAGCTCGTTGATGAGATTTGGGCCTCCACAGGTTTTTTCAGCTGAAGCGGACTCATTCCTAGCACTCTTCATAGTCCAAGGGTTACCATGTCGTCGAACAATGTAACCTAGAGACCTCAAGTGCCTATAGACTTCGAAGGACTCCCAGCTACATCCACTGTTTGCTTTTGCAACCTTCATATATAAATCTTTCAAGGGAATTGATGAATCATCGCCGTCTACGACACTTAGTTCCCCTCTTTCAGCCAAAAACCTAAAACAAGCCAAGAAGAACACAATGGTCAACATATCATGAAAGGCAACATGACAAATCACTTCAAAAGGATAAAGATATCATCTCTGGGGTTGAATGATACCTCAGTTGTCAGGCATGACAAATCGCTGAAAGGCCCGCCAAAGTAATTGTTCAATGTCAACTTTCTCATCAAAATACCGTAAACATTCTAACTTCCAAAAAGGGAAGAAAACTTAAAGTTTACATATTCAAAACCATTTATGTGGGGCTAGAAGCAATCCCTAATTAGTTATTCAGTTATTCCTACGGGTTGATAATCATTAACTGTCCCATTGGTGCTTAGATTCAGCCTATGTAGCACAAAAACGGACATGCATAGGGGACAAAAGAATTCTAAAAAAAGGGGGACACGGACACAACCGGTGGCACGGCAATGGTAACACATATAAAGGCATCTCCGCTCACACAACTTTTGACAAAGTTTGTTTAAAACATGTTTTTAAGAGAACCTGTAAAAAATTAACTCATTCGGATATCGGTAGGGGCTTGATTGATTCATTCAGTTTTTATCCATTCAAATTTAGGGACAAATACCGATCAAGCCTTTACCGATCCCCGATTGAGTTGATTATTTAGGAACTCTTAAAAACATGTTTTAAACAAATTGAACGGCTTTGATCATTTGCGTGAAACTCCAAAAAAGGGTGATTTACATTTTTGTGTCAAATATTATGAGCAGAACCGCCCACATATATATGTTAACTATGTATAACAAAATATACCATAGAGACGCATGTTTCTATCGCTGAAACTAATACAAATATATACTTAAATTATATACACCTATACATATATACCACTACATATATACACAAAAAGAGAGAAATACAATGAGATAGAGTGATTCACCAGAGAGGGAAATACATCTGCAGTGCTCGATAGACCAAGATAGAGTCAAGCAGTGCTCGATCGAGAAAGAGAGAAGTATTACTCACTCCGTCCATGTTTGTTCGTCCATTTTGGGGTTTCTAACTTTTTTAGGGAGCATAATGATTACTTTGTACAATTCTTGTCTTTTCCAGTTTTACCCTTCAATCATGATTGATTTGTTAATCAAAATTTGGAGACAAGGGTAAAAGAGTAAAATTGACAATTTATTCATTGATTTTAGGACAAACTGTAAGGGACAGAAAAAAGTATGTTTGTGGACCAACAAACGCGGATGGAGGGAGTACATATCTACACCCGCCGTGTGACCATACGCGTCCCCGGCGTGTCACCCTCCAAAACATCATCTAAATTTAAGGGACACGCCACGTGGGGTGTCCTATAGGTTTATGGCAACCTAGTTGGAGGGTCGATGCTTCATAGGATTCAGCTTATATGAACTGATAGCAAAACATGCCGATCATATTCCTGTTCTCGGAAAAACATTTGTATTTGTTGTACTGAATTGAGAGAAGAGAACAAGAACATTTGTATTTGTTGGAGGGAGGAACTAGAGTGAATTGCCGTACCTAAACGTCGACTTAAACTCAAGAAAAATTTATAGTTTCTCTTATTACTTGTTTGAACATTAACTCTGCAGCAACCTTCAAATGGCAGAGAACAGTGGAATTGTCCGTGCAGCCGACAAGATACTCCCTCCGTCCCATTTTGGTCCATCTTTCCATTTTAGTTCGTCCCAAAATAGTTGACCACTTTCCATTTTAGGTTGTCCAATTTTATACTTTTCCAATGCTATCCTTGTCATACATACATTCAAAAAGTAGAATCAAAGGATATTTGTTAGAAAAAAAAATGTTTGAAATTTGAAATAAAGTGTAATGATTACATGTCCCCTAAAATAGTTGGTTTCCCAAAGAGGGACCAAGAAAATGGGACGGAGGGAGTAAAAGAGTACCATGCTTCCCATTGTTGGTCAAGCATGCTCTAAGTGACTAATAAGTGAAAAGTTGTGGCCCTTAATCGTAAAACATTTTTTAATGCAATATTTTCCAATGTAGCTTAGGGACAAAAATAGTGATACATTAGGAGCTTACATTGCACCCCCAATATGCTGTATCAAGCAAGAGGAGGATCCAAGCCACAGTGGCCCGAGCAATATGGATGCATGCCAGATTCACCACAAGCAACATTATGTATCAAACGCTTGATTAAGCTCCGGTTCATCATAGAAATGCTAGCTCTATGATTCTTATTCAAGGTTAAGAATGAGAGAGAGAGAGAGCACAACCGGGCTGATGCCCTTATGTAACATACCAACTAGAAGTAGGCAAATTGGAAGGTTAGTTGGAGTGTTATAAACCTTCTTTACTGATTGTTTAATTTTTCACTTGACATGTTCCAACTTGAAGGTTAGTTGGAGTGTTATAAACCTTCTTTACTGATTGTTTAATTTTTCACTTGACATGTTCCAACTTAAATATGTGCCCAATGTATCACTCAGCTTCTGAACTACTTCCAGATAGTACGTTCAGATTGTGGCATGTGCATGGTTGCTTTTCTTTACAAGAACAAAATCAGGCCACTCATCATATCCGATCTGAGTCATCTGACCACAATCTGTCGAAGCCCAATAGCCTCCTTAGGCGTATAGTCGAATTACTAGGTTTGGCTATGATTATAATCACAACCCTTTAAAAAAAACACAAAGTTGTTCAAGGAATGGACCTATAAGCTCCTCCCAGCCGACCAAAAGGAAAAAAGGATTTCTTTTGTTGCTAAGCAAAAATGTTAGGAGGGAGTGATCAACCCCAGGAATACTCCTGGTCCTTGAACAAATTGTTGCTAAGCAAAAATGTTAGGAGGGAGCGATCAACCCCAAGAATACTCCTGGTCCTTGACCAAATAGCCACTACCCACTGACGACCCAAAACTGGAAGGGGTATCCTCCCCGACAAGGCAAGCCATAGGCTGGCCCGGCCTCACCAAGGACTTCGAGAGAAGAATCCAGGAGCAGAGAAGGACGAGAAATGTGTTCCAACTAGACTCAAACCCAAAACCATGTTTTTCCCTAAACCTTGTGGCAGCAAGCAACCACCTACCACCAAGGTGGTAAAGGAGGCGGGGAGGAGATTTATTGCTTCTAAGGAACTCACAAGGAAGATTGGATTAATATTTGTGTACTATATTTTTCAGCATCCAATAATTTACAGCTATTTTTCATCCGTAGGAAGCCAACACTCTGCACAGACATACATAATACACGTTATATCTTTGTTTTCTTGTATCAGAATGAACATAGCATTGGCTTTGTATTGGTTGTGACTGTAGGATGCCAACACTTTGTTAAATTGCATCATCATCCTAACTAAATATGCAGCAGTCAACAAGAAAAATTAGATGGTAAGCAGTGAGCACACAACATACAAGGAATAGACTTCTAAGTTCTAAGAAGATGTTCACCACCTTTCATCCAGAGGACACCCAATAAACTCAAATATTAACTGCTTCTGCACTTTTCCAAGTAAACTGGTTTTGGCGATCATGACAATAAGTGTAGGAGAGAAAGAATCAAAGAAAGCTGTTACATGACTTACAGAGCCTCTTCAATTGAGCAATACAGTTTGCCGCCACGAACTATTCCTGTTGTTGTCCACATGCCACCCTTCTTCTCAACAACTTCAGCCATTCCCGCCTCATCATCCCAAAGGGCCCTTGAAATATTTTTCCTAACGGAAACACCAAATTAATTTTTAACAAACCCCTCTGCAAGCTTTCTGACTAGTCTTTTCTTAAAAAATCATACCTAAACTGCAACTTTGGAATGTCACCAGAGGTGAAGTAATGTTCTTCATCATTTGTGTCCTGCACACTGACATCAGAATCACTAGTTCCACCTGAAGAATTCTGCCAGCCCTCTACCTCCATTCCCCTAGTATTTGATTATAGAACTCACTTATCAACCTTAAATCAACACTAAAATCCCAGAACCTGAAAGAAGAAATACGATAAAATACAATTATCTTTTGGAATGCTTCGAAATATGCACAGAAAACGAAACTAAACCCAGTTTCTTACCATGGCAAAGCATCATTTAAATCTGATGGCATTGGAACACCCAATAGGGCACATAACTAGATTGAAGTGAAAAAGATAAGAGACTGTGTCGTTATAGTAGGAGGATCACATTGGGAGAAAATGGTGTTCGTCTAGCCAGTAAGTGCAAATAAAATGTAGAAGGGAAGTAAACATGTTCACTTGCTTTCTTTGTCTAGGTTATTTAGTCTCAATTATTGTCTGGGAAATGCTTTTATGAAGTGTAGTTGCTATCTCAATTATTTCATGCCGTTCCCTTTGTTCTCCCTTTCTTATAAGTATTTTTTGGCAGGTTCAACATTGCATCTTGAAGTGCTAGCAATCCTCCATGTGGAACATTGACTGTTGTAGGTTGCTTAGTGAAAGAAAGCTATGGTGTTGCAAAGCAATAACATAGAGTCATAGTGAGCTGCAACTCTATCTAACCTAGGTTAGATGCAGACACTGAGTAGAATGCTCTTGTTATTGGAACAAATGTGATATGCTACTCTCATGTTTATTGGATGCTGAGAAGCAAAAACATTTTTGAAAACCATCATTGCCCATGGTGTATGTATACTTGTGTATATCTGAAAGCACAACAAGTGCAAATTTCATGGATGAGGAAGAACTTGAGGTTCCCAGTAGAGCTTACAAGATTGTTTAATTTATATATTGCAAAGGGTGACAAGTAAACCTCTACGAAATCTATATGCAAAGGGTGATATGTACCGTGAGATTGTGATATTACTAATTTCATCACTCCATTAGTAAGATGAGATTACACATTCGATGAAACTATGTATCTCTTCGTTATTGGTCTGGTAAAAAAACGGATTCTTAATGCAATGCAATGACAAAGCACTAGCGTTTATGCGTACTTCATTGTGGGGAAAAACTAAAGGAAATAGAAGTAAATCAATGTCTACAAACACAAGATATTCTCAAATAATCAGGACAACAAATTCAACAAAAGAGAGAGATGCAATGGTAGCATCAGCATAGACGCTAACAGTTAGTGCAGAACAAATGGGAAAATCCAGTACCGGTCTCTTACAGGGATAACATCAAACACTTGGTGTGCTAGGGCTGATTTAGCTCTGTCCCAAAAAATGGAGTTAGGGGTTTTTTTATTTCGGAAGGGGAGGGTGGAGATAGAAGACTTACACGATGCTGCGAAGGACGACGACGGGAAATGGGGTAAGTTGAAGAGAGGCTGACGACGGGCAGTGCTGGTGTTCAACGGCGTCGTTGTACGGGAGTGGTGGTGTTCGGCGGTGGTGACGTTCGCCGGGCTTGGATCGGCGGTGGTTGCGTTCGCCGGACTTGGAGTCGGTGGTGGTGGTGGCGTTCGTCGAGCTTGGACGCCGTTCGTCGTGGCTCTTCTCTCTCTCTCTCTCTTTCTGTTTTGATTGCGCGAGTTTTTGTTTTTTGTATTGGAAGGCCCAAAACGATGTCGTAAAACGATGTCGTTTTGTGGCTGTTGTGGCCTTCGTTGTGTATCTATGAATTAACATATTTTAAACATATAAATTCAAATTCAGGGAGAGGGACAGGGGGGAAAATGACCAAACAGTAGTTTTTTAAACTAAAAACTAAAAATCCCCATTATTAAGGTTTTTGGAAATTACCAATAACATGACAAGAAAAATAATAATTTCACATATATGGCACCAGCAAATTACAGGTCCAACATATCCTTCTATGAAACTATATATTGCACCTTAAATCAAAACGTATTGCACTCCGACTGAAACTATATTGCACTCAAGTGAGGACAACTAAATTCGCTTTGTGATGTCTAATTTCAACCATTTAGTTTTGAAAAAAATAGCAGAACTTTTACCTTCATTGTTGGTTCTGATATAATGGTTTTGTTGGTGATACTAAAACCATAAATGTTGGGTAAATCATGAGTTTGGTTGTACTATTTTTTTCTGGACTAGTTTTCCACTAATCCAAAGTTGTTCAAAATCTGGTAATGAATGAATTTGGAGAGAAACAGATTTTCCCATGATTGTGGCAATTGCTTAAAAAAAATTGTACTCATCCCCTCTTATTTGGAGAGAGACAGATTTTTCCCTTTGTTAGATTTTTCACTACATGATCTTTTCCTTGTTCATGGCTTAAACTTGTTGATGAAATATTGTTCCTCATTTCCTATGAAGCCCGACGCGCCATGTCTGGTATTTGATACGGGAACACATGGGGGACAAGTATTGGACAGGCGTCGTGTCCCATGAAATAATTTTTTTTATTGAGGGCAAGGTCAACCCCGACTTTTCAAGGACTTGAAGAGGGAAAAAAAAAAGCTCTTTACAAATTCTTAAGATTAGCATAAAATAAATAAAATAAAATAAACTTTCGCAATTTCTCAATCCATTAGTAGCCAACAATGTCTTATTTTCACCTTGCACAAACAATTTACAACAAAAGCAAAATACTTTGTCAGAAGTACTTGAATATACTCCCTCCATCCCTTTTTAAGTGTAACTTTCTATTTTAGGTTGTCCCTAAATAAGTGCGTGGTTTGAAAAGTTAATGGGTAAAAGTTTGTACAATTATCATTTTGCCTTTCTAAAAGTTTGTGTGTAAAGAGTTAATGGATAAAAGTAAAGAATAATTTTGGAAAGTAAAAGTAAAAGTTGATGTGAAAAATGTAAAGTGGAAGAATAAATTGATATGAAAGGTGTAATTGATGATGTTTCTCTAAGTTGGATTTACGAAATAACACATTTAAAAAGGGACGGATGGAGTAACAAGCTAACCCGATCCTATCTTGCTTCTCCATTTGACAAAATGAGGGATATAGTGAAAGGAAGTAAAATGCCTACTCTCCATATCCTTAGGAAATTGATCTCCATTAGAGGCCCATGAATTTCTATGCCACCGTTATGAATCTTTGATCCGAGTAGCATTAGCATAGCAAATTTTGAAAGCTCAAAGTAGCATTGCTTTATTTCGAGCCAAAAACCATGTGCAAATGTTATGAATTTCGTACAAAATGCTACGAATTTCCATACAAAATATGATAAATTCAATGCAATTCATGCCGTGAACACCCAAATATGAGTGTGAATTACAGCATTCTCCCGATGCAATAGGAATCAAGAATTGAGATTAACAGAAGACAAATAGAGAGAGGAGATAGATTGGAGCGAGTATCCCTAGTCTCGATTGCAATCGCATTCCTTTCAGGCTCTAACCTGTGGTGCCGTAGATGAGAGAGAGGGATCAGTTACCAAGTTCGTAGACTTTTCCAGATAGGGTTGTTACCAGAATAGAACCCAGCTTAACATTGCAAAAAAATGGCACAAACTAATGCAGAGGCTCTTATCAGTCGAGAAAGATGTAAAACTGCCGAGTTTTCAATTTACAAATTTTTAAGACCAACGCAAAAACGAATAAAAGTAGTAATAAACACAAAATACAACACAAGACAATCACCTCTTCCGATAAATCAACCATACAATACGTATTAATCAACTAGCTTCTCCTTTTTATGTAATAAACCAAAATACAACACAAGGCAAAATTGAGTCGTAAAAGCAATGCCCCTGGTGAAGGTGCAAAAAGGGTATAAACTACCCATATTAACAAGGTTGCCCCCACAGAGAGAGAGAGAGACTCGAGAGAGAGAGAGAGAGCCAAACCAAAACAAAAAAACTCGGAGGAGGGTTCTTCCTCAAAGATCATTTCACCAGCATTGGCAGACCAACTACTGTTAGACTATTTTGTTCAAAAGCAACATAAGTGCAATTAACCTAGACGTTGGCAATACCCCACAGCCGCAGTATTATTCACAAGCTTCGAGCAACCTTTTCATACAACTCTTGAGGCCAGTTCACGTTCAAATTGTTGGCAAGAAAATTTGCAATCTGCAAAACCCGCGAGTCATCATGAGAATGCAAATGACAAGTATAACTAAAAGAGATAATAGAAGAACATATCACTACTGTTGGTTACACGTTCTCTTTGTAAGATCTACATAATAATCAGTTTCTTGATGTTACAGGGTTACAAAACTGGACCAAACTGGGAAAAGGTCCAATGTTTCAGCAGACTATAGGAACACTATCAGAACTAAAGGCAAAACATGGCATCCAAACTATCCCTTCCAAAATAGTTTCTTGTAGTTCAGACAATTCAAACATTCATGTCAAATGTAGGAGTGAACAATCGAATGTAAAACATATATATGGCTTGTGGCCACCCTATTAAACAAGACGCAAACTAATATTCCCTCCGTCCCAAATTGTTGGTCTTGTTCGGATTTCAATGCAACTTTTAAAAATGTACATATCTTTCAATCTACAATATTTTTACAGATTTTAAAAAGTTTGTATAGTAGAACTAATTGACATCTATCAAATAAGATACTGCACATCAAATAAAATGGAGTATGTAATAAATTGAAAGATATGAATAGTTTAAAATTTTCATCGAAATCCTAACAGGACCAACAATACGGGACAGAGGGAGTACCACTGAACTCGGCACCGAGGACTATTCCAAGAAGGTGGCCTATCCCTGACAAAAACTCATTTACACGAGTTAGAACAAATGTCACAAGGTATTAGACAAACATGAATGAATCATGTCACAAGATGTACGTTGGTTTGTCGGGGCAGTGGCGTGGGGAACTTGCGATCTGATGACAAACTAAATCTGGAAACATCCAATTGATCTATGAATGTTTGAGGCAGACATGTATTTTTATCCCTTCTTTTGGAGTTTTCTAGTTTACTTCTAATTCTCGATTGACTTTTTCGACCGGAAGACGAAGAGCCTATCAAGTCAGAGAGTTGGGACTTTGTAAGGTGCCCAAAGGCCATACTATTAACTATTCAGCTAAGCATTATTGTAAGTAAGGTTCAAAAGACCTGAAGCCAATCGAAACATATCAAGCTCCAGGATAAGAATCAATGGAGAGTGAAAACGAAACCTAGAACGTATAGCAAGTTATGTCAACAACATTATCAACTATGTCAACAGCATTATCAACCAAAATCATAAATTCATATGGTTACAAACAACAGAGACTTTTTCCCGTTGCTACTGCCGATATTGAACGGACCAAGGATAGCATACTAGCCTCTTCTCCAAATACTAACAAAACTTTGTCAACTAAATTTATTCAAGTATTAAAATAAAAAATAGCAAAAAGGGTTGTGTGTTAGGTAGCTGCCAGCCAGCACATAAAAGACCCCCTGTTAGATCCTTTATGACATGGATGCGATTACACGATGCTCTCGACAGAGCTCAATGCAGACAAAGGATTGATATAGCCAAATTCCAATTGATTGGTTGCAAACGAAAGTATTTCCTCAATCAATGAAAAAAGATATGACACATACTTAACTATAAAAATAAAAATAAAAATAAAAAATTGAAAATATTTTAACTATAGTTTCAGATAACCCAATCTAAGAACCTGAGTCTTTTTTTTTTTTTTTTGGGTGCAATCTAAGAACCCAAGTCAAGGATAATAAAATACATCAGATGTAAGATGAATACGTATCATGCAGAACCTAAGTACTTGTGATGAAACCTGCATGATACAGTATACCTGCAACTTTTTCAAACAATCTAATAAGCATAAAAATGCCGACTTATAGAGAGTACTCCAAAACAGAACCAAGCAGTCAACTTGGCTCTCTTTGAGTAATACCAGACACAAGTATCTATTCGCATAAAGTGGGCCATTGCATTTTCAGCTTTAGAAAAACTGTTTCCAATCAGAAGGCACATATAATTGGTTTGTGCAACTGAAGTCTAATTACTGAGGGGCAAAAATCACTCTGCATAAATAAAAAAGAACTCCACAATAAATTATTTAAAAAATAAAGAATAAACTCCAGAACAGCTAAATTCACAATTACGGTAGAGGACCAACCAAATCAGATAATGGAAAGAGAACGAAAGGTCTACTCTAAATACTGCCAAACATACCTTGGTCCTCAAGGCACGAAGTGATCCATCTGAATCTGTAAGATTGTCCAAGCAATGAAGAGTTACCTTCAGAAGGTCTGGCACACAAGCTTGGACGTGTTGAGATAAACTCTGGAACATATCATTTGCAATATCTGGTGCTCGTGGATCTAAAGGAAGAAACGGGAGTTTGGCGACCTCCCTTAGAGCATCTAAATGACGACCCACTCTTGCCAATTTATGGATAGACAGTATGGCGTCAAGCTGCATTAACACAGTTTGTTGTTCCGAAACAAGTTCTCTCTCTTGAAGACTGTTAATATCAAGTCATTTTTCAGTCAGAAGAACAAGTAAAGAGAACTCACAATCATAATATTATCAAGAGTACCAAAGAACCAAAATCAAGGGTATACCACAACTTCAGTAGCCATATAAAATTCAGTATCAAGGAATATGGTTGCAAGCCACAGAGAACAATATTCTCAGGAACTTCTAAACAAAGATGTTGGAGATTTGAGGAAATCAGCATGTAAAACAATGCCATAAATTTTTCCTAGTCCATATTAAAAATCTTTTCCAGCTATGCACCGAGTTTTCAGAATGTTGAGTGCCAAAGATGTAGTTTTAGATTCTTTTCCTTATTTTTTCAAATGGGAAGTGGGGTTATTTTCAGAAGCATGCAAAGACAAGTCTCTGCTAAAGGCATCAATCGTAAATCCCACGTGGACAATAAAATGCAATGAGAACAAATAGAAATCATAATGGAAAAGTAGAGATCGATAGGACCTGACTTCAGGATAATACTTGTACGTCTCCAAAATCTCACTCCCAGAATGGAGGAGCCCAGCAGTACGGCTCTCACCGTCCAATCTACCACGTGATAGAGCAGAAATTGCTTCAGAAAGGCACTTATTTATTGTGTCCAATGCCATCGCAAATGCACCAACTCTCTTCTGGATTTCTATGGACTGGGTATTGATTATAAACAAAAGAGAGAAACCGAATAGGTAAGGTAAACATCAAAGCCAGCGACCAAAACATTTAAGAAATGAAGTAAATGCATATAAAGGCTGCTGAGACCATTTACACGAACACATGGGAGGACGGGCATGAAAAAATGATCAACCAGATAAGACATCTATAATATTAAGCAGCATATGGTAGCTTAGCCAATTATTAAGATTGTAAATCCTAAGATCATATATTCAATATAGTCTGTACAACAAACTATATATAAGCATTGAAATCTCCAGCCATAAGCATTTTAACACTTCCACAAGAGACACAGTAGACCGTTGAAATCTCAAACCCTGCACAGTAGGTAATTGCATTTTTTACAAGATTAATGATTAGGTCATCATGAAGCCCTCAAAAATATCAGCAAGGGAGAAAAAACAGAAGGAAGTAATAGCCAGCTTAATTAACACTAAGTTGAAATTGGAATGAAGTCGCAATGCCCGTCATAAAATCCCTATAGCATCTCCACAATTACATACTCCAGGCACGAGTAAGGGTGCAAACAGGCCAAGCTTTGTCGTGTTCGAACTTGGCTTGTTTAGTTAATGAGCCGAAAACTTGAACGAGCTCGGCTCGGCTCGGCTCGGCACATTAGTAAACGAGCCGAGCCCTTAACATGCCGAGCCAGGTTAATTTACTTAACGAACCTCTTTAAACGAGCCGAGCCGAGCTTTGCGAGCCAAGCCAAGTTTTAGGGTGTTGAGCTCAGCTTGTTTACTTAACGTAGCTAAAACTCGAGCTCAAGCTCGGCTCGACTACAAAAGCAGATGAGCTCGAGCCTTAACGACTAACGAACCGAGCCACAAGCTGCTTGCGTGCAGCTCAGTGCATTTGCAGCCCTAGGCGCCAGCGAATCATTACCAGAATCATATGAATTACTTTAGTGATGACGAGAAATGCTCATTTCCCATGAAATTAGCATTATGCTCAACAAAAAAGGTTAAATTCATATAACACGTATCAAAAATTGAGCTCGGGTCACATTAGATGAATTTTAGAATTATCTTTGTTGCTGATGGCTCATGAATTTTAGAATTTTAGAATTATCTTGTGCGTGTGGGCTGGATAAAAAGTTTCCCAATTCATGAGATGAATAAAACAGATGAGAAATGACAGAAATAAACAGACGAGACATGACAGAAGAATTTACATGATGAAAAATGCTAGGAAGAAGGCGAGATTATTCAAATTAAAATGGAGCTAAAACATTAATAGTTAATACCTCCCCCACTAGTCACTATTTACTTTACATAAGGGAGGGAAAGGAAAAGATTGAATAGAAAAGAAAAGAAGTCTTACATACGAAAAGAAGAACAAGCAGAGAAGTCAATTCTACACAAGAACTCACAAAGCTCTGAGTCAGAGCATGTCCATAAAAAAATTACGAGAAGAGCAAAAACAAGATCACTAGCAAATAGCAATGTGTTTTTTCTTTCACTAACCAATCATAAGAGGAACTGAGGAAGTTCAAAACAGAAGGCCCATCCAACTTGAAGACAATCCAAGATCCTTACATTTAAGGAGGTACTAGCGGACACTTCAGTACAGGACCACAACCTAAACAGTGAATCTATTCAACCAATTGAACACGTCTTAAGTACTTGTAATAAAGTTGCATTTACGGCCTAGAGGTGAACAGTAGGTGAACAGTACAAAGAATTCAACAAATTTTTTACTTTTGAAATAATGCAAACTTTAGAAATGATGCAATCCTGCAGTTAAGGAATTAAAATAAGAAAGAGGGAAGAAAGTTACTTTGTCATAAAGCCCAGCTTCCTGACACTGGTGAGCAGCTTCAAGCAGAAACTGTTGTCTGGTTTTTACATCAGTCAAAAACCTTTCCAGTTCACCTTCTTCTCCAGCACCTCTTGGACCAAGTAAAAGATTAATTCCTCCATCCCGTAACAACAGCTCTGTAAGGAGTTGCTTCAGCACCAAGGTTCTCTGCCTTTGCTGATCTACATTACCTCTCCCACTCCATGACAATTCCCCACCACCCACAGCAGCAGCAGCTTGCACGTAATATTCCAATGCCAACAAAAGATTATCCTGACGTAGAAAGACTGATCCATACTGCCTGATTATGCTAGATGCCTCTGCAAAAGCATCCATGACCCTCAGTTTTTGCCCTGCCCCAGAACTAACAGACAGGACACCATGGTCAGCCAGCACAATAGAAATGTGCACAGCATCTACGTTATACCCTTCATCTCCCATATCCTTGGACAGATATAGGATGGCAGGAAGCAATTGGATGCTCAAAAGCAAAACATATGGATATACCAAAGGGTCCTTCCCATTCTTGGTGTAATACGATGGCTCAAATTTATTAAGGTAAACCTGCAAATCATCCAAACTATAGGGTGAATATCCTTCATTCGGGACAACAGAATTGGATCCTCCAGAATAGTCTCGGATAGCAGACAATTTGAACCACAAGAAATCCTCTATGGTGTTAAAAAGGGTAGGAAATTCTCTAAGGAGGCGGTCAATGTGCCTACGAGAACCAGATAGTATTGCATATAGTAGCAACTTTTTCTTGTCATATGCAGCTCGACCAACACGATCACCCATCCTCAATAACTTCTCACACTCTTCTGAAGCAGCAGCGGCAATCTCTGGTGATACCATTCCTCCAGTAGCGATCCATTCTGAAAGCTGTTGAAACAGAAAAGAAATTACTACGACCACATGAAGACTCTTATGTGTGCAGGCAATAAAGAAACAGTACCTGTGGGGCAAAGTGGGACGAAACACGAGAGGATGAGGCAACTGTCCTCGCTTCATCATAATACCCAGTTCTCAGGCAAAAGTAAATCTATTGTGATCCAACATAAAGGAGTTAGTCAGAACCAGAAATTCTCCATTCTATAGTTATTGTGATGCACTGAAACTATAGTTATTGCAACGCCCGCAAATTGTGCTTAGCATATAGAAAAACACTGTTTCAATATGTATATGTCAGCAAGAATGCAGCTCAAAATATAAATCCAGCTCAAAATATAAATCCACTTGTTTACAACTCAAAACACAACTCAGAAAGCATTTGAACGCTTTCCTGAATGTATATCACAAGCTATTAATATATTAATTTTTCACAACATAACAAAGAAAAAGGATTAGAACTACCAGGACTCTGTTGAGTGATGTAGGGGCTAATAACCATAAATCTCAGAAGAAATGTTACATGGACTCTGTGGAGTTGGTACAAATATTGGATTCGGCAATCAGACAATACGAAGACATGTCCTGAACAGTTACATATATCATATTGTTGAGTGCTAGTCACCCATAAGATGGTTTTATTCAGGAATGTGCAAGACATTAAGAAGAGACTTCAATACCAATGGGAGATAGAATTTCAATACCAATGGGATTTCTATCACCCAGCCATCTGAGAGACTAAAAAATTTCCCAAGGATGTCTACACAAGGTAGAGTACAAGAGTCCAAGAATGTTCCATGTAATACTTCTCTGAAGTTACACAATGAGTAGATAGAAGCTCTACAAAAGACATGGATCGGACCACCCATATAATTTGGAGCTAATGAAAGCTTTCCTTATTCGCTTTGCGATAAACTTTAGGCATCAAAAAATCAATTTTCCATGTACCATGGCAGATCAAAAGAAAATCGGAGGATCACTAGAGCAGACATCAGAGAATTTTTAAATCAGGAGGAAAAGACCTGCTGCCATGTGGTATCAACAGGAGGCTGCCGACAAGCTTCCCCTGCATCAAAATCTAGAACCCCATAATCCCTTAAACGAACCTGCAGCGAAAGAAATAATAACCAGCAGACATAAGAAAATAACGCAGCAAAGTAACATCATTGCCTCCCAAGATTCACATGCAAATTCTTAGAAGTCAAACATGAAATTCGGCAGACAAACCCGAAGAAATGCATGTATTCTTTGCAAATTGCCAACAGCCCCGCCAAGAGCAGCCTATAATGAGATAACAAGCACCAGCATCCAAAAATTATTTCACAAGGCATAAAAGTCAAGGAAGTTCAATTAGCTATAAGCGAATAAATAAGTAGATATTCGAAAGCCCTCGAAGAGTAGATTTTAAAGGAACAAATTGGACACTGCTGAATTATAGATGCTAGATAAGATGCAAACATATAAAGAATTTACTTACCTGTGCAGGATGACTTTGTATTGTATCTACGATATACTTCTCATGTCCCCATTCAAGGTGGCGCCTTGCACCAATTAGCAAAGACATTTTCTTCGACACGTTCCATTGGAAAGTCTGACCCTCACCCATCAGTGTCTACCAGATAAGTCAGTTCATCAGCATTCTTGCTTGAATTACAAGCTTCACAGAGAGAACAATGACTAAAGAACTACGAGATCCAAGATTAGCTATTAGCATATATACAGTAGAACACAAACGAAGCAAATAAATTGAAGTAATACCTGAATTAGGTGCCATATTTTCTGCATCGTAACCGATTTCCCACCAGAAGCATCAAGTCCCAAACTCTCATATGCACCTTTGAAAGCTGTAGCAGCCTAAGGAGAAAAACACTAAGTTAAACCGGTCACATATCCAGCAAAGTTTAAGCTAAGCTTGAAGAATCAAAAAACAAAAAGAAAGTAAACTTTAGCAGATTAATTTCTCCACCAAAAGTTGAAGATGTCTTCAAGCGGAGTGGGGTTACAAATAACATCCGCATGACAGTGAATTACACGTTAACATATACAACAATTGATACCATAAATTTGTTGATCCCACAGATTTCTAAGCAGTTACTGTATCCTTGAAATATACTTAAATCGTAATCAAATCTAGCACAAGATTCATCTGAAGAACCAATAAACAGCAATCAAACACCAAGCAAGCTTCATCCGGAGGGGTACTGGAGATAACAAATATGCTTTAAATGATGCAAGAAGAACTTCAAATGGACAAAAAAGGACGCCTTACCTTAAATGGTAAACCACGCTCTCTCGCAAGATTGAGATTCTTAACAACGTCAGCATAGACTGCAGCTTTTTTCTCAAGGACAGGCTTATTGGCTAGAGGTGCAATCTCCATGCTTGACTGACTAGATGAAGCTTGAGTACCCGAAGTCAAAGACATAATTTGACCAGGACGAGTACCCCCAGTAGTTGAAACACCTGAATTCATCTTTGGTAACATAGAAATCCGGCTCACGCTTTGAAGGAAGTCACGTTTTTCCTTATGCCAATCCTCCTGCCAGGAGTACGACAAAACTAACCAGTTAGTTAACAAACAAGTAACATCCCTCAGATCAAATGCCATTTTGGTTACACAGCTCACATGGTTCTTCACAATATTACAGCTCCTGAAAGAGTTTAAGATTGTTTGTAATGCTCGCCATCCAATCCTAACCTTGAAATCTTGAATGTATTGAGCAAGGGAGATACATGGTGAAGTCCAAATCAGTATCCCAAGAAAGGATGTGGAGGCAAAAATATTTTAACAGGTCCATAAGGAATCAAATTTTTATCTTCAAAACACTTTGCGCTATCAATTTTTCTCACGTTTCATCATCTCATATAAAACAACCTAAAAAGTGCAGATAAGACGCATAATCATCACACACACACACACACACACACACACACACACACACACACAAAAAAAAAGCAATCCCTAAAGAAACACTCGTAACGCGTTAACATTTGTAATGCATAATGGGCTAAGAAGTATGGACACAAAACGGTTATTCGGATACGTTCAACTAAATAGATTGCTATGCATGGCAAATTTTCCAGTCAGGGATCCCTGACTGGAGGATTTTTGATGTTTTGAATGTTTTAAAAATTGTTTTTGCAAAATCCGAACCGTCCAATGTGCTTAAAAGGTGTTTTTAAGGGTCCACGCGAGAAATCATCAGATTTTTGGTGTTTTGATTGTTTTAAAAATTGTTTTTGCAAAATCCGAACCGTCCAATGTGTTTAAAAGGTGTTTTTAAGGGTCCCCATAAGAAATCATCAAAAAAAATACCGGGAAGACCTTGATCCGAGCAGTTTAACTGCTCGGATCAAGCCCTTCCCGGTATTTTTTTGTTGATTTTTGGTGGGTACCCTTAAAAACACCTTTTAAACACATTGGACGGTTCGGATCGTCAAAAAAATATTGGGAACGTGGAGGTCCGAGAGTCCGGACTAGAAGCGGAGCTTGCTATGCATATATACATAGGCGGCTCCACCCTTATTGAAAGGTGATCACTTGAACACCCTCAAAAAAAAAAAAAAAAAATTGTTCAAAAAATACATGTAAAAATTTTAGTTTTAGTTTAGTATAGCCATTGTTGAACTCCCTACTCACAAATATTTGAACACCCCCTACTCAAAAATATTTGAACACTTAGCTCAACAAATCAGCCCACAAATTAATTTTATGTAAACAACTAACTAAAATCGAAAGTCTTCCCGTAAATGGTCGATGTACACTCTAAAGCCTTTTATATTTTAACATTTATATCGGGTTTTGTTTTTACATTTATACCATGAATACTTATCAATCCTAGTAATTCACAAGAAAATCCTTAATACACCGGTTCAAAACAAAGTACACACTCTAACAAAAATTAGGAAAATCAAGAAAAAAAAGTTCCTGTTGCATTGATATCATCCTAGGACAGAACAACAATCAACTCTCTATATGAGAAAATAAATATCTGTGCGAGCCTATTTAGCACACAAATTTTAACAATAAATATTAGTGTATTTATTTCCTGATTTAGTTTTACTTGACCTAATAACATAGAATTCGCTAAGAAAATTTGTGATATCTTATGTATTTTCATATCATTTGACCTCATTATTCAAACTAATATATGAAAAAATTGTATGTATATACTAGTTAGTAGAACTAGTAGAGTTAAAGGTAAATCTTGAGCATCCTGTTCAAATTTTCTAGAGCTGCCACTGCATATATATCATCATAAGTTTGCACCTCAAATTCCAAGTGAATTTAAAATATGATAAATCGTAAGCATTACAACTTTTCCAAGTGAATTTAAAATATATTAAATCGTAAGCAATAAGTTATGTAGAATCTAGATTGACGTAAGACTCAAGCAATAATTGAAAAGTAAGACACGGGCACTATTAAAAAACCTCAAGAACTCCCTGACAAATTCCAAGTGAATTTAAAAAATGATAAATCATAAGCATTACAACTTTTCCAACTTTGTATATCATAGAAATATGTCCAATTCTGACATCTTTGATAATCACATGTTAGCAAGAGTCCAAGAAGTGCCGATCACATATTTATTTCTTAATCATAAACATCAAACAATTGTCTGACGCGTTGCAAAAAGAGTGTCTGACATAAGATTTTTTATTTTCTACTTATGGATACGATAAAAAAGAGCATCAGACACATGTCTAAGAATGTTTGAAGAGAGTTGGTATCCGAACTTATGGACACGATAAAAAAGAGCACCAGACACGTGTCTTAAGAATGTTCAAAGAGAGTTGGTATCCGACATGTGTCGTGCTTCTTAAAAGATAGACTGAAAATACTGGAAATGAAAAGAAGAAAAAACTCAGACCAGTGATCTAGTAGTTCCTAAGGCCATCTCCAGTAACGTAGTTAAATTTATTTGTGTAAGAATTAGATCAGTTAGTTATTATTAGCGTTTTGTGTGTTTGTAATAGTGTAGTTAAGTTGTGGTTAAATTGTGTAAGGGGGTTGAAAAAATTAACGCAGAGGTTAAGTGTCAGAGGGGTCGAAATTGTGGTTAAGTGGGTCCATCACTTTATTGAAGGAAAAAAAGTGCACGGCAACAGCCAACAAGAAGAGAACAGAGAGGGGAGAGAGAGAGAGGAGATGGAAGAAAGGCGCCCCTCTGACATGTCAAAAGAACAAAAAAAAAAAAAACATTTATGGGACCAATACTAGTTACACTATTGTAACACAAATAAATAAACTACCTCACAACAACTTAACTCATACAATTGAGTCCCATTTTTTACGCATTTGTGTCATATAACAACACAAATTTAACTCTACCATTGGAGATGGCCTAATTCCTATACCTAGAAACAAGCAGAGGAAAAGGGATAAGACACTCATAAATTATAAATCACATTTCTCAAATGAACTTAATTAACTTATATAAACAAAGCACCTCAATCTTTTTTCTAACTCCCATGAGACATCTATACTGAATCTGAAAGTGTGTTAGCATCTACTCTATGCAATCCCAACATAGTTACTGACACAAAGATCGCTAAACCTAGAAAGAACTAAAAACATGTAGGATACCAAGGAAAATACACTAGATATCTTATGGAGCCAATTCTGGTACACTAACCTGCAAAACTGTCATCATATAATCATTGAAGCTGCTAAGGTTATCCTTTTGAGCTTCCTGAATAGCTGAAACCATTGCCATCTCATGTACCTGAGGTTCCATGTCGTCGTTCATTATGACCACAACTTTATATTAACCATATGGAGTAAGAAGCAAAAGGGTGCGCCTGAGTGTGGAACGTGACAGAATGCGATAAGAAGGTAGATTAGGAGAGGGTGCAACAGAGACAATAACATATATACAATCTACATATACCACAAAGATAGCAAAAAAAAAAATTCATCTTTTATTTACTAAATAAAAGATGATATGTAGTATCATGTCAACATACTACATAATGTATTCTAAACCTTTGTTCATGAACAAATTAGAAGTTTGGGTATGTCGAAATCCTAAAATTAGAAACTAAAGAAAATTAACAGGTAGAATCCACATCAAATTGAGAATATAATAGGCTCCAAAGTTGTTTTATTTAAACCTATAATGTGATTCATACGTGCCTCATCCTTCAAACAAATTGTAGCGACAAAATCACAGTCAAATACCTGCTGCAGATACTCTTCCACACTTGTTGCCTCGGCGGGGAAAACATCCTCAAAAGTCGTCTTGAAAAGAAAAGGAAAAAAGAAACAGGTGAGGCCGGTAATAAACAAACAATGCTGAGTCATTGCTGACACAGTTTTGAACAAAAAAGGAAGAAGAAAAACTCTGCAAACAACACTTGTTTTACAGCAACAAGTTAAATACGATAAAAGAAATACATGCGTTTAAAGTCTAAACTATCCATATCCATGTATGCTGCTTTTATAGAATCACCATTTCCTAAAAGTCTCTCTGCATTGTAAATTCTGAATGGACAAAGTTGTGGAAACACATTTTACAATTAGATTCTCTTCCAAAGATTTCAAATTGAGGCAATTCTTAATCTACTTTGACACAAATTGTAATAATGGCCAGGACTCGAAATTAAGAATGATGTTCAAGATACAGAAGCAATACCTTTAATTCAAAAGATTTAAGGTCCCGAGCAAGCTGCTCAGCATTTATTCCTTCACGGGCCAATAGCCTGCATATAAATTACAAAAACCTTCAAAAGAAAGAAAGGACGTTATTCTTTTTCTTTATACATCAGAAATTGTATTGATAGTCATCAGATAGACCCTCTCAAACCACATTCAGATTGATTATTGAAGAATCATTACGAAAGAGGTAAAAGTGGGCGGGCGAAAAGGAAGAACAAGATGCCTATATGCCTTCTGTAGTATAGGAACTACAACGAAGTACAACAAACGAATCGCAAAACAAGCATTGTAAACCCAACCTGTAACAACCTTTTAACTTTTGAATCTCTTTTTCGTGTAATCTCAGCATCCAAACTAAGAAGTACAATTATGTTTCAAAGTCATAATGTATAGTGTGTGTGTGTGTGTGTACATGTCTGTATTGGAATTTATATTTCACACCTTTGTCATGGGGATGGGACCAAACTTTGGAGAGCAAGGGGGGAACTAACTAGGGGATGGGATTGTACAACAGAGTTACAGGGCAACACTTGACGAAATTCATGAAAAAACATGGGCCTTGTTCGGATTGCTTTTGGTCATTTTCCAAAAATGAATTGAGTGGCGCCAGTGGGTCCCCTAAACATTCAACTCTCTGACTGAACCAAACTTTTTTCACTTTAAATATTAAAACACCCTCCGACTGTTAGACAAAACCCAACCCTCTAACTTTTGACTGTCATACAAAACCCAACCCTCTCTCTCTCGAAAAACTTTTACTCCATTTGATCTGGGGCCCACTAAGGTCGCCATCAATATTTCACCAATTTCAGTCAGGCAGTTGAAAATTCAGTGGGCCCACTGGCGCCACTCATTTTGTTTTTGGAAAATGGCCAAAAGCAATCCGAACAAAGCCATGATGTTTGAACTATTCAAATGATAGTGATAGAGCTTAATGGAAAATATGCAAGTTTTCAAAACAAAAGAAAAAACTACAAAAGACTCCATGAACTCTCAAAAATACACACACAAAACTCCTAAATGACATGAAGCCATGAACCATTGGTTCATGGTAGGTGGAGGCCACCATCAGCGGCAGATTTAGCCTCTGCAAATTTTGACTTCTTTTTTAAACAATTTAGTTTTGGCACTAACTTTAGTACTTTACCGGTTCCAACTGCTACTATTGAGAGGATGTT
The DNA here is from genome assembly GCA_020921065.1 of Vaccinium darrowii. Lineage (NCBI taxonomy): Eukaryota > Viridiplantae > Streptophyta > Magnoliopsida > Ericales > Ericaceae > Vaccinium > Vaccinium darrowii. The sequence goes on from CM037151.1 coordinate 26,433,258, forward strand.
TTCAAGGATGATTGAAGACTTGGGCGAAACTGAATGGGTGATCAATGGATGAGTGATAGCATGATTGCATGCAGCGAGAGACATATTTGAAAGCATTGGCCATGAAACTATCGTGCAAAGCTTTCAAAACATGAAAACTCGTCGTGGTCTGTTGTAAACTCTTACTTCAAAACGTTTTGTAGATGACTATGGCAGTTTTGTTAGTATTTTTTATGGAAACGGTATTAACTCTAATGCCGTTCGATGAATATGTTACTTTTTTGCTAGTGTTTTCAATGAAGCAAGTTCATATAATCATATCCTTTGTCATGGAAATTTTGTCTTGTGTTTCTGTTTTCATTGTGCCCCCTGGCTACGCTACCAGCCACAACGTACATTACATAAAAAAGTATATTAACAGAACACTTTGCACAACAATACACAAAACACGGTGATGTTGCACAATTGCACTGCTACTGATTGTTGTAAAATACTAACATCTTATCACGTTTCCAATAAACAGTGTAATGTTGGGCACATTATCGTGCAAAATGTCGTGTGAATAGAACGCCTCCATTTTCAAAAAAAAAAATAAAACGCCTCATATTACAGTACTATTAAGATAGTTCTCTTATCGTGAGCCGGGACCCCATCATCTTCTCCTATTTCCACAAATGCATACTAACCAGGCGTACGTATTTTCCGCTCGTAACTGTTTACGTGATTGCGTGTGAGGGAGAGAGGGGAGTAGAGGTACCTCGTGGCAGCAATAGATTGAGTAGGAGCTTCGGTTCTTAGGGTTTTGGCCTTTAGCTTCTTCGACAAAGCTTCCAATTGATCTAAGTTCCTCTGAAGAACAACAACAAAGTACGAAAATTTGAGATACAATTGCTGAATGCTCCACGTGAATCGAAACTGGGATTGTTTCGTTTACTTATTGAAATTTGCTAGGGAACCAAATGGAGTGGAAAACCTGAAGAGGAGGAAACTGAGCTGACGGAGCGGCTTGTTCGAGAAGCTTCGAGGATGAGTGGAGAAGGTCGGTCCAGCTACCCATATCTGTGTCGCTCGCCATTATCTTCTCTCTCCCTCTCTCTCTCTCTCTCTCTGCAACCACAGCTAGTCTTCGTCTTTCAAAGCTCGTTCTCTCCAGCAGTATGAGTTTTGAGCGCGATGTCGTTTTGAACCTTGTAAAACCCTAACTTCGAGCGGGCCGACAATTGTGTGAAACGGAGAGGGGTGAAACGGTCGCTTCGGTCCGGTTTTGAGCAATTTGGCCGACCAAACCGGATCAGTGGTTTTCGGGATTGGACCGGTTTCGGTTTTTCCCGATTCGTCCGGTTTCATTCGGTTGGAGCCAAGGAAAAAAAATGCTCTCAAAAGCGTAAAATGGGTGTTTTTTCTTTTCTTTTTTTTAGTGGGCAAAACACGTGTAAGTGTAAATTTTAGACAGTGAGATTCAAATCCAAGATCTATTGTCTGCTTTGGTACGATATTACAACACCTATTTTCCATTGGTACATTACAAAACATTGTATGAAGGATTTTCAAAAAACGGTGAGGTGTGGTCACTTTTCTAGAATTAAATTATAGTAGATTCTAATTTTATTGTGGGAATTTTATGCCTCACCCTCCTTCGTTGAATTAATTATATTTGGTTACATTTGAACATGATGTTCTAAGACACTTTCTTGCTAAATAAAAAAAAAGGCAGGTTTTTTTTGGTCCCTATTAAAAAATGAAAAAATTGTTGGAAGGATGAGGGAATGAGTCACAGTGCTAAAAGCGAGCACCTTATATCTCGGGTTTTTTTTTTTTTTCATCCTTTCATTTTTTTTTTTTTTCAATTTTTTCAGGAAGAGGGAATGAGTGACAATGCGAAAAGTTACCTTTAAAATTGATCTTTATCCCAATTTTTTTTTGGGTTTGTAGTTTTGTAATTTTTTTTTTTTTTTAATCATTCGTCATTCCTAATCTATTACATGGGGAAGGGGAATGGGACTCGATCCCGAAATGCAGTGTGGGACAACCAAGAGCTCTACCGCACGGGCATCTATTTGTAGTTTTGTAGTTTGTAATTTACTATTCTAATTCCTCTCGTCAGTCAAGACTCAAAACCAATAAGTCACACCACAAAACTAACAACCGTGAATTTTTTTTGCGTAAAGACAAATTTCAAAAAATGCTAAAAATCAAGTGACTTAAAAGGCAAAACTCCCCTAAAGGTGTGGTAGATGTGTGTTCTTACTTAGAACATTGCAGCAAAAGCAATGAATACACATGCAGGACAGAAAAAAGAAAGGAAAAACGCAAAACCCATTGTCAGTGGTTAAAATGCTCCAAAAGTTTTACATGTACCTAGTTAAGAAGCAACAAGGTGAAATTTTAACTTGGAAACAGAACAGTTCATTTGCTGAGTAAAGAGTCCCAACAAGGGCATCTATAGTCAAATGGGAGAACACAGATGAATGATAATACTTGTACAAATGAATGGGTCACCAACAGTACATGTAATACATGCTCGTATGCTGACATAAAAAAATTACAATCATCATGAAATTAATCGCCCTTTCTCTCTCTGAACACGATACAGACTTGTGATCGGATACCAACTTTCTGGGGAATAAAAATCCGGACCATGAGAAAAGGAAAAGAATTTTGCGCGAGTGAAGGCATCATTTTAATCTCCGTTTGGCCTCTCCATAAGCGACAACGCCCATAACTGTCATTGTGTAGCCACCTATACCAATTAAAGTGACGGGATTTTTGAACAATAGTATTGAGATGACTACAGCCACAGCGCCTTTTGCATTGCCTAACACCTGATAACAAAATAAATTCAGAAGGGTTAAGACAGATAGTAAGAGTAACAAGAGAACAACCTACATACTATATGCTTGGAAGATTCTAACACAGAAGTTGTGTGCAGAATTGCTGTCCATATGGGGGAGTGGTCCTATGAATATTAGAACTCTCACTGATGAGTTTTTTTTTTTTTTTCAATTTTTCTGTCATAAAGACTAAATCAACCTTTCCACAAACCCAGCATATGCGTGACCATCGTGCACTGGATACACCATTTTTAAAGACTTGACATTGGGCACAACATTTATGACATGTTCATTGTCGAAGAGTTTCTCAAAACAAATAGCTTCTTATGGTTTACCTAAATGTTTCGCAATTGATTATGTCAACCGGTGGCTTAGGTCTATTCCAACACCATCATACGAAACAATGGGTTTCAACTCAATTGATCATTCATGCAATTAGTGCTCGGCTACAGTTGGACAAAATTGTATTTGTTTGTCTGACTAATCTGGTAAATTAAAAGAAAATGAAAAAAAAAAAGGGATCAAATATGTGCCTACTTGGCTCGGTAAGTTCAAAAAGTAAGCCTTATATACCAGTCCAACATCAACCATCAAAGTACAAGAGAATGTTGATCGACTTCCACTAAATCGTTCACTAAACTATTATCGTCAGCAATTAGCATCGTTTCATCATTTTCTCTCAGAAAAATTCTACAATGTGACTCTCTACCTCACATCAAAGGGTCAGGTTTCTTTTTGCAATGGGTCCATTCAAGCAAGATGTATTGTACCTAAAAATTTTGGAGAACAAGCCAGTACGACCCCTACACTATGGACATTGAGTGACGAGAATCTTGAGATGAATTGTTAAAGTTTGGTACTATTTTCAACAAATACAAAATCTGTCTCCTCCAATGATATAATATTCGGTGAAGCAAGCAATTTTAGCATGTAGTTTGTGAATTGATTAACGCAGAGAGAGAGAGAGATCAAACCTGGAGTGTAAGCGCACTTGTGTGCTTAGTCACCAAGAAGTTGGACAAGTTGGCCAAATATGCTGCCACCGAATTAATGCCAAGAAGTAACCACATGAACCTATGTTTCATTCCAAGTGATACAGTGACCTCCAAAACGTCTGGCTCCATTATAAGTGTAGCAGGCAATAAAACCAGAACAGCAATTGGGGACATATACAGCAATAAATTCATGGAGTTCAACTTCTCCCTGAAAAGGTAACAGAAAATTAGCATTGTAAACAAATGGAAACTGGATACTTCCCAGTTCCCAAATACAAGATGCAACATGGCGGAAAAGCGAGAAGAGAAACATAAGGTCTCTATAACAATCATTCAATGATTCAATCTGTAAAATACCAAACTTTCTCATCCTTCGCTCTTTCTATATTAACCTTGAGGTCAGGGGTTGGAATCTGAGGGCGGCCACTTCCGCAGATAATGTCAAATGTTAGGTCAGTACCAATCTATCTCCCAAACCTCCATTGATGGAAAGTCAACTGGGCATAAGTTGTTACTCAGCACGAGATATCAAAATAAGATGATAAACTCCTTAGTTCACCAAAAGAAATAGAAGAACTAAACATTGTCTTAACATGAAACAGTATCTGAACTGAAGGAAACCCACCCAACCAGTATATGAAAGTTTTCATGATGAAATCACGGGAGGAAAAAGGCCTGCTCTAGAAGTGGGAGGAAAGGCTATAAGATCGAAAGGACGAAGCAAATGCCCTAGGTAAGAGGAAAAAAAGCTGCACAACTGTGTCCATATAAAATGAGAAATCTCTTCAGGAATTGAACTTTCCTGGGTTTGGACAGTCTGACTCTGACCATTAGAAATCCTCCACATGACCCAAGCCTATCTTTATGAGATTACATTATCAATTATATGCAGCCTTTATTATCCAAGATAATTCCACCAAATCAGCTGTACAAATTGACAGACCAAAAGTTTAAAATAAATTAAATTAAATTTTAAAAAAAAACTTAATATATTGTGTACGGATAAACTTAAGGATGCAGAAGAACTAGCAAAATAGCTTGTATCCACAGCATAAGAATGTAAAGGGATGAAAAGAGTAAGAGTTTTAATTATTGCAGCCAAAACTAGAGACACAGAAAGGAACCTAGCTAGTAACTTACCCACTCTTGACTATGAAGCACGGATACTCTATTTTGGCCTCAGTATCACGTATCATATCCGTATCGGATACCGATACTCTCCGGATACATATTCTTTACATTTTTTAAAGTATCCAAAATTTAAATTTATCTTTTTGGTATTCGGATACGTTTTGGATAGCTAGAATACGTCTCGGACTATTAGGACTACATAGCATTACATCTCAACAGATTTTACAAGGAACAGAAGCCTTTCGCAGGTAGCACAATTAGTATCAGAAAAACTGGAGAAAAGTAGAAAAATACAATTGAAGGCATGTACTAAAAAGAGGCTGGCTCATATGGTTGGTTAATAAATGAAAGAAGAAAAGCGTTTACCCTTCAGAAGAAAGTAGGATACCCTGAAGAACGGACTTGAAGGCCCTCGCAGCAGTTGCACTTATGCACATAATGAATCCATACAAGTGAAAACTTGGCTCGCCCTGTCAGTAATCAGAAAGTCTCAGTTTTAACTCCATCGATGCCACAAACAAGTTTTCTTCAGAAAAGCCAAAACTGGTAGATCTACTCAACAAGTCGAACGAAAATACAAAGCCCATTTAGACACTAGTCTACAGACAAAATGTTCCTAACAATAACCATATAGCAGCAACAAAGAATATGAACTCGGAAGCTCAGACCTGTTAACATGTAAAAGTATTCAACATGTAGTGAGGTCATACTCAGAATGCGGATAGTAACAGAAAGCTCACGATTATTTGTAGAGATGGAAGAGGGAAGAGGCTTGCATAAAAAGCAAGTTATCTTCCATATACACGTACAGTTAATACCCACCTTTTATGTGCACTGTTTGTCTTGGTTTACTCTTTGATTGAAAAATTTAGGGATCGAAAGTGCTTTGAATCTTGGTGGATACGAATCTGGAAAAAAAAAAAAAAAAAGATTCCCCAGTGAAGCTCAAGTTCAGTGATTAAGAAGTGGCAACAATTAACTGCCCCTCTTTACAAGTCTTACGACTTACACTTCATTTGAACGTCGTACGATTCAGGTTAAACCTAGTGAAATCCCCACATTCTCAAACTCTTTTCTTTTGCATGGGAAACGACCTGACCATATTAATGAAAGCTCTACATGAACAGCATTTCAAAGATAAATCTCAAAAAAAAAAAGGAAGGAAAAAAAACTTGAAATATGTATAAGTTATGATAGAAGGTGATTAGAAAGGACCAAGAGTCCAAAACTCATCATTGCGACTCGAAGTTATTACTCGTTATACCAATCCTGCAAGCATTGATCTAGATTTTTGATTGACGTTATCAACTGTAGTAGCAACTAACACGGTATTACAACCAAGTATTTTATACATGCGGACTACAAGAAAAATCAGCAACTTGATAAATTTAGGTACCACCACTTTGTGAGAAGTAAACTAGTAGCTAATATAGTAGCTCTATCACTCAGAAAATGTACAATGGAAATGGAAAAAGAGTTCTAGAAGAACATTCGTACTTGACTTCATCATCCACATTTCCTGTTCTTTCCACTATCTACACTTCCCCTCGCTTATCCAAAACTCATCACAAGAAAAAGAAGAAGTTTGCCATCAGTAGTTCTGCACTGAATCTTTGATCTATTATCAAACCCGTTTACACAAATAGTTGGGTCAATGACAGGATTACCCCTTCGAATCAATTACAACTGCATATTATACGCTGCAGTTTCTGAGTCCAAAAATCAACGAATTTAGCAAAACTTCAGATCTGGAGGTCAACTATGACATCCATGTGATGTGTTGACTAAAATAACTCCAATAAAATAAAGTGGTAAACCGAAGAACATAAAATTTACTATCTATCAGAATCAAACCAACTCATCAAAGAATACCCACTACGGAATCACAATTTGTAAACATATCAACAATCAAATTCGAGCACCCATATGAATATGCAACCATAAATTTCCCAAAGTCAACTAAACCAAAGTGCAATAAATGATCTCAAAGAAATTGTGATAAACATTACCCCAAATATGTGATACGTTGACAATAAATAACCTCCACAAATTAACGCGCAAATCAAATACCAGAAAACGTATAGATCAGCATCAAACAATACCCACTAAGGAACAATAATTTCTAAACATTGAAACAATCAAATCCGAGCAGCACCCATATAAATATGCATTGATAAATTTAAGTAAACTAAACCAAAACAAAATTACAAAATCTTGATTAAAAAAAAAAAATGTCTCAAATAAATTGTGATATAAGGCATACCCCACTAGCAATCACAACTCCAGTAACAACAGGCACAAGAGCAGCGTAAGTAACCCAAGCCTCCCTCTTAAACGTCATCATGTACGCAAAAACCGCCGTGAAAAACGGCGTAGTGGCCCCCACGGCCTGATTGAAGCTAACAGGCAAGTATCTCAGGGAGATATTCCCACCCACAACGGACCCACAAAAGACAATGCTGAGGGTAGCAATCCTGAGCAGCTGAGACCGAGATTTGATCTGCTGGAGCGGGAACACCTTGAGGAAGACGATGGAGACGTAGCTGAGGACGGCGCAGGCCGACATGTGGCACATTGTGAGGAAGATTGGGAAGCGGAAGTTGTAATTGGAGAGGAGGAATTTGTTGAGGAGGAGTACACCGATGTTGGATGAGTACCAGCAGATGATGAGGGAGGCGATGAAGAGGGGCGATGATGACGACGACGACATTTTGGATTTGGGTTTTTTGCGGGTTTGGTTGGTTTTGTGGGGGAAGATCTCATCGAAGAAGGAGAAGGTGGAGTGGAGAGATGTGTCGTTGGAGCATTTTCCTTTTTTTCCGATGTTGTTTTCTTGTTGGGTAGTGGGAGGAGTTGTGTCCTTGTGTGATACTGGTGTTTGTTTGTGTGTTTGTGAGAGAGAGAGAGAGAGAGAGAGAGAGAGAGAGAGAGACTTCTCACAGAGAGAAAGAGAGACAGAGGGAGGAGGCTATTGGAAGAACTCTTGGGGATGTGTAGGTGGAAGGAGAGAAGAATTTGGGTGTGTATGCCGTATATGATACGACTGGCGTCTGACGTTGATTATAGGGCGCACAAAAATTACGTTGTTTTGTGTGTGTAACGAGAACACTACTACTTAATTCCTCAAAACTACGTCATTTTAACCTAGTTTTATTTGTTGAATTCCAAAATATGAGCATTTTTAAGTAGGTATTTATTTTCTTCAAAATCAAATTTGATTTTTGATTTCTTTTATACGTGAACATAAAAATCACTTATTTTAGATTGGGGTTGGTTTGTTTTTAATTTATTTTAGAAGTAGAAGTTTTTTCCCTAAAACCTGGTTCTCAAAAAGTAAAGTCTATAATTAAACACATTTTTAAACTTCTTAATTTTGGGGCTTCCTTCGGTTTTATAAAACTAATGCCCGTTTGAGATGAGAAGGGTTACAGTGTATAAGAATAAGAGTCAAGATGTGTAAATTGCTAATTGTGTTTAAAAATTCTAAATTATGTCACTCGTTATATTTAGGAGGCTTCTCAACAAAACACACCTACAATAGTACTAGTGAATGTCCATGTCTAAAGACACTTTGTAAAAACTTATTTCTATAAAATAGATGAATTCTATTAGCTAATGTTGTCCTATATAAATTTAAAGTCACAAATAATTTTCTCAATTTTTAAAAGGCCCACAAAAAAATGAAAATATGAATTTTAAACTTGACATAATCCCAAGAGAGAGAAAATGATGTGATTCAAAACATTTGCACACACAAAACAACGTAGATTTGGCCGCCGTACAACCCTGTAGTGCAGAGGTGCACCATGGGATCCCCGAATCCCCGTAATGCTCTATCACAACCATCCATTTACGTAATTAATGGTTTGGATAGAAGGGTTTTTTAAATCTGGACCGTTCAAAATATTTTTGGACGATCAGGAACCGTAAATGGTGCTACACTTTTTAAACAAAAAACTGTCTACATGTACAGATCCGGCACAGATCGCTATGCAGGATTCCTTTGTCCCGCATGAACAGTCCAATCCGTTAAAATATGTTCTCGAGTGACTTCATAAAATTAGTTTAATCGGATAACTCTCAATGCTTCATTCTAATTTTCTATTAAGTGTGTTTTTTTTTTTTTTGGTCATTCGTCATTCCTAATATATTACATGGGGAGTGGGGATTGAGACTCAATCTCGGGATGCAATGTGGGGCATCCAAGATCTCTAGAGTTATCAAAAAATAAAAGATTGGATTAAGTACTTAGAGTTATTCAATTGAGCTAATTTTCTTCAAGGCTATTTGAAAACATATTTTAGAAATTAATGGACGGCTGAGATTGTTTGTGTGGGCCTCCAAAGTGTGCCCCTAGAGTGGTCTGTGCACACAGATATATGCTTGTAGCAAGGCTATCACTTTTTTCTGTCCAAAATGTGAAGCCCTGTTAATGATTGGACTCAATTGTTTGCAATAAGATAATTGAGTTAATATATGGATGGGGTAGAAAAAATGTGAATAGTTTAGGGGGAAAAAAAGGGTGATTCTATTAACAACCCCTTTTTTTCTCTATATAACCCACAAAAAGCTCCTCCATTTTCATTACTGTGTAAAGACCAAAATGCCCATACATAACACTTCATCAACCAAACACATCTTCTTCTTCTTCATCTTTAAACTCCACCTCCACCTCCACCGCCACTCCAACTCCACCGCCACTTTCACCGCCACCCCCATCTCCATCCCTTTTCCACCTGTAAACTTATTCTTCATCTCACTTTCAATGGAGAATGAAGGAGTAGACATCCAATCAATGATGGGTTCCCATTTGAACATTCGAACACCAAGAACAAATCTGAAAAACTGCGGGTTTTTTTCGACATTCATACCCCGAAATATGTAAACTTTTTCAACATATCAATGTTGAAAATTTTCACTTAACCGAAATTATGCAAGACAAAGTTCAGTAATAAATTGTCGACTTAAGTTATTTTTTTCATCATCATAATATTGAATTCTACGCATTACATCAACATTTGCAATCCGAAAACGATACCTGAGAAATTCACATGTTTGATTTCACAAATTTCGACATTAAGAAGCTAAAAATATGGTTATATTTCGACATGTTATTGTCGAAAATAGCAATATTTTATCCACATGTATTTAGTTTGACATTCGAAAGTTAAATATAGACATACATTTCGACAAGATGATGTTGAACATAGACAGGGTCCTTTCCCACAAATTTCACAAGTATTTGGTTCGACATTAAGAAGCTGAATAGAAACATAAATTTCGACATGATCATGATGTCGAAAATAGACAAGGTCCAATTTTTGAAAATTCAACCTTTAATATAAATCGACATGTGGTTGTCGAAAATGGGTATGTATTTCGACATTCAAAGTATCAAACAGACAATAAAGAGAGAGAAGAGGAGATGGATGGTGGTGGTGGTGGTGATGGGTGATGGTGGAGATGGCTGGTGGTAGCGATGGCAGTGGTGGCGATAGGTGGTGGTGGTGATGGGTGGCTATGGCAAAAGGTAAGGGGAAGAAGTTAGATTTAGGTCTTTTTTTAAGGTTAAGTGTATTTTGGGTAGTTTAGGTGTATTTTGTAGACTGTATGGAGTAAAATTGGTTTGAGAAATTTTAGGTGTGAGTTGGATGAAGAAAATGGGTTACATGGAGAAAAAAATGGGTTATTAATAGAATCACCCCAAAAAAAAACTCTTTTTACCAACACTAAACCAATTAAGAAGCAAGTGGTGGCTACAGCTCTTGGATACCCCACACTGCATCCAGGGATCGAGTCTCATTCCCCCCTCCCCCATGTCAATGTTTTGAAACCCAGACCAGAGAACGAACCGGAGAAGGGGCCGGGCGGACGGGTCACCGGTCCAACCGCTATCGAACCGTGACGTCATAATTACATAAAAAATATACTTAAAAATATATATAGCAAAAAAAAATGAGAATATATAAAAAATACTTGTGAAAAAGCTTGAAAGAATAGTGTGACGAAGAGGTATCAGGTTGTGTACATTTTTCTCCAATCCCACATCGATGGGAGATGGAGTCAGTATGCATTTTACTTCTTTAAAAGGCTGCCTAGGCGAGTGGAAATGTTGGGGGTCTCTTGAAAGGCCTTAACCACGTGATCCACTGTGCACGTGTCAGATGAAAGTACCGCAGTGGACAGATATGACTTCAAAATTTTCGTTCTGGGTTAATTGACCCGCTACCGGTTCTTCCGGTTGAGCGGTTTGACCGCTTTTTGGGATAGTTTTCACTATAGAGACTGATTCTATGTTTGAAGCGGTTTTTTGATATAACTGAACTAGAAGGAGAGCCGGTCGACGAGTTAACTGGTCGAACCGACCAGTCCGGTTCAGTTTTTAAAACATTGCCCATGTAATTGATTAGGAATGACGAATGACAAAAAAGTAAAATACGTTGATTTCCCTAAAGTTTTGAAACATGTACTCCCTCCGTACATATTTGTCAGTATGTTTTGGGAGTTTGTGCCACTTTTTAAATGATTATATCTTATAATTTATAATTGATTACCTTGTAATTTTAAAAATATTGTCTTGTTGTTTACATATAAAATCAACACATTTAGTAACTAATTGACATGTAATTAAGAATGTCAAATGTTGGCGGCTCGTTGTTAATGAAAAACACTAGATTAAAGGTTCATAAATGGATCAATACGATGTCGTATTTATATCTAGTTTGAAAGATAGTTATTGGCAGCTATAAGCCAAAGAATAAACAAAGAAGTTGGCTTCGAAGCCACACTTTTAACTGTTCAAAGGCATGAGTTACATGTGTAAATGTATAAAAGAAGATAGTTGACAGTTGAGGCATGTGGAACAAGTCGTGCAAAGCAGTTACTCTTTAAAAACTAATTATATGATTTGAATCAATAACCATGTAGGTTCAAATTTAAAACTTTTGGAGAAAGATTGAAGTAATTTAAGTTCAGACGCTTTTGGAGGGAAGAAACTACCCTTTTTGAAATGAAATGATGGAGTTCGAAGTCAAGAAATCAAGCGGGAAGTTCAAATTGCAGGCAAAGTCTATAAATAGAAGAAGTTGAAGAGTGAAAAGGCCCGGGACAAATCTTCGACAAACAGCAAAAATGATGTTTGGTTTGTTCATTGGCAAGTAGAATTGTAGTTTTAGAAATTCGACTTAGTTTCGAAGTAGTTTAGAAAGTAGATGCAAGTAGTACTTGTAACAATCAGGTGTTTGAAGTTCATTTTGACTTTCTATTTGAAGTTGAAGAAGAATTCGAAGTAAGTGAGCTTTTGATTTTGAATAAAAGTCTATTGTTTTCTTTATTGTTCTTTGATTTCCTAAGTGAATTAGTTTATATTTCTTCACTTTGAAGGAAAAATCCTCTTATTTGAGGTAATTGAACCATTAAAACACAATCATCTTATTAGATTTGGTTTTTTCCAAAGTTAATCTGAGGGAGAAGATTTAAAGGCTCCCTCTGGCATGCTCGCATATAATCATTTTCCGTAACAAATAAGTAAAAGAACCAAACACTTATAGAACTAATCGAGATCTATATAACAAGATCCATATTGGACATAATTACTTGCCAATTTAAAGATATCTCTATTTTTTTTTCTGGTTGCAATAAAATGATGGACAAACAAATCGTGACGGAGGGAGTAATGGCTATGTTCGTTTACACGTTTTAGTTTAGTTTTCCAATTACCCTATTTTTCTCTTCAATTATTACTCAACTTTTCAATTATTATTAGTATCATTTTTCTCTTTATCCTTATTTCTCTCTCCCCTCATTTATTTTACAAACTAAACTAAACTACCAAATGAACAGAGTTTTGATCTAACGCTAAAATCCCCTTGTTGGATATGTCGATTACGATGTAAAATATGTTGATTTCACTTTTCCCGCCTATTGCTTTTTGACATCATTGCAAACTGTTCCACGAAATGTCTTAATTGTCTTAAGCTGTTAGGCTTTTTCATACACAAATCGATTGATACTGACTCCTTTAATCTTTGCTTCCTTAATTGGCTTCGTTCCTTAAAGAAAGACAGTTGGTGAATGGCATTTTTCTGATTTAACAGGAAGATGATTCATGCCATCCATCAAACAAAAATTAGAGATCTGATCATGTATAATCTCACTTATCATGCCCGACCCGTGCAAACCCCTAATTATAGGCAAGGAAAAATATTCTAATCTCCATTGTATTTTAGTACTCCAATTTTTAAAATTTCAGCCAACTAGCCTTATTGCTAAGATTGCTGGTTACTTCTGTCTGTTACAATTGTTTTCCTTGAGCACGGCTGCCTTCTTTTCGCGCATTTTACTTTATGTTTGAAACTTGGGGTGGAAGAGGAAATGAATGGCTTTAATGAAGAGGAAAATTAGAGGGAAAGTTAAGAAAAAATTGAAGAGAGAAGTTTCTAGAAACCTAACAATGGCATTGAAATTTTAAATTTTTTTTTAATTCCCTTTCATTACTAACCGAAGAGTCAAACATGGCTTTTATTAGTGGTTGACACCACCAATGTTCGGACCAGTGGACCTATATCCGGCCATGTATTTCGACAATGCACGGCTCGGATTTAATAAAAAAATACTGTCGGATTAAATTTATTGCTCACATTGTGTCTGACCTGTTTATTATCGAAATGGACAGTCAAATGATGCACTACACGGTGTAGTGCATTTTGAGCACTGAATCATCCCCCAATTCCCAATGTTCGGTGATCCAATGAGTAAATAGGGCTTAGTAAAAGCCTCTCTTAGGTATTTTACCTAGATAAAACAACAAATATAGCCTACAACAGGCTCAATAAATAGCTAGGTAAAGGGGGTGTTCCACACTTCCACTAACAAAAAACAGTTTTTTTCAAAAATCAAAACAGGTCATTCTCTCACAATACATCACATAAAAAACTATGAAAAATCAAATTATTCTAAAAACACACTTGACAGAACACCCCCAAAGTCCATATGTGAATCGTAACTCAACAAATCCACCCTCATAAGGCATCCTTATCAGCCTCAACAAAATTTGGGCCAAATTTAACCCCCAAAATACCCTTTATACTTTAGCTAGCTACTTTTCCAAAAACTTACCAAATTAAACTCTCTATTTTAATTTTACTTTTCTACTTTTTAAAAATAATTACAAATAATCTATTCTCTCTCTACCTCATCTCTCTTTTCAGAATAGTGTCTTGCCCAAAAATAATAATACAATATTAGTTAACTTGTGAATAGTGTCTTGCCAGAAATGTTGATGTATTGTAGCAAAGATACAACTTTTGCAAATTATCTAAATACTTGTTGAGGCTGATTTGAGAGTGTTTTTTTGCCTTTCACTCAATAAAATAACTATCAGGGAGATTTGCCTCCCTTGATGAGGTCCTGATGATGCTCTTTTTGAGATACTTTCCACCATCTATCCCTAATTTTATTATTTATTTTCATCCACCCTCTCTCCACACTATAGGGGTCATATTTTGTAATATTTAAAAGGAAAAAAAATTACTCTCTCCGTCCCAAATTGCTTGCCCTTTTTGGATTTTCGTACATTTTGCACGCAAAATCTAATGTATTAGCATTCAATTTTTTTTCAAAATTTTTTATACCAATTTAAAGATCTCATTGAAAAGGAAAAATTGGTATAAATTATTTTAAAGAATAATTACCATAACCACTCCATATTTTGCTTATAAAATGCACCCAAAAAGGACAAACAATATGAGACGAAGGAAATAGTGTTTTAGCTCAAAATTTTTTGAGTCTGTTGGATATGGATTTTTAAAGTAGTATTCCGTAGGAGACTGGGAGTATATTTTTATTCCGAGGGAGCCAGGATCTGAGAAACTCAAGGACAGGTTCAAAAGTCAATGAGATCCAGGGAAAGAAAAAAGAAAGGTGGGAAAGGACCAAACAAATTGACACCTGGCACCCATTTGCTGGCCCGCAGTTATGTGGGGCCACCAAGTATATCCCGCACTAATTATTCACTACCTCCGGTGCACCGTAATTCCCCTAGTCGAAGCCTTGCAGCGTTGCATTGTGCTTTAGAGGGGGTTTTAATTTTGGGTAAATTTCGCTGCCACCCCCCAAAGTTTGATAGTGAGGGTGTGAGACATTACTAGCTTCGAGGTACTGGAAATAACATCAAACGAAAATAGGTTTTTTATTGCACAAAACCCCCTCTGTTAGTCAACTGTTGGGGAAATTAACGGATTAGCTAATGTCAGCCATTATGCCTTCCAAAATTCAGGGGTCTAACCCTTCTTTTCAGGGAACACAGTTTTGTTAACGGAAGTCCACGAGGCTTTCGTAAAGTACATGAAACGATAAAAAAGAACACCATCTAATACTTTTTTTTTACACTTTTCAATACCCTTTTATCCACTTTTTACGTTTTTCATATATTTCAATACACTTTTTAAACCTTAACAAGACAGTCCAAGGTCCCGATCCTTTAGAAAAACTTGGGAGCAAATAGGGTACGACTCATGCGGTGCCTGATAGTGTATATCGACCGTCTAAAAGTGTTTTGGATGTCTAGATTTCTCCTCTCCTCTCTCTCTCTCTCTTGAAAATTCTCACCGTCTGAGACACTTTCGGAGGATTGAGATGCGCGCTGCATACCACCACATGGTACCCAACTAGCTCCCAAGCTTTTCTCTCGATTCTTCTATCGACTTTTTCAACCTTTGGGATAGCTGAGATTGATGTTCGGCACCACGTGTGCCCCAACCCGCTCGGCACCCTAAAATTTCTCTTCAAAGCAAAGTCAAACGCGGGTACCCAAAATTTTCTCTTCAAAGCAAGTCAAATTAATTCAGATACATAGTCAAACAAATACAGATACATAGTTAAGCTTCGACTTGGACATTTTTTTCCCTTCTCTTTTTTGAGTTGCCAATTTTGAATGACATTCAACTTCCATACTTTGGGGCCCACTCCTGCACTGACAAACAATTCAAAGTTTCTCAGAACGAGCTCACATTCGGCTGGTTAAAGCTCATTTGTCGATTTGTCACAGAACCAAACAAATTTTGACCATTCTTAAGCCAATCAAACACTCCGTAGAACAAACAAAAAAACTCGGTTCGTTCAACTTACATTGTAGAACAAACAAAAATACTCAGCTCGTTCAATTTACATTGTATAAGAACAAGCTACTCGAGATTGGATCCTGGTTGGCTTGATTAAAATTTGAACTTGACTCACTCCGCATACAATTCAACCTTACACATACATTTGAAGCAGATTAAGTTTTCAAACCAAGTTTGACGTTTATATAGTATTCCAGAGTGGGTTACGATCACTAATTCTCCAAGCTAAGGTATAAAAAAAAAAAAAAAAAACAACCAAACCATGGTCAATGTGTTAACACGACATTAAGATGAAAAGTTGCATGTACTTCAACTATATAAACGAAAAGTTGGTTCATATCTAAACATATATTTGCTCATCAGTGAGGTTTTGCTTAACCACAACTCACAAGCAGTAAACATAATGCTGTGGTCAATTCTCTACATAAAATCTAACAATGGAAGATTATAGTAAATCTTCATGTCTCTCCCTTGCACGTCTCTTCAGAAGCATTTTTTTTCCTGAAAAGAAGATGATTTTGACTAAATGAGGACAGATACGCGGATATCAGAAGTACAAATACACATTAGAATAGAGAAATATCAAAATGCAGGCAAAGAAATTTTGATACCTAGCCAGATTGATGAGGAGGTGGTATTTTTCAAATTACGATTCTATGAACTATATTACGGCGTGGTAGGAGTTCTTTCGTACCGACATGTTTTCCAGATTTCAAATTCATAAACTCACAGGTCAAGGGCAAGGGACACTGAAATACCTTCAAAGCTCTTAATATTGTACTTCTCTTTGTTTTGTTAGATAAATTATGCTAACAAGGAATAGACCAAAATGTTCTGACATGTAGCCCATAACCTTACTGTGTTGAGTGTCTGACAAGGGAGACTTCACCCATTTTGAAAGAGCTCACGTAACATGAGCACAAGACAAACTTCTAAAATGGTATCAAAATCCTTGTGATCATCAAATTGAACTAGCCAAATTAAGTAATTCTGCAAGGTAGGCAAATGTCCTTAATGTGAAGCTATGTAGCACGGACACGGGAATTCTAAAAAAATAGGGACACGGGCACGGCAAAAATAAATAAATAATAACTATATATATAAATATATCATGTATGCATGCAATAATAGTTTATATACAGAGTCATATATACTTATTTTATGTAAGCTATATACTGCTATGTATTGCTGTTATACCAGTACTTTAAGATATACACTCATACATACAGCGACATATATATAAACATCGAACATATACCAGTACATATATACAGCAAAAGAAAGAGAGAGATATAGAGCAAGAGAGTGAGAGAAACTAATCGAGAGAGAGATCGTGAGAGAGACTGCTTGAAGGATGGTGGAGTTCAATTGATGTCGATCTAGATTTATATGGTTTCCTTCTTCAATTGAGAGGTAGAGATTGTTTTGATTGATGTATGTTTTATTGATCATTTAGGATGTTTATATAGATCTAATTACACAGATACCTAAACATTTGAGTAATAACATGTTTCCCCCCCGAAAAAATTATGGAACATGCACATCTACCCCTGCCGTGTCCACTAACGTGTCCAATTGTCCATACCGCGTTCCTCATGTGTCCCCCTTCAAAAAATTAATTTAATTTAAGGGACATGCCAGGTACATGTGCTCCCATGTCCCCCAATATGCTGATACGGCAACCTCTAGGCATGTCGGTGCTTCATTGATGTGAAGTAACCAATATTTAGCGATTTGGAATCTTGGATTGCTATGTCCATCAATATGAGATATAACTTGGCCAAACATGCAAAAGGAATTCCCAAAGCAATCATTGTACCTCACTAGGAAGCCGACTTGCTATCAGCCTCTTTTAATGCCCGAACGAGATGGGTTATCCGATATTGGAGTTTTTCATTTTCCACGCGAAGCTTCTTAACCTCTTCTGAAGCCTGCCAGTCACCAGCTACAAAAGTTAATGCTTACCACTTCAAAATTGATTAGGAAGAAATCGATGAGCACACCTTTTGCTTTTCAGAAACATGCTCAGCTTTTACAGCTTCTAGCTTGGACTGTAGTTCACTAACCATCTTCAATAGTTCCTCGTTTCCAGCATCTAGGTTCCCACATCCCCCAATGGCCGACAAGGAAAAATGGAAAAAAGAGAGGTTGAATTAAGAAAATTACAAGAAGCTAGAATAATACATAATGCTGGAAGCCTGGAACGAATTACTGTTTGGTTAAACTGCTCCAAAACCTACCTTGCTTAGAAGCAAGAGCAGCTTCAAGTCTTGCCAAGCGGTCCTTCAGTTGAAAAATGTACTCATTAGTAAAACTGTGCTGATAAGTGAAAAGAGAGAGACACAAGCGGTCCAAGGTTTTCATAATCAGAGAAAAATGAAAGCACCTAAAAAAAAAAAAAAATGAAGATATGTCCAAGAAGTTATGAAATTATATGTATCACCATACCAAAAAGAACAAATGACTCCAAGAATACATTTTGTTGAAGCTATTGACATTCACGAATATAAGATGAAACTCGAGATGGTTAGAACTTAGAAGCAATTTTCCCTCATTCTGACTACAAAAGGCTAACCTTCAAGATGGCTAGAACTTGGAAGCAATTTTCCCTCATGCTGGGTGGGAGTATTTTTTGGGTCTTGGTTGGCATCTTGCCAATCTCGGGGGGTTGTTATTTCCTTTTCGAGTCCTAATGTCATTTGATCACCAATGTGCGGGGGTGTTTTTGTTGGTTTGCTCTTGTTCCGTTGTGATGCCTCATGCTAAGGGTCTTTTAATCTTTGTAATTTGTTCAAAAAGATAAATAAAATCCTGTTTGCTCTTCCCAAAAAAAAAAAGGCTAAACCTTTGATACCCCACTTCCTTGGCTACTAAAGCGCAACCATGCCACAATCATGGCGGGCCAACTAGTAAGTATACAGGGATTCAATGGCATATTCCAGGAAGAAGCTAAAACAGAACATGTACTTATTTTATGAAAAACAAGGTCACAAAATGGAGGTTTTGTCAGGACAAGACTCAAATCTCAACTACAAGAAGAGGATAAATATAGTCTGTGATACAGTGTTTCATGTCCTTCCCAACTAATTATGGAAGCACTATTCATTTGCCAACTTATTCATTGCAGAATAGAGAAGCATCTCATATAGATCACCAAATTTTGTGCTAATTAAAGGCCTTGAGCATATTCTCGACCATGGGCAAACCCGTAGAGGCTTTATTAATTTCAATTTTGAAGAAACATCATTTCTAGAATCCAGAGAAAGGCCGAAGATGACAATTCAATGAAAAATACAAATGAACCTCTTATTTAGAGGGTAAAATAGCCAACGATATCCTAAAACAAGGAGAATCATGACTTGATTAGTTAGTTTTTCCAAGGATAGAAAATTTGCAAGTAGCACCAAGACAAACACCATATGGCTCCTTGCTAGTGCCTTTGAGTGCATATCACCGCTGTTTGAAACATAGCTAGACAATGAAAATGCAAAATATGCTCTTCACATCCCCTCAGATTTCCCCAGGACAAATCCCAGGACCCCATTCACTTAATGACTCAGAGAATCAATATTTTCTTTTTGGACACTGTAGTGGATTCAAACATATTCAGAACCTTAAAAAAAAATTAAAAAAAAAATATTTAGGCTTTTTGGAAATAAAATTATAGCACTGCCATGGAAGATTCCTAGTTCCAAAAAAGTAACCCCATTTAAGTAGAGCCCAATCTCAAGTTTGTGTAGTAGGGAAAAATGTAATTCACAGAAACCAAACAAAACCAAACACATTTACAAACAAATAAATGTTCAAATTCAACATAATATACAACCAAATCCAAAACCACCCTTACATTATTAACTGAAATGATCTCAGCTATTAAGGACTAGTGCATGCCCATGCCCATGCCTAAAGGCACAACTTGAGCAATCGACGGTGCCCATACCAATGCCCGTGCCCCTTCTTTACGGTCCTTCGAATTTCAGAGAGGGGGAAGGAGAGGAGATAGTGAGAGAGAATGTGTTTTGAATTGAGAGAGAGAGAGAGAGAGAGAGAATGTGGTTTGAAATTTTGGGTTTGGTGGGCCGGTGGAGGAAAAGGGTAAAGAGAGAGAGAGAGAGAGAGAGAGAGAGAGAGAGAGAGTTGGCAGAGGGGGATAAAATGTAATAGGATGACTATGACAAAAACCACTCTGTATTGTGATACAGATATGGCTTATTGATCTAGCATGTATAACAAAAGGTACTGGAGAGTCCATCTGTCATAGGACTATCATGAGGCTGATCTAGACTAAAGCCCACAACCCTTTAAATTTTTAAGTCCAGGTTCAATGAAGATGCAATGGTGGAACAAATGTCAAGCCAAAGTTCAATTTGTTTGTAAGCTCAAGTAGCTAGGGCTGTAAATGACCCGAGCCGGTCATGAACTGTTCAAGGCTCGACTCAGTAAATACTCATTCGAGTTCGAATCGGGTACTAAACGAACTGAACCTAAGCCACAATTTTAGGGCCTTTAGGCTCGTTTAATAAATCAGCCAAACTTGAACCAGATAGTATTCTGCTCAATTAGGCTCGCGAAATTGGACTCTATGTATATCTCATAAAAATCTCACATATGACCTTGAATATGTATAAATTTTTTCACGTACATATTATAAAATTTTTATAACTTGAACATGTATAAACTTTTAAAAATAACATAAACTTTAATTTTAATATGTTTTTATAATTTATATACGTATGAACTTATTTATGTGCCAAAAAAAGTTATTTGAAGTTCTAGACATGTATGAGAGCATTAGTATCTAATATTTTTGACTCGTTAAGGCTCGTCTGCTTGTGACCATGTTCGAATTCGACTTAAACCAAGACAAGTTTGGCTTGTCAAATTTTCATTGAGCTGGAGCTCGGCTCGAGTTCGTTTAAAAACTTAATGAACGAACTTGAACATGCTAAAGCTCGGCATGATTCGGTTCGTTTGCAGCCCTAAAGGTAGCCAACCTCATGAGTAGACAAGCCCAGCCTATCTAGAGTACCGACTAACCGTACATCCATCATTTGCGCTATACTTAGATGTTTGAACTAGTAGCTTTCCTCTTTCCAGCCTCTCACGCTCCTCACTAGTCACCAATTTCAACTTCAAAACTCTACAAACCTGCCCATGCATCATTCCACCTAGCAACTTAAGTTGCTTAAAAAACCTTTAGGTTCCTTACTTATCCTGAGAAAATCATAGCCACCTCTTAGCATGTCATTGTTTTTTTATCAAATAAGTAGGGGCACAGTGAATTAGAGTGCAGTATCATCTCAGACTGATGGTGCCACCGTTTTACGGGCTGAGGGATTAATGTATAAAGCAGAGGAGGACTTTAACTGTCTTCCTCTTTTCTCTGGTTTCTAATTCTTGAAATTTACCACAGTTGTAAATTGTAATATTTCTTTCAGTAGATTAGATTTTACGGAAATTTAATTAATCTCTTTCATTTTTAACCTGACTCTCAGTTCCCAAGTTTATCAACCATCGACCAATTCATATAAATCAAAACCCAATTCATCAAAAACCCTCAAAAGCCAAGCCCTAAACCCCGTATCAAACGAAGACCCAGGTTAATAATATCGAAATACATACATTGCATATACGTATCGGTAAAAAAATGAACGGACAGAGTTGGTGATTTTTCTAACCTCTGCTTCCGAAGCTCTTTGGTAAAAGGGTTTTAAGACTTGTTGAAGATCGTTTGGTGCCGCCATTTTCGCAATGGTCTTGTGGAAGCGAAATCGCGAACTTTGTTTTGGCAGACTCTGCGTCAGCTGCACGGGAGGAATTTCAAAGCGTTGCCGTCTGCTGGACTGGTAGGGTTGGTTTCGAAATTACAAGGATACCCTTTATCCGGAGTGTTGTCCAATAAGCGGTTTGGGCCAATAGTGGGACTTCACTTTATTTTAAAATCAAATGGAAAGATATTTCGGGCTACGGGATCAATGGAAAATTGCAATGTCGTGAGCGCAATCAAGGTGAGATGTTGAATTACCGCAGCAAAAATACTACATAAACCAATCAATTCACAACCTCTTACATTCACGTGGAACCCATCTCACAATTATCTGTGGGATCCACATGTATGGGTGAAATTGTGATTGGATGATTGTGTATGTAGTATCTTTCAGCATATAGTAAGATTAGATTAAATACTTAAAGATATCAGATTAATGTTATATTCTATAAGGAAATTTGAATTATTTTAAATTCTTGATTGATTCGGATTATTATTTGTGACCCAAAAGTAGCCACCACACGCTGATTCGTAAACCATCGGCGCAATCTAATTTGGTCAGGTCCCATAGAATTATGGGTAGGATATGCTTGATGGTCAATGAAACTTCCTTTGCTGTGTTAGATTAGATAGTTTAGTTTAGTTTTGATGATGTCACAAGGTGTAATGAGTGGAGAGAGAGAGAGAGAGAGAAATAAGAAAAATGATGATGTCATCAAAACTAAAACTAAACTGGGAAATAAACAGGGCCCTTATTGCCTTCTAGCCAAACGACAACCTGTTTTTACTGCTTTCAGAGCTCTCCTCCTTCCATCGGTTGGTATTGCTGGATTTGGGGTTGCTGCTGTGCAGCCCCCGCACAGCAGCTGTTGTACACCATCCGAGTCGTCCGTTGTTTGGATGGACGGCCCAGATTTCACCTCAGCACCTTTGCATCCGAACCGTTCGTTGCGTGCGTGCAAGATGAAAATCTTGGCCGTCCATCCGAGCAACGGACGACTTGGATGGTGCACAACAGCTGCTGTGCGGGGGCTGCACAACAGCAACCTCGTGTCCGGTATTGCTCAACTCCTCTTGGGTGGCTTCTCAGGTAGTGGCGGAGCCATAATTTCGATTTGGAATGGGTAGTTTGATGGAAATCTATTTGTGTCGTTGCATTTGGTCCATAAAATCTGTTTCAGAGGAAGTTTATGTGTATTTGTTATATATGTAATTAGTTTAGATGTGAACTTAATCTTTTAAGTTATGTAAAATGTAGCTTTCAAATTTACTTAAATACTATAATTATTTAATTCATCCAGTTTTAAGTGCTGAATTTATGTTATTAAGGCGGAAGTAGATTAATAAATAAGGATGGCAATGGGGGGGATCGGTTCGGGTTTTTGCCGATCCGCACCCAAACCCAAAGGGTTTCGGTTCTGGTTCGGTTCGGAAAAGGGAGAGGATGAACCATAACCTAACCATTCGGGGTACGGGTAATTTCGAGTAACCGATTTTGTGAAGGAAAAAATAGCTACCCATTTGGGTAACCGAATTGTACCCATCCCGCCCCGCCCCAAACCGTACTAAAACATGAACAAATTGAGCTTAGGATATTTTATTATCTCAAAAAAATTGAAAAAACATGAAAAAAATAACAAAAGGAGACTACAAATATCAGTCAAGAGACTCAAGACTATAATATATAAAATATCAGTCAAGAGAGTCTCAAAATGTACAGAATGTGAGACCAAAACCTAACCTGTGAATATCTTACATATATATACGAAAGGTAAAGTGTAATTTTAAAATATACCTAAGGGGTTTATGTAATATGTATATATAAAATAAGGGGTTTCCTATGTAATTAACATATTTTGGTTCGGTTCGGTTCGAGTATAGGTTCGGTTCACAGGTAAACCCATAACCGAACCGAACCCGTTCGGTTTTCCATCCATCTAAACCACACCCGCACCCACGGGGAAAAAATCGGTTACGGTTCGGGGAAAAAAGGCGGTTACGGTTCAGTTACCCATCGGTTCGGTCGATATTGCCATCCTTATTAATAAACACATGAGAAAGAGTAAGTGATTCCTTCCCCTCAGTTCTTGTTACAGTGGAGAGTAATTAACCTGATTTTTACTCGAAGAACTTTTTTACTCTGTTTCCGCAAATAGGCCCAAATAGAGCAAACAAAAATTGAAGGAAAGGAAAAAGGAGAATTTTGTTCAAAACAACTCTTGAGCGGAGTAGATCGGCGTGTGGATTACCTTGGGCGTGAGTGGATTACCTTGTGCGTGATGTGGTGTACCGCGGGAGGTGTAGATTGACTCGATGGTGGTGGTGGGATTGGGTCTGTGGAAGTTGCGGTGTTTGGGCAGAGGGCCGGCGGCAATGGTTGCATCAGACTAGTGTTAGTGAAGTGGTGTTGGGCATTGATGGTGGTGGGGGTGGGTGAGGGGGTGGTGGGTTGAAAATTTTGCATAGAGAGAGAGAGAGAGAGAGAGAGAGAGAGAGAGAGAATGGCAGATTTGCAGAGAAGCAAATGGAGTTTTTTTTGTGTGTGTGTGTGAGAGAGAGAGAGAGAGAGAGGGAGAGAGAGAGAGAGACCCCAATTTAGTATTTAATGAAAAAAAAAAAAAACAACTCCGTTGGCGAAATCCGTTATCTATTTAGGACTAGGTGAGGGGATGCACCATGTTTTGTAGCCCCATTGCGCGGTCGCGCTAGCATCTTTTTGACGATCAGAGACGTTCACCGCGTAGACCTCGTCAAGTACTATAAGTGTGCCCAAAATTAACTCGGTTAGATATCTTTAAGTGACTCGTCGGAACGCAAATAACTTGAAAATGTGGTTTTGATCCAGTGTTTGTGTTCATTTGTGAAGCATTTCTTTTCAAAGTATTTTTGTTCCGAAAACGCACTTAAAGATATCCAATCGAGTTGATTTTTGGTACACATGTAGTACTCGACGAGACCTACGCGATGAACGTCTCCGATCGTCAGAACGATGCCAGCGCAGCCACACCATGACTGCATAGCACAGTGCTGTGCATGGGATTCACAGTACCCCTCTCAGTCCATCTATTTGACGGGTTTGGACGGTAGGTGGTAAATTGGCTAACGGAGTAATAGTTTAGAAGTGTAACTGAAGTTTATTGGAGTTCAGGAGTCTATGAGATATTGAAGTCAAAGTTTGGGTTTTTGTCCTGAAATTTTCCCTTAAAAAAATACTTGGGACAGCACAAACCTCAGCTTCAGAGACTTATGTGACCAGCAAAGGAAAAGCCAAAAAACACCCTGAGCAGAATGCAAAAGAAACTGAACCATTCTGGCCTGCAAGCTGGGAGAACTGTTAGGGAACAAAAACCTTTGCAGCATCACACAAACATCACCAAAAATTGCTGTACCAGAAGCAAGAAACAGAAATACAACTCCAGATAAGGCCAAAGCTTCCAAGACAAAAGCCTCAGCACCGGAAGACTAAACATCTGCACCCAAGCCTTCAAGAACACCCACACTGCAGCTCTTAACTCTGCGCCAAATTTTCATACCCCTGCAGAATCACCAAACCTCGGAAATCCAAATCTTTATACCCCAGCGCCACTCCTCAATTATTACCCATTTTGTTCTTTTGAATTGATAGCTTAATTAGTGCGATAAGGGAAGAGGTGAAAAAGAAATGGTTTCGTCCTTTTTTTTTTACTTTTTAAAATGGACAACGAATTTGGAACAACAAAAAAATTCAAATAGTCATCCATTTGTGACGGAGTGGATAAATTACTGTGAAAATGTTACAGCCCGCCACCTCGATGTCTCTAATGCAACAAAAGTAAATGCAATGGAATCCTTCAGTTTATTAAAAATTTGAGCTGTTAAGCACAGGTTCCTAAGAAATGGTTCATTGCTTGAATTGAGATTTGATTACAATTTTTTTTTGGCATAAAAAAATCAGCAGAGCAAATATTTAGTGCTTGTTTTATAGTAGAAGCTAAGCTTTAATAACTGGAAATATGACACAGCATATAACTTGCAGGTTAATCTTATTATCATCCTCATAACAAATTTCAGACATGATTTAAGCTAAAGTGGTTAGAGCGACGTCCGACATCTCCCACCGCCAACTAACTACATACGTTCAACATCCCTTTAAATCTTAGCTCCGTCCCTCGTTAGTACACAGAATTTATCCTAGACAATCAATTCCAGTCCGCAGTCAAACCAAAATATCATAATTTGATTCACCTCAATCCCTATGATGGAACATCCATGTTCAGTCTCACTCAACTATATGATTTTGTTCGCTCAATTGAATTACTTGGAATAAAGCGACGTAAAGACAAGCTAAAAACACCGGAGCTGCTGATTAGTGCTCCAATATTACATGACTGGAATAGTATTCTTGGATGTTTACATAAAGGGCTGATTCCTTTTTTGATTATGAAAACTTCGTATGTGTGAAAACAAATTACATAGAGTTTATGATGCAATAAAAGCGGAATACAAAAAACTTCCACTGCCAAGGGAGAGTATAAAGACAGAAAACAAAATTACAATTTAGGGAGGAAACGCGACCTCTTCTCAACATCTTTTATCTGAAACAACAAACTTCGGATGAAAAAACATAAAATTAGGGAAGATTAATTAGTAGTGCCATAAAAAGAACAAAAAACTCATTGTGTTTTCCCTCGAAAGGAAAGAAATGAATGAGGTTAATTTAGCTTGAGGAAGCACTCATGTGAAGTGCTACCAAGGAAGCATAGACACCATCTTTAATGTTAATAAGAGTGTCATGCCTTCCCTTCTCTACAATGAAACCGTTCTTTACCACCGCAATCACGTCTGCATTCTTGATTGTGGATAGTCTATGTGCCACCACTACCGTGGTTCGGTTGGCCATCACTCGGTCTAGTGCATCTTGAACCACTCTTTCCGACTTAGCATCCAACGCACTCGTAGCTTCATCAAGTAGTAGTATTTTTGGACTTTTCACCATGGCACGCGCTATGGCCACCCGTTGCTTCTGTCCCCCAGACAATTGCACTCCTCTCTCTCCTACTATTGTGTCATACCCCTGTGATTTTTTTGTTTGTAAAAAAATTCCACTGTTAATAAAATAATGCATGGTGGGTTGCAATTGAATCACCCCAACAAAAAAGACTGTGACTTTGTTAGACAATGGAAGTGTTTCTAACCTGTTGTAATCCGCAAATGAACTTGTGAGCATTTGCCAACTCTGAAGCAGCTAGAATTTCTGCCTCCGTTGCATTTCCTTCCTTGCCATAGGCAATGTTAGCACGTATTGTTTCGTTAAACAGGACCGGTTCTTGGCTAACCAAACCCATCTGCTGTCTCAGCCACTTCAATTGCAACCTCTGAATTTCAATCCCGTCAAGGATAATATGACCCAAATCTGGATTGTAAAATCTTTGCAGCAATGCTATCACTGTTGATTTCCCGCTTCCACTTTCTCCAACTAGAGCTACTGTCTGAAAGTTGATGATGTTTACAATATAAATGAGAGTTTCAGTTGTTTGGTAAAAAGTACACGTTCCTTTCTACATAGGTATCAATACAAAATCCAAAAAAAAAGAAAAAAGAAAAAAGAAAAAAGAAAAAAGAAAAAAGAAAAAAGAAGAAGAATTAATTCCACCTTGCAACTGTGAATTTTCAAGCTGAGGTCACGGAAAATCTGAACATTTGGCCTAGATGGGTACTTGAAGCTTATGTGACGGAGCTCAATTTCTCCCTTTACACTCTCTAGAGTCATCCCAGACTCGTCGCTGGGGTCTATCTTTGACTTCCTGTCAAGAATGGCGAATATGGAAGCTGCAGCACCCTTGGCTTTAGTAGAATCAGGGGCTAAGCCACTTGATTGAGAAATTGCCATGGCTGCCACGGTTATTGCAAGGAAAACCTGCAAAGGTCACACCACAATCAGAACAGCTTAAGTAAAAAAACTGTAATAATTCCCTAATGTTAAGCCTTTGGATGCTCACGCGAAAAACATCTGAAAATGTTGCTTTATCAGCCTCAACTAGTTTCGCTCCAGCATAGAAACTAGCTGCGTAGACAAAAAATAGCAAGGCTAAAGATAACCCAAAGCCTATCCCACTAACAACTCCTTGCCTTATGCCTGTGTTCATTGGTCCTTCACATTTCTTTTTATACAGTTGCATTACTTTTTCTTCAGCACAGAAAGAAGCAACTGTCCTTATGCTTCCAACGGCATCATTTGCAACTTGGCTTGCTTCCTGGTACATTAGCTGTGCCAATTTACGTCCAAATAGTTAGAAGGGAACAAGTAATATCACAAATTTTTGGCATTCTAAACTTTATCTAATTAACTTGTTATGGTGTTAATGTTTTCTGTTTCAAATTATCATTGCAACCGAAACATGTATGCTAGTGGAGTTACTACATAGGAGGACGAAAATAAGCAGTAAAGGCATACCTTTGCATCAGCACTAAACCCTTGCATGAACTTCAATTGAACATAACCACTCACTCCTATGAGAGGTACCAAAGCAAGGATAATAAATGCCAGCTGCCAACAAGCTGTGAAAGCAATGACCAATCCTGCAATTGCTGAAGCAGAGTCTTGAACAAGCTGAGCAAGTGCATCTCCCACTAAAGCCCGAACACTAGCTGCATCCGCTGAGAGCCTAGCTCCGATTGCTCCACTCGAGTTCTCAGGCTCATCCAACCAACTGACCTCCATCTGAATCACTTTCTCAAAACACATTGATCTGATCCTTTTTATCAACTTACAACCAGCCAAAGAAAACAAGTATGACTGAGCTGGAAATGCAAATAATGATACTCCTCCGAGGACGATAAATATGAGGGCCCAAAAATTTGAATCTTCCTTTAGTTGATGGGGAGGTTTATAGAATGCATTAATCACATTTGAAATCAGAAGACCAAAAATTGGAAGTATTGAGCCATTAATGACTGCTGCAATAGCTCCTGCTATTAGCACTGGAACCTCTGGCTTGTTGAGATGAGCAAGCCTGCGCAATGGGACATTTGAAGGCTTTTTTGAAACTTGTGCACAATTGGCTTCTGCTTCTTCCAAGGCAATTTCAGGAACATTAAGTCCGGCAGGTATACCAGATGAAACCTTCAGGTGGTGGCAGCTGCTATTTCCTGGGTCAGATGACCCACGACTTATGGAACGAAGGAACGACATTCGTTGACTTGTTTTTCTACCTAATTCCCTTGTAGAATCTGATCTATGTACGTCCATAGAATCTGATCTATGTACATTCACAAAATTTGATCTATGTACGTCCATTGCAGCTTGTTCGGAATCGTTACTCATTTCTTGCAATCGTATAAGTTGAGAATATGCTCCTTCTGGATCCTCCAGAAGTACCGAGTGTGAGCCTGATCGATAAACACATACAACACAAAACAAAATGAATATTTACCTATGCATGAATGCATACATTAATGTTTTTTTCCTTTATTGATTAACCTTGACCTTAAAAACCAAGATAATAATACCTTTTTCAACTATCTTTCCTCGGTGAATCACTGCAATCATGTCGGCGTTCATCACTGTGCTCAGGCGATGTGCAACAATGACAGTTGTTCTATTTACCATTATCCTATCCAACGCCTCTTGCACAATCCTCTCAGATTCTGCATCGAGAGCACTTGTTGCTTCATCTAAGAGTAGAATCCGTGGGTCCTTTAGAATTGCCCTGGCTATGGCAATTCTCTGCTTCTGCCCCCCAGACAATTGGGTTCCATGCTCACCCACCATGGTTTCCAGTCCCTATATCCATTATTCAAAGTGAGATAAACATAAAACAAGTACATAGTCATGCTTGACCATGATATCATACACATACTTAACCCATCAGACAAAAAGCTAGAACCTGAGGTAGTTTATCAATGAACTTTGCAGCATTAGCTAGCTCAGCTGCTGCTTTAATTTCTTCTACAGTTGCCCCGTCCTTCCCATACGCTATATTGTCCTTGATGCTGCACGTAAACAACACAGGCTCTTGGCTAACAAGACCTATTTTATACCTAACCCACTTGAGTTGGAACTCTTTGAGATTAATACCATCTATGAGGACTTCACCAGATTGTGGATCATAAAATCTCTGCAAAAGATTGATAACTGTTGACTTCCCGCTACCACTTTGTCCGACCATAGCTGCTGTCATGCCACTTGGGATGGAAAGCGAGAATCCACTGAATATTGGCTCATCTGGTCTAGCTGGATAACTAAAGTAAACATCTCTCAACTCTATATCACCACGAATATCATCCAATTTTTTGCCTGTTATGTCGTGCGCGTCTATCTCAGGATTCCTATTTATAGTCTCAAACATCTTGAATGCTGCAGCTTGACCTGCAGCAAATGCAGTCATGCACGGAGATGCCTGCCCAAGAGACCTAGAATAGCCAGATCACAACAAACCCCATCAACAATTTGGGACAAAATTTAGGTGTAGTTGTGAAACAAACTTGTGATGCTCGTCATTTTTAGGGTACAAGGGAATTACTCTCTCTAAGGCCCATTTTGTTTGCTTGCTGTGGGAGGCTGTCATTTTGACCTAAAAAAATACACTACTTCCCGAAGTACTTTTTTCCATTTTTTTTACCATTCCAAAAATCTCAATGAATACTTTTGAACATTGCACAAAAGTTCAAAAAAAATATTATCAAAAACACTAAAATAGCCATATCACAACATACCCCATCAACAAATTTGGGACAAAATTTAGTTGTAGATATGAAACAAACTTGATATGCTCGTCACTTTAGGGGTACAAGAGAATTACTCTCTATATCCCATTTTACTTGCTTGCTATGGGTGGCCGTGTCATTTTGAACTAAGAAATACACTACCTTTTGAAATAATTCTTTTTAAATTTTTTTTGGCAAAGTTCAAAAGATCTCAATGAATACTTTTGAACATTGCAAAGAAGTTCAAAAAATTATAATCAAAATCACCCTTTTTTTTCAAACTGACACGACTTTTTGTATGAAGCAAATGAAATGGGACCGATGGAGTAACTTTTTGGGCACGCAGAGATGGTTTCGAAAGTGAAACTCACATGGAACCAGTCATCACTGCAACAATTACATTGAGCACGTCACCTCCGGTATATCCCTTGTCTAATATCATCTTTGCACCAAACCATATGGCCAAAGAGTAAGTGCAGAATGAGACAAACGTAACTGCTCCTAAACTCAATCCAGCAGCTAAACCTTCTTGAATACCTGACTTGTAAGCATCCACAAGAGATTTGTTGTACTTGATTACAGCTTGCTTTTCCCCAGTAAATGACGCAACCTACATAGTAAAAAGAAAGATAAACATAAAGTAGTATTCAAGCAAACATCAGAAATAACTAAACGCATTTCAAGTTCTAACAAATTTAGAGTAGTTCTAACAAATTTAGAGTTTGGATCAATAACTTACAGTTCTAATTGAGCCAATAGTCTGTTCAACAACAGTGGCTGCTTTTGCATAAGCATTCTGCCCGCTGGATGCCACTTTGGATATGAAGATAGAAGTGGCTCCACCAGCTATTACAAGTATGGGAATGGAAGATAACAAGACAAGCGTAAGGAGCCAACCCTTGATGAATGCTATCACAAAGCCTCCCAAAAATGTAGAAACCAACTGTATAACTTTTCCTACCTGCATTGGAGCACAGTATACGAACATTTGAGAATGCAAAAAAGCATGGCATTAATGCATTTGTAGTTTCAGGAGGAATGGTGAAGTGGTTACCTTCTCACCCATAGCATCTTGAATGAGAACAGTGTCACCTGACATCCGACCCACAACTTCGCCTGTACTCGTTTCTTTGTCAAAGAAACCTATATCTTGTCTGATGATATTTTTCAAATAAAGACCCCTTATTCTTGCAGCTTGTCGTTCTCCCGTTACCATCCAACAAGAAACCTCTAACAAACCCAAAAAAAGGTAAAGGAAAAAGCCACTCGCCATTCAAAAAACTAATACAAATTCTTTGAAAGTTTTTCTTTCCTTGACATTTTCTTGTTAGCCATTGACTGTGTGTGTATGTGTGTATTGGTGTTGGTGTATGTTGGATGTACTTACGGAGGAATGCTGCAACACCAGCCCCCAAACCCAAATAGATGAGTTTCAATGATACCTTCAAACAAAATCAAGCAAATAAGCAGTCATAATATCTCGTTCCTACATATTACAACAAAAGATCTAGGATTCGAAAATTATTGAACTGAAATTACTTCAATAATAATGTAAATTAAAAGTATTCAACATGGCAAAACTATGATTACAACTACAAAAAATTCAGGTGATGCAAATGGAGAAAAATCTGAGCAAGAAAATGCTCATTCAGTGATTGGTTTACCTTAGAAACTACGTGAACCACATCCTTATTGTTTTGTGTTTGTCCAAATGAATTAATTACGTCGCCAAGAAGTATAGTCATAAGAGGCATGCATAGTCCATTGCCAAGAGCACCAATTGTACCAACAATCATCAAGACAACATCTGTAGAATCTGCAAAGGAGAACAACTTGTAAAATGGAACCGTTTTTGTGCTCTCCTCTTTCTTATCCTTCTTCTGTTCCATTTTAAGCTGACGTTCCATTTTAAGCTGACCCCCGTTTGTGGCAAAACTTGTCCCCACCGCCTCTGTTTCAGGTTTTACTCTTTTCGACATGGAGAACTCCTGCATATTTCCATCACCATCCAACCCATTCAACTCTGCCATATTACCAACTTCAAGCTTGTTATCCTTCTCCTCTTCAAGGTTGATGTGGTACAAGATTGCCAAACAATATGACTAGCTGAAAAAAAAAAAAAACAGTCAAACAATTGTGTTTCTATTAATAATAACACTAACGACTGCAAAATTCAGATGGAAGTTAGTATTTGGTTGCTATGGATCCAATAAATGTAAAGATTTTAAACACAATATTATCTGGTTCAGCTGCCTCCTTTTCTCCTGGTGTTGGATTGTTTTCCACCCATTGTTGCCAAAGTAACAAGACACACAAAAATAAAAATTAAAAGAGAGACATGAGCATCCAAGATTTCACTCCCTTTTTAACATACATACTTATATCATACGTATCTATCAAAACAAACATGTACATATAATTTGTTTTTCCTATTGAGGAAAACAAAGTAGATAAACCTAAGGAGGGTGACTTCTGATTCGTTTCAAAGTGGTCGTTTGCTGAACAGCTGGTTTCCATGCATGATCAGTTAACGGGGTAGGTTTGCAAAATGGTGTGTTGCTACTGATACTACCTGTGTCTTGTGCATAGGTCCCTTTCAAACACACGATGATTTATTTTTTAGAGTAATTTTGATGCAGCCATTTAGAATGCTCCATGCCAAAGAGGGGGTTTGCAGACTATACCCAAGAGATTACTAGATATTCAGGTTTGGGCAGAATCTGATTGCAAAAGGAAGCTACTAACTGTGTGTGAGTGTGTTTTTTTTTGGTTTAGAAAAGCCAAAAGGGTGGGAGAAAGGGACCACCAGATTTAGCAACCTCCAATGGGCATGACCATAAGGATTCGAGACTCGGGATAGGTCTTGTATGCTATATGTGGAAGGAAAGGAACTCAAGGATCTTTATACAAAAAGGGGAAGCATGCAATGAGTGGTTCAGTGCATTCTCCAGGAGTCGAGAAATTGCCTATCTTCTTGGAGAAATGGTAAGGCCCACTCTGTGAATATTCAATTCGTTCACCGGTAGGTAGGTCAGTTCATAAACACAAACTTGTTCACTATGTCATTTCCGTGTTATCAGAAAGAATGGAAGCGCAATTACCATCAGCAATCAACGACTCAAAACGAGATAAAGAAGGGGGCATGTAGGAGATAGAGGCGCAGTCTTGGATCTAGTTGATGGGAAAATTGACTAAGAGTACTAGCAATAAATAGCAGTAAGAACAAGGAAATTATAGCAGAGAGCAGTGGAGATTGTGATATCTCACACCGGGTAAATCCTTAACCCTTCCCCCTCTTATTATGAGTGCAGAATGTTCTTGTAAATTATGACCGATACCAGGTATGTAAGCAGTGATTTCAAATCCAATGGTTAATCGTACTCTGGCAACTTTATGTAAGGCAGAGTTTGTTTTTTTCGGGGTGATAGTGGGCAATGTCAAGAGGGAAGATTGCATGCGGATCAGTCGGTTCCGTTATGCATTGGTCCGTTTCCAATTCAATGACCGATTCATGGCCCATACTCGATCGCTATGAGTAATTTCAGCAGTTAAAAAAATTATTTTTAAAAAATTCACAACCTCAACAATCATTCCTCAACAATCATTCCTGTTACATATCGTTCGATACTACGAATACCTTACTGGCTAAATAACTGATATAAGACCACAATCGTTGACTAACCTCTGTTGTTGATCTCTTGTTTGCCAAGTTTCTGTTGAAGGACCAACGGTACCCCCCCTTGTTTTTTTTTGGGGGGGAGGAAGATCTTGGATTTTCCCTTAGAATTAAAGCTGCTGCTGTTGTTCTTTGTACCTCAGCAAAGTAAAATGAGGAGTACTGAACTCCTCTCCAAGTAGACTGGGGGTTGTTGGTGGTTTGAATTTGCAAAAAGGACTACATTCGCAGAATCGGTATACGTATAAAACAGGGCCCAGATCTTCTCCAGTCCAACATTTGGACTAGATGAGACAGTCCTCATTTACACCATAGATTGGTAAAACTAATGGTTCAGATTTGCTAATAAGGTCTGGCCGGTCCGAATCATTGATTACAACAAATAGACAGTATAGATGAGGATTGTCTGCTTGGGTTGAGGATTTGAATCTAGAAAGGTTTGAACGAATGTTGAATTTTCTTTGAGCCACAAATTCAACTTTGTTCGTTCGGATGCATGTCCAGACCCGGAGGGACTTATATAAGCGAGGGTTTCAAATTGGAGTTGTCCAGACAATTGCCCTCCAATTTTGCCCAAATTACGAGTCGCCCTATGACTTTCTCTGCGCCAGCGCCAGGGAGGAAGACCACTGCTGATCCAGGCCAGCCAATAAACTTTGGACACCTCACGTACCAAAATCAAACCCATCCTGTTTAAAATGCAGTTCACTGTGTTAACATGGGTCCCATATTTAGAGTAGTTTATTATTAGACAGTATAGAAACAACAATTACAACAATGCCACTTTCATCATTTACAATTTATACCGACTGAAAACCCACCCGAATTTCCATCTTTTGTTTTCTTCATCTTGTTGTCTGTAAAATTAAAATGTTCACTCCCACTTGGACTTGGAGTTGTCTTAATGATCAAAATCACTACATCTCTATTGTGACCTCAATTGTGGATCATCTGAAATATTTAATTAGGATTAGAACTGTTCATTTTCCTGAGAATGTTGAGCACATTATATAGATGTAAAAAATTATAATCATCGGAAATTTGTAAATACACAATTAAGAAAAGGCTTATCCATATGGTAATAAAAAATTGTTCACGGAATTAAATTATCGTACATCAAGGACGTGGTTTTTTTATTCAGAAAATACTATGAATGTTCATATCGGACCATCATTTAGAAGTATATATACCCAAATCATATTTCCAAAATAATAATAATAATAATAATAATAATAATAATAATAATAATAATAATAATATTAATATTAATTAACGTAAAGTAAACTCACAAAATTTGAACCGTCATCAAAACATAGAAGATGATCAGTATATCTTCGCCATTCTTTTTCTTCGTCCATAATCCATACCCTTTTGGTGCAGCTAAAAGCCAATAATATTTTGAATACGGGGAGAGTGCCACGTGGTACACGTGCGGTACATTCGGACCGTTAAAAAATGCAACCAACAGTCCGGATTAAAATGCTGGGCGAATCTTTAATAAAAAAAAACAAAAAAGAAGCAGATTTTTTTTTTAAAAAAAAAAGAAAGAAAAGAAAAAATGTGTTTCTGAGCAGATCTTTAAAAAAAATGAAAAAGTGTGTTTCAATCCGGACCATTGGTTGCATTTTTGGAAAGCCTAGATGTGCTGTATGGATACCACACCACCCATACCCTATATGCACCCAAAATCTTGAGAAAAACTTAGGTGCTGGCCTGTACCATGTGATGGTACACACGGTCCGGATTTTAAACAAACTCTTTCACGGAAGAATTTGTTTAAAATGCTGACATTCCAAAATAATGTATCTCTTACTTCGTAACACATTCATTCAACTTTACTAACATCCTATACCTTTCATTTTCAATACTCCTGCCTTCCCATCTCCTTTCTATCCAAATTATTTTCCAACCCACTAGACTAATCATTTGAATGCCATCAATTACACACATTAACTTCATCACACATTTTGCACTACTATTTAACCAAATAAACAACAACTTAGACAAAAAAATCCACCAACAACGGGCATGTAAGACGTGCAACGCACGTCGCCTGTACCTAGCAGGTAAAGAAGGAATGGATGGTTAGCTATTTTGGCTCAATTTTTCCAACTGGGTGCCTTGATTGTTGAATATGTAGCATGGATCATACATAAATTTATGTCTGCGCGATGCAATACTATTGCTTCAATTATGTTTTCCAACAAAAGGCATACGGGCATGCACGTCGAAAAATTTAGTCATCTGTGAGCAACGGGCATAACCTCGTGCGAAGCACGAAGCCGTGTACCTAGTATTCTAATAGGAATGTTCTTTCCAAAGTGTCAGATATTTTATTTTACTTTACAGTATGTGATGGAGGAGAGTGGAAGAGGTTGACTCTTCTTCTCAATTTCAAAGGCCACTTACAAAGATTTTCTTTGACCCGATGCAAAGATTTTTCAGCTTTTAGGGTGTACCACTTACACTTACAATAATCATCTTTTGTTTATATATATATATATATATATATGGAGAGAGATATGTGCAGTTCAAAACACAAATGTGTTCGGAGTTGTATTTGAAACCTTCGTGCATACTGTGAAGTCAATGTGCATTGAATGGTTCTGAACATGTATGTACTTGCAGTATCGGTCTTATAATTATTATCATTATCTTTTTGCATTAGCTAAGTCCTTCTGAGTTTTTCTTAAGATTTGCTCCAACCTAAGGTCTTAAGTCCGATTCTTCCTTGCGAGCAAACTCTTAGGGCTACTTGGGGTTATATCCGATCATTACCTTCAAAGCTGCGGAATTAGTCAAAGTGTGCGCAAGTGGGCCAACAGAAGAAAGAATTGGTGTAAAATATTTTCAAAAAAACATATCATAAGTGTATTATTCTTCAGTGTGCAAAATGCACGATTACCTCCAGCAATTTGGGACAAAAGGAGTTGCAACATCAAGGTCCAAGTCAACCACGCAATATCTATCTATTCTAATTGATCTATGGTTTGCTGATTTACAAACTTGTTTCTACACATTAGAATTTCTCCTAAAAAGTTTGTCTGAAGTTTATGATAAGTTGTTTCCGTTAAATGGACTTTTAGTTGATTATGTGACCCGTTTAGTCTGTTTAGACAATAGAAGAAACTAAGCGGACTTGCAAGTCCTTATTAATAGTTGGTTAGTACATGTTCAACTTCACTGAAGTATCTAGTGGCAAACTTCTTGTTACCAGTACATAGTTTGGGGGCATGGTTTTGTGAGTTCAATGCCTTTCGGCTTTGATTTGGGGCATAGTTTTGTATCAAAACGTCCCTATAGCTTCTCGGTTCTTGAAGGTTTAGGGGCGCCACTATTTCAGTAGTACTCTGAGAACATTCACTTTGTGCATATTGCCAAAGGTTAGGTCTGTCGCCAATCATCTTTGCCCATTACCTCCAATAATTGGAGATTAGATGAGTTCTATTATTGTTGTTGTGTTCGGAGGTGATCTTCGTAAATTTTAGAGACGTAAGAAAGAGGCTGGCATTATAAGTCCTTCCACTAATAAAAATTTCCACTGGCGCGTCAATCACGCTTTGGGAATAAATTAAAATTTCCACAAGTCTGGTCACTCGTGGCGTGGAGAATTAGCCTAAGAATTTCAGTGCCTTACAAGTGGATCCAATAATTTCTTTCACACTACACGACGAATTGATCCCACAAGTGTGTCAACGGTCGAAACAAGTGGATCCAATAATTTCTTTCACACAAGAGGAGGAATTGATGCCACAAGTGTGTCAACGGTCCAACAGCACCAAATTGACAAAGGGAGAATATCGACAAGTTTGGTCAAGCGTGGGGCCATGATATCAATGGCCTAAGAATTTTCAGTGCCTTAGCAAATCGATCCAATAATTTTTTTCAGACAAACACTACGAATTGATCCCTCCAGGAGCAGCAAGTAGAATTTCCACACGTCTGGTCACCTGTGGGACTATGATATTAATGGCCTAAAAGCAAGACCAACATGTTCGATATATGTGTAAAATTAGGTAAAGTGGAGAGGTAGACCTCAAAATCTAAGTGGCAACACATTAGGTAAAGAGACGGACATTTTACATTTGTGATCAAATTGTAGGGATGGCAATTTCCCCCGACCCGATAGAATCCGATCCATTCCCCGATCCTAATGGATCGGCGTTTTGGAGATCTGTTTGGAGACTGGGTCGGATTTGGGGATTTTTTTTAAAAAAATTAGGGATCGGATCGGGGACGGGTAGCAGTGTATTCCCGCCCCAAATCCGATCCGATCCGTCCCCGAATCCCCGTTTTATATTTTATTATATATATATATATATTATGTTTAAATGTATTTAGGGTTTGAGACACTGTAAACTATACACGTCACAAACGAAACACAAACTCATTCCTCACTCCTCAGATCTCACACTCACAGCCGCCGCACTCCTCACTCCTCAGATCTCACACTCCACAGCCACCAACCCGCCGGCTGCCGACTCACCAGGTTTTCTCTCTCTCTCTCTCTCTCTCTCGCGAGCCCCATACCCATACCAGATCCGGCGATCCCTTTCGAGTCTCAATCGATCTCTCTGTCTCTGTCTCTCTCTCTCTCGGTCCCTCTCTCTCTCGATCCCTTGCGAGTCCCATACCCATACCAGGTTCTTTCTTGTTCTTTGGTCTGAGAATCTGTTTCTATTGGCATCTATTACTCCAGATTTTCTATTCTTGATGAAGGGTCTTTCACATATTATTCCTAGGTTTCATCTAGTTCTTCATCTACATATTTCACACTAGTGTTTGTGATTGTTATTTCCCTGAAGCTCACGTTAGGGGCTAATTGTGAACTGTTATGATTTGTTTTGTCTAGACGTGGTGTTGTCAAGTGTTGCTGCCTTGCTGCTGTGTAGATGCTCATCAACTTCTAGTCTTGTACTGCTGTTTTTTTTCTTTTTCTTTTTTTTTTTAAAGTAAACTAGATGAAATGCTGAATTTTGGAATTCCCCGAATCCCCAGTTTGGATCCTCATTCCCCGTTTGGGGCGGGGATGGAGGGGGAAAAATAATCCCCATTGGGGATCGGGGGCGGGACGGGGATGGGGGAGGGGTTCGGGGATCGGGGACGGGGATAGTAGTCTCCGGCCCTACCCCGTCCCCATTGCCAACCCTATCAGATTGTCTCCAAATACAGCGAAGCACTGTTCACGTAATAATCCAAAAATTTTAATAAAAATTCTCGATTATTTTATTTCGTAATATCGATTAATCATCTCTAATTACCCTAACTCTCCCTAATAAATCAAAATAACTACTAATCTTTACAAACACGAACTAATATAGCCTCTAAAATTGGGAAAATTCTAATTCCCCCCGCCCCCAGGCAAAATAAATAAATAAACTTCAATTAGACACCTAAACTATTGAAGCATTATTCAATTACCCCCACCATCGAAATCTATCAAATTGGTGATAGAAATTTTACGGATTGTGCTAACTTGGACTACCGGCTTAGGCCATAGACTAAGAATATCAGAATCTGTGCACGACACATTAAAAGCAAAAAAATAAACGTAAAGAGTTGTTTCTTGTATAGTTGTCCATCTTCTTTGGCTCTCTTTGTATATTCAACCAATCAGAGAGGAAACACCTATTCTAAAAAAAAACAAAAGACTCTTTTATCCAAAACAACAAACTTTTGGTGATAAAAAACCCTAAAAAATATAAGGGAAGATCAATTAGTAGTCCCATAACAAAAGAAAAATCTCATTATGTTTTCCCCAAAAGGAAAGAAATGAATGAGGTTAATTTAGGATGAAGAAACGCTCATGTGAAGTGCTATCAAGGAAGCATAGACACCATCTTTAATGTTAATAAGAGTGTCATGCCTTCCCTTCTCTACTATAGCACCATTCTTCACCACCGCGATCACGTCGGCGTTCTTGATTGTAGATAGTCTATGTGCCACCACAACCGTGGTCCTGTTCACCATCACTCGGTCTAGTGTCTCTTGAACCACTCTCTCTGACTCTGCATCCAACGCACTCGTAGCCTCATCGAGCAATAGTATTTTTGGACTTTTCACCATTGCACAAGCTATGGCCACCCGTTGTTTCTGCCCCCCTGATAATTGCACTCCTCGCTCCCCTACTATCATGCCATACCCCTGTAAACGTTTTGTAAAAAAAAAATTCTATTAATTAAAAAAGGGCTGGTTGATTGTAACTGAATCACTTTTCAAACAAAACAATATATCTATTTTTGAGAGAAAAGTGTCCCAACCTGTTGTAGTCCGCTAATGAATTTGTGGGCATTTGCCAGCGAGTGCGGTGCTTATGAATTGGGGGAGGGAAACTCTAATGTCAATGCTTTGGTTACTACGGTAGGTACTCCTCCTTCTCCTAAATCATTGTCCGAGTCTTCTTCGTCTAGTGATGAGAGTGTTGAGAGCAAGAGATCTAGTTCTAAAGTGGAAATTGCTAAAATTGTTGAAAATGATTAAGAGGATTGTGAGGTCGAATCTATCAATGTGATCTATGATCAACTTTACAAAGACTTTAGAAAACTTGGGAGAAGAAAGAAGGAAGTGGAGTCTAATCTTAAA
The DNA here is from genome assembly GCA_020921065.1 of Vaccinium darrowii. Taxonomy (NCBI): domain Eukaryota; kingdom Viridiplantae; phylum Streptophyta; class Magnoliopsida; order Ericales; family Ericaceae; genus Vaccinium; species Vaccinium darrowii. Next base: position 26,474,024 of record CM037151.1, read on the forward strand.
ATTGTTGAGAAAGAGAAATCTTCTCTCAAAGAGGATCTTGTTGTCACCACTCATGAGTTAGAAGAGCTTAAAATCTATAATGCAAAATTGGTTGAAAAATTTGAACTCATTGAAAAGGAGAGGATTGAGGGTTTGAAAGAAATTGAAAAGCCGAAGTCTAAAATTGTTGAACTTGAGAAAGATCTTTTTGAGGCTAATGAAGTTATAAAAAGGAATGATTGTGGTGCGTCACGGATAGCGGAGATGACTAGGTCTTTTAGGGATAAGAGTTGCCTAGGTTTCTTGAATTCATCACCTCCCTCCAAGCCTAGTGAAGAGCCTAATAAGAAAATTTCATTTGTGAGTGTCGGGACTACCTTAAGTCCTTCCGATTCCATTCCTCTCAAGGATGAACCACCTAAGAAGAAATTCAATCCATTTGATATTTGTGGTCATGATTCCAATGAAGAGTGTGATACCATGAACAAGAATAAAGAGAGCAAGCCAAGAGGGGTTAAGAGTTCTAAGCAAAGAATCGTTACTTGTCACCATTGTGGGGTTGAGGGACATATTCGCCCTTTTTGTTATCGGTTCAAGAGAGAGAACAACAAGAGGGGTCAAACACAAAGACCCATGAGTCGATTTGTCCCGCGTAGTGTTGTTCTTGGTCAACCTAATGTTGGAAGACCTCGTGTTGCTACTCCATCGCCTCCTAAATCTCAAAGTGATGAATTTTTGACCAAGTTGTCCCATCTTGCATCTCAATCATCATACATAGTTGAAGAGATTAACAAGTTGCCCTTGTTTGCAAAGAACTTGAATAATGGTCCTAACTTGAAGCGTACTTGAAAGAAAGTTGATCATGCTTGTCTCGTTGCACACACCGCATATAAAGCTCACAATGCATGCATGTGGTATCTTGATAGTGGTTGCTCTAGACATATGACCGGGGATAGGGCTATGTTTGTTTCTCTTGAAATGTATGATGGTGGTCTTGTCACTTTTGGTGATGGAAAGAAAGGTAAAATTGTGGGTCGAGGCACCATTTGTTCTCCTGGTCTTCCTAAATTGCATGACGTGTTGTATGTTGAAGGGTTGAAAGCTAATCTCTTGAGCATAGGTCAATTTTGTGACAATGAACATAATGTGCAATTTTCTAAAGATGCTTGCTCCGTGATAAACTTGAAAGGTGATTGCATTCTAATGGGGGTTAGGTCTAAGGATAATTGTTATTGTGTTGAGTCTCATCTCTCTAATGTGTGCAATCGTGTTTTGTTGGATGAAGTTGAATTGTGACTTCAAAGACTTGGGCATGTGAACTTTCATGACTTGCATAAAATAACCACACATGAATTGGTGAGAGGAGTGCCTAAACTTGCAAATGGCAAAGGTCTTGTGTGTGGTGGTTGCATGTTGGGGAACCAAATCAAGAGTCCACATAAGAAAACTAATCTCGTTGCTATAACCAAGCCTTTAAAGTTGCTTCACATGGACCTTATGGGTCCCTCTAGAACCGAGAGTCTAGGTGGCAAAAGGTATATCCTTGTGGTTGTTGATGATTTTTCTCGTTACACTTGAGTTGGATACCTTAGAGAGAAGTCCGATGCTTACGGTTGTTTCAAGACTCTTAGTCAAAGAATTCAAAATGAGAAAGGGTATTCCATTGTTCGGGTGAGGAGTGATCATGGTAAAGAATTTGAAAATCTTGAAGTTGACACTTTTTGTGATGAACACGACATCAAGCATGAGTTCTCCGCTCCTCACACTCTCCAACAAAATGGGGAGTTGAAAGGAAAAATCGAACTCTTCAAGAAATGACACGTGTCATGTTGCATGCTAAACATGTTCCCCGGAATCTTTGGGCCGAAGCTATAAACACTGCTTGTTACACCATCAATCGTGTGTATGTGAGGCCGGGGACATTCTTAACCCCTTATGAAATTTGGAATGGTAAGAAACCATCGGTTAAATACTTTAGGGTGTTTGGGAGTAAGTGCTACATTTTAAGAGAGGGAGATTCGTTGGAAAAATTTGACTCCAAGAGTGATGAGGGTATCTTCCGAGGTTACTCCACCACTAGTCGTGCTTATAGGGTTTACAATCTTAGAACATCTACCTTGGTGGAGTCGTCTAATGTGATTGTGGATGATACTTCTTTGGGAGAATCTTCTCCTAAAAGAGATGGTGATGATGGTCCCATGTGGGATATTTTTGAGGGGGAGATCACCGATAGTGTTGAGAATGATGAAGTGACTCCTAGAGAAAAGGGAGAGGAATCATTGAGAGAAGTTGAAAATGAGGGAGAAATGGAAGGTAGTGTGACCTTAGAAGATGAAGAACTTGTTCAACATGATCTTGTTCCATTGACCTCTAAAGAACCTTCAGCTAGGGTTAAGCTTCACCATCCCATAACTCAAGTCATAGGTAATCCTAGTGATGGAATGAAGACGAGGAGGAAGGTTAGGAATGAAGTCAACTGTGTGTGTTACACATCCCCTTAGAACTTAAAAAGGTAGAAGAGGCCTTAGAAGATTTAAATTGGATAGTTGCCATGCAAGAAGAGCTCCAACAATTTGTTAGGAATGATGTTTGGTACTTGGTCCCTAGGCCTTCCCACACTAATGTCATAAGCACTTAGTGGATCTTTAAGAACAAGAAAGATAAGAGTGGCATTGTGGTTAGGAATAAAGCTAGGTTGGTCGCACAAGGGTACTCTCAAATGGAGGGGATAGATTTCGATGAAACTTTTGCTCCGGTTGCTAGGTTGGAATCCATTAGATTGTTGTTTGCCTTGGCTAGTCATTTAGGTTTCAAACTCTTTCAAATGGATGTCAAAAGTGCATTTTTGAATGGTGATCTTAAAGAAGAAGTGTATGTTGAGCAACCGAAGGGTTTTGTTGATCCGTTTAATCCTTCTTATGTGTACCGTCTTCGTAAGGCCCTCTATGGCCTTAAGCAAGCCCCTCTATGGCCTTAAGCAAGCCCCTCGGGCATGGTATGAGCTTTTAACCGATCATTTGTTCAATTATGGTTTTGTTCGAGGGGGAGTAGACCGAACGTTGTTTGTTCAAAAGATTGAAAAAGATCTTGTTATTGCTCAAATTTATGTTGATGATATTGTGTTTGGTTCTACGTGTGAGAAACATGCTCATCATTTTGGGGCACAAATGTCTCATGAATTTCAAATGAGTCTCATGGGTGAATTGACTTATTTCCTTGGTTTTCAAATCAAACAACTAAAAGATGGAATTTTCATTAGTCAATCCACATATGCTAAAGAGTTGGTTAAGAAATTTGGCTTGTTTGATGCTAAAGTCACTTGAACTCTGATGAGTACGAGTGTTAAGATTGCCAAAGACTCCGAGGGGTTGAACGTAGATCCTACTCTTTATAGGAGCATGATAGGAAGCTTGTTGTATCTCACCGCTAGCCGTCCCGACATTGCATTTAGTGTTGGTGTTTGTGCTAGGTATCAATCGGACCCCAAGGAGTCTCACTTGACCGCCGTTAAGAGGGTCATTCGCTATGTGAGGGGCACCGTGTCCCTTGGTTTGTGGTATCCTCGTGGAACCAATGTTGCTTTGGCCGCTTTTTCCGATGCCGATTGGGACGGAAGTGCCGATGATCGAAAGAGTACCTCGGGTGGCTGTTTTTACTTAGGCCTCGTTTGATTCGCGGACTAAAATTGGTGGGATTGGTAGTACTGGGATTAATAGTCCGGGATTATTTGTCCTAGGACTAATTTAGTACTGAATCTCACTCAATCCTTTGTTTGATTCGTGTAGGATTAATATCGGGATATCCCGTGTTTCGGTCAATCTCGTGTTTGGTTCCCCAAACTAATTTTTGGGATTAGCATGCTCTCTCAATCGAAAACCCAGAAAACCCATCATAACGCAGAAAACCCAGAAAATCATCATAACGCAGAAAACCCAATCGAAAACCCAGTAAATTGAAACGAATCGGTGAGTTTCCCGCAAAAAACCCAGAAAACCCAATCGAAAACCACCGATTGTTTTGTAAATCGAAAACCCAATCGAAAACGCAGACGGGAAACTCACCGATTGTTTTGTAATTAAAAATCTGGGTTTTAAGACAATCGAAACGAATCTACCTGTAATGAAATGAAATTATATACATGAACATGAATTAGAGGTTGAAATTGGGTGGGTGTTTTATGAAAACAGGGTCTGGAACAAGGCTAGCAAAAGCAGGATTTGGAGTTTATGGAATGGATTATGAAGGGCATGGGAAATCTTCTGGGCTTCATGTCTAGCAACAGTAGCAACCCAGTTTCATGTCTAATAATGGTTCTAGAAAACCAGAAAATCGAAAACCATGTATGCCAAGAAAACCCAGTTTCATGTCTAGCAACAGTAGCAACCCAGTTTCATGTCTAAAATCGAAAGCCATAAAATCGAAAACCAGAAAACCAGAAAATCGAAAGCCATAAAATCGAAAACCCAGTTTCATGTCTAGCAACAGTAGCAACCAGAAAATCGAAAGCCATAAAATCAAAAACCAGAAAACCCATAGATATAGTTCCAGGGTTCGATTTCAAAAGGTACAGGGTTCGATTCGAACAAAACCTAGTAAATCTCCATTGTCTGGGGGGGGGGGGGGGAGAGAGAGAGAGAGAGAGAGAGAGAGAGAGAGAGGAGTACCTGCGTTCGAAAGGAAGAAGATGATGGCATGTTTGTAAATATTAGCCGACAAAGTAGCGTTGCAATAGTCCGGCTTTATTTAGTCCCACACCCCCCCAGGTATTGTGTAATCCCATACGTATTGGACAAAAATTGTCCCGGGATTGTTAATCCCATGTCATTTTTCGGGAACCAAACAAGGGATAACGTGGGATTGGACAAAAATAGTCCTATCCCACCCCCTAATACCGGAATCAAACGAGCCCTTAAGGAATTGTTTGGTTGCGTGGCATAGTAAGAAACAAAATTGCGTGTCCCTTTCCACCGCCGAGGCCGAATACATTGCGGTGGGTAGTTGTTGTACCCAACTTTTGTGGATGAAGCAAATGCTTTAAGACTATGGATTAGCTCAAGGGTCGATGATCGTGTTTTGTGACAATCCGAGTGCGATTAATATCTCCAAGAATCCGGTCCAACTATGGGTGTTGCTTTAGATAGCAATAGAGAGAGGCAGGGTGTGAGAGAGAGAAACAGGTGAGGTTGATTTATGAGTGTTGGGTGTCGCGGTGGTAGTGGATGAGGGAGGGCAGGGGTCAAGAGTTGCCCATGACAGTCGACAGAAGACGGATTGGAGGGGTAGAGGAGATGCTTCACTTGTTGTCTATCGTAATTTTTTATACTCCATTTACTTCTTTTTTTTCTTCTCTGTTTTTGTTTATTGTTTCTTCGAAAAGATTTTGAGTTTCCTTTTCTCGGTTTAGGCGTGGATTTGGGTTTGCTATTCGACTTAAGTTTGAGACTAGTCATTTCTACTTTTGTGTGTGTGTGTGTGTGTTTTGGGGATCATCATTCCTACTGACTACTGTTTGATGGTTAGCTTGGGTCAGGAGGTTGTTTTATTTTTGTTGTAAGAAGGTGTTATTTGTGGTATTTTCTTTTTCATTGCGAATTCGAATTGCTTACGCCCAATAATTCTGCAAGAAACCTTTTGCACAGATTTTTAATGGACTTTGTTGGAATTCCCATCCTCTCCATGCTCCATTCTATTTTACAAGGTTGACACTTTACCAATTTTTTAATGGACGTACAAGATGATCTAAAATTTTTAGCTCGTAAACCACTTTTAAGATTTTTTTGAAGTAATACTTTTAGACTTCAACGAAATAGATATGTACAACAGTATACATATAACATGAGATAGTATTCTACCCATACAAGCATAAAGTAATTGCAATTGAAAATAAATATTGTGTCTAGAAAATCAGTGTTGGTTTTAACCGATATAACATGAGTAGCAATTGTTTTAGGATAACAATTGTGAACCGTTGACATTGTAATTGGTTATTCTTAGGTTGCAGTATGAACACTATACCGGTAAAAAAATATATCTATTATCCTCGGTAAGCATTTTACTAGTAAAAATATTATTATGTGTTTGTACTAGTATAATATGAGGCTAGTAAAATATGCCTCATATTATACTGATTGTTGCACAAAATCTCGGATGCCCCGTTGGGCTTCTGTTGCAAACACCATTAACCAAATAAAATCAAGGAGCAAATTCACTTCCTTCTAGAAATTCATGACATAACGCCAAATCTCAGTTAAGTTTATCTTCATCCTTTGTAGGTCCCACATATCTCATGTGAGAGAGTTTGTGCAATTATTGGTACAAGTGTTAGTGCCTGTAGCAAAACTGCCAAATCAAAAGTACTTACCAAAAAAAAGGGTTTATTTTCATCCCGAATTCACATAATTGATTCTGGAAATCCAAAGAAAATCCTCACATATATGGTCAAATACTAAATTGGACTTAAATTCTATTCCCATTAAGTAGGCCATATGACTATTGAATATATATACCGGATCAGTCACAATCCTGCCCCCATCACCCGAGATTGTGAAGGAAAATGGAGAGGGGTTGGGAGAAGAAGATTGTGAAAGCTAGCCATAATCTACTTCTGCCTGCCCTTGTCCTCGCGCTTGCTTTACCCTTTTTTGGAACCCCTGTTGAGGCAAGAATGGTGAAGTACTTGCAGCATGGTGGTAAGGTTTCTCCCACCACGACGCACCTATTGTTGGGTTACAAGAGATCGAGTTTTGAGCTTCTTTCCGGAGGCCTGGTGCCTCCATCGAAACCAAACTATCCGCCAAGATTTGGGATGCTTCCCAGAGGTCCAGTGCCTCCATCAGAACCAAAATACCCACCAGGATTTGGGATGCTGCCGAAGGGATCTATTCCTCCATCTGGGCCAGCTACACCACCCCCTTTTTATGAGAACTATTGGAATTCTCACATGTAATGGTTAGAACGGTCAAAAAATGCGTGCGAGAGACTGAGTTTTACGTAGGGTGCCCTACAGTGAGACCCACAATCTCTCGCACGACCATAATAACTTTATTGTAGAGAATCAAGTATCTTTATTGAATGCTCAACAACTGAATGTAAGCAATGGCTGCTATCTAGAGGTTGATGCTAGTGGTGTCCAGTAATTTAAGTGTGATCTATATATCCATAGCTAATAATTAAGCTCCGTATTCCCTTTAGCATCTGTATCATCTTCTGGCAATTTGTTTGGTTGTTTATTCATTTATTGTGTTTGAGATATGTGCTTGATCGGTATCCAAAGAATGACACAAATGAGCCAACAACTGCAATCTTTGTCAACTAAACACATCTAAAAATTCACTAAGAGAACAAATGATATTCGAAAAACCTTTCTGGTCAAGTTGTTTCTGATCATGTTCCAATTAGTTGCTCATATGCTGGTCCGGACATAAGTTACATAAAAATACAGATTATCCAGGTGGCGTAAAAGTAACCATGATATATTCATCTCTATCAACAACGAGGATATAAGTAAACCCACTCTAGCCGAACATGCGTATATACACAAAATGGAATTCCAAATGCTTTTCTAACTCCTACATGTATATTCCCATATATTCAAAAAATGAAGTAAGATTCGATGGAGAATTGCTCAGAGTTGCAAGCAATATGAAAGGTCACAGAAGTATTTTCTTCCAGGAAACGTCAACTCCATAAATATGTTTGCTGACTGAATTAAAATTGTCAGTCTCATAATAACAAAAGGATTTACAACATCCAGTCTAAAAAGTCAAACAATTGAGATCGAGGAAACAATCAGAAGCCAAAAATTGGATCTATATATGAGCTTTTTACACCATTAAATCTCCCGCACGAAGCAGGGCGCCATTTTGATGAAGAAGTTGTCCATCAGCTCCACAATAAAACTCACGTCTTCCATTGGTAGACCAACTTCTCGAACCATTTCACTGGCTACTGATATTGTGGTATCCGTATCCACACAAAACAGGAACTCAATGTTCGTCACCCTTCCTCGATGAAACAAGCCAGCAATGAGAAACCATAGGCCAACTAGGAAACCGAGTCCAAATACACATTGTTATTTGGCTGGCTAATGACAATCAAAAACACATTTTATTAGGCCACTTGGTGTTCTAACACCCTTATCGACACACATTTTATTAGGCTCCACATAAATGTGTGGTAAATATGGGTATTGGGACACTATCTGGCAATGCCCCAAGACCATGGCATAATTACTCGAGCGTGTCGGATGATTGCAGGTGCTTTATGCAGTTTTTTAATTTTTTTCATTAAAAATCCATAATCTTTATAAATTCTTAATGGAAGATTAAAGAAAATTTATTTTTAGACATAATTGCCTTTTTTTTTTTAATCTTCATTCGATCTTAAATTATGAGTGAAAATTTTAAAGATTGGATCGATCCTATTGGAATCCAGGGGAGGCGAGAAGTTTCAGGTCTGGTAACCCGTAATAGGGTATACGTCCCAAATACACTATCCAGCCTGTAAGAATAGTATATTCACAGATCACAGGTCACGTTCACCATGCCTAGCTGCGCTGGTAATAACAATATATTCCGCGTTTCACAGGCCACGTTCACCATGCCCAGCTATGCAAGTAATAACAATATATTCCGTGTTTCACAGGCTACGTTCACCATACCCAGCTACGTTGGTAATAATTCACTTTGTTCATTTGACATTTCCAAAAAAAATTCCAAAAAGATTCTTTCCTCATCTCTCATCTCTCTAATCATTAATCTATTTCTCTCTCTACTCATACCTCTCTATCCAATAATTATTCTCATTTCTCTCTCTATCTCTCTCTAATTATTACACCTTTCTCTAATTATTACTTTTTCAAAAACCCATCCAAACACTATCTCAAAAATATTTCTCAAAATATTCTTCTCAAAACTCTCAACCAAACACAGTGAATATATTTCGTGTTTCACAAGTCTTGTTCACCATGCGCAGCTACACTGGTAATAATAGACCAACGTTATTATAACGTGTCTCTTTCTATCGTAAAACATATCCGCTCATCAACCACACACACTCATCCTAAATTTGTAACGTCTCATCTATTCTATACCATCCCGCCTTGTCTCATTTTCACAAACCATAGTGCAATCCTCCACTCCCTCTAACAAGGATCCATGTGTCCAAGGAAATGTCAGCATGTTAAAAAATAGCCTAAATGTCTATCAAAAGCAAAAGTACTCACCAAATTCTCAATAGCGTGTACCAAAAGTCAATTCTCGCTAAGAACACCAAGGTTAGTCCAAAAATATCCAAGTATCCCAATGAATATTCACGTGTCCAAGAACGTATCCAAATGTCAAATTTAATACCCAAATATTCAAAAAAACGTATCCAAGTATCCAATTATACCAAGATGTCATCTTTCATGAAATATTCCATTTATTTTTAATAGAGAATTAATCCCTCTGCCGGATTTCGTGGCTCCGTTCACCCTGGCTAGGGACACACCGAATGGTGGCCCTAGTATTCACATTTATCCATAAAACAGTTTTGATTCAAAACCCATTTCAAAACTTCACATTTTGTCCCATCGTTATCATTTGCATCGAAATGTCAAACCAACTCCTTACATTACCCAAATGTAGCCAAAATAAAGTTGGAGGGATGTACGATGTGTCAAATATTTAAGGGGAGGATAAATGATGAAAATATAATATTTTAGCATTTCCCAACCAGTCGGAGGTTTTTGCCCAACTGGTTGGGCCAAGACAGAGACAAGAACAATTTTTCAGAAAAGCCCAACCGGTTGGAAGTTTTTGCACGATTGGTTGGGGAAACCCAGATTTCCTGCGAATTTTTTCCAAAGCATGAAACTTCATCACAAGTCATATTTTGATATTTTAGGCAAAAAATTGGAAGTGTCAAGCAACTAATGGGCATGTAGGGAGGGTAAAACAACAATCAATTGCATCAATCAACTACCAAATTCGTAGATAAAAAACCCAAACTCAACAAAACCCACTTCTAGGAGAAAACATGATTTTCATGGAGATTGATGCCAAGAATCAAGTATGTGCAACAAATCACAAGTATACAACTAGAGGGAGTAGAATTTGTTCCCCTACCTCAAGGATTGAGCTCCAAATGAGAAGGAAATGAAAGCCCTAAGTTGTTCTTGCAACCCAACCGAGATGTGCTAGCTCCAAACTAAATCATGGAGTCCTGGACTCCAAAACATGCGTAAATGATGGATATGAGGTTGAATCTTGAGTTTGGAGAGTGAAAGGGGTGGATTTTGGAGGAACTTTGAGAGGAGGAGAAAAGAGGAAGAGAGAGCTAATTTTTAGAGAGAGGAAGGAGTGTATATTTTGATAAAAAAATCAACCATATACATTTATATATACACCCCTCTTTATGCACTTACACCCCTAAGTTTCTAATGTGTTACAAATGAACCCAAGTGCAATTGCCACATTGACATTGGCCCCACATTAACTCATTTTAAATTTCTCACATTTCTCCAACATTATTTTAGAAAAAGTCATATAAAAACACGGGTCATTACAGATTAGGTTGTGTTATAAATGGGTAGTTTGGGTTGGGTTCATGGGTCGGGTTGTCAATTGTCACCTCTACTCAAAAGTTAGCTCTTAGCTCCTAACTAAGCTACTAGGTGACATGGACAAATCTAGTACTCCCTCCGTCCCAAATTGTTCGCTCTTTTTGGGTTTTCGTTCATTTTACACACAAAAATAATTTATTAGCATTTATTTTTTTCCAAAATTTTTTACACCAATTTAAAGATCTCATTGAGTATAAAAAATTTGTGTAATTTTAAAAAAAAATATTTCTCATAAAACGCATCATTTTTGCGTGCAGGATACATGCTTCCCCAAAAGGGGCAAGCAATATGGGAGGACGGGAGTAACTATTTATCCTTTTTAGTGCTCCAGTAGATCCTCAACAGTGGCTCTTAAGATAGGCTCAAATGTTAGGACATCCATAATGGGCTCTTAAATTAGTGCCTAAGTGAAACTCCTAATATTTAGCAAATCATTTGTGCAATTGTGGTCTTCAATGCGCTTCTATACAAGCTCCCAATGATGGATCCTAAACATGGCTCCTACCACATTAGTTAAATTTTGGTAAAATTGTATCTAGTTCAAAGTGTGACCCGTATTTAATTTTTTTTTAATATGGAATTTCCCACTCTCTTTGAAATACTTGCACAAATGGAGAATGAAGAATGCTCTAACTAGTTCGTTGAGTGTAAATATACTGTCTAAAATTAGGAAGCTCTATGATTGAGAATTGGACCCCACTTAGGGTTATGTGTATACTTTAGGATTCACTTTACGAGACACTTTTAGAAAGTGCACTAGAGATGCCCTAAGGGCATCTCTAGTGCACTACCTAAAACAGTTCCCTAAAGTGCCTTAACTAGTTAGCTAAGAAAAACTCAAAAAGTGGTCTATAGTGCACAAAAATTGACTCCCTAAAATCCTAGGTGGCACCCCTCACTACCTAAAGTGCCCTAAGTGACTACTTAAATTTGAGGAGATACTTAAGTAGAGAGAAAGAGGAGAGAGATAGAGAGAAGGGATGGAGAGGAGAATTTTGTGGGACCACTTGGTACCCCTAACCACTTAAATGGATCCCATTCTAAAAGATAATGAACATTTTAGGGAGCCCTATTAAAGTGCATTTCTCCTTAGCTTGCTAACTAAGTTTTTAGCACACAAAATAGGGTCCCACATGTACTTAGATGTACATTTTAACAAATATTTTTTAGATAGTGCACTAGAGATGCTCTGAAGCTCCTAGTTGGTGTACTAATTTTAGGGAGGAAGTTGAGAGTGAAGTGAAAAGAGAAAATGAGAAAAAAGGCGGAATTGGGGGACCCATTTTCATTTTCTCTAGAACACAATTTAAGAGCAAATTTTAGAGAACCCATTGAAGTGCACTCCTACTCTTAAATTACTAAATTTTTAGTACACAAAATTAGGAGAAAAACTTGGGTGCAAATAGGGTATGAGATGACCTGGTGCACCTTTGGCACATCGGGGTCGTCCAAAAGTGTGTTAAATGGTCCGAATTAAAACACTCCCTCACCTCTTTCTCTCTCCTCTTCCTCCCTCCTTTTCTCTGTCTCTGTAAATCTGGACCATCCAGATACACTTTGGACATCCCAAACGTTGCAAAGAGCACCACTTGGTACCGTATTTGTACTCGTGTCTTTCTCCAAAATTAGACTCACATTTACTTACTCCTATCTCAACTTTAAGAGTCATTTTAAGAGCTAAGTTTAGAGAGTGCATTGGAGATGATGTTAGGATCAGCCTCTAAGAATCGCTACGAAGTATTGTAGCTCAGAAAGTACTATAGTTGAAAGGAACAATTACCATTAAAGTCAGAAAACAAATATTTATTACCATTAAGGTCAATCACTCTTTTTTAATTACCATCAATGTTAGTCACTTTTTTTTTGGATTTAGGTACTTAGGGTATCATACGGTTTCATAGGGTTTTAAAAGTTTAGGAATTTTCATATGGTTTTGAGGGTTTAGGCACTTTCATTAGGGTACCCTAAGTTTAGATATATGGTGCACTTTCCTATTATAGGGTTTTATTGGTTTAGACACTTTCTGAAGGTACCCTAGAATTTTAGGCACTTTTATTAGGGTACTTATAGGGTTTAGGTTTAAACACTTTCATAGGGTACCCTAAGAGTTTTAAAAAATTAAAATGTATTCTTTTCGTTTCTATTTTACCAAAAATGTTGGTAATCCCGTGACACCTAGGGAGTTGGGCCTATTTATTTGGGTTGCTGAGTGGGTGTCAAAATCAGCAAGAGAACAGGCCTCAGTCACGGCAACCCAAATAGATACATTACAAATTGATTTGGATTTTGGAGCTGGGCTGTGGTAAAAGAAAGAGTTGGCGGTGCTTTTCTTGGAGCTGGGCGTGCACTGGGCCAAAAATTGGACCGGCCCGTGCTTATCCCTAGTTGAAACCTAACTGGGCCGTCATTTTCCATTGGTTCGGTCCATGGTACATCGGTATGTCATCCGGGGTTGGGCAATTTGTGGGTTGTCTGATTGTCCGCCCCACAATTTGGCAGTTGATAGGTGATTGGGGGAGCTCGGTGTAACGAGTTGACCAGGCCCAAAAATACCGAGGAGCGCCAATAAGCCGTTCAAATTCTCTCTCTATCTCTCTCTGCTGTTGTCTTTTCACTTCAGAGTTCGCCATGGGTAATCGTCGAGTTCTAAACTTGCCTATTGCGACCATTTCCTCGTCCTCCTCTCTCGCACTCTCTCTCTAGAAATTAGTCGTGTAATCAGAGATGCCTCTGAGATCTATCGATGGACAGGGAGGCTAACCTTTATGCCCCATCTGTGCCGCAGCCATCTTCATCCACCGATAACAATCTCGTCCGTCCGATCAACCACGATTACCATCACTCCCGTTCCTTCACCTCAACGACTTCGTCTTCTTCTTCTTCTTCTTCTTCTTCTTCGTTCTCCTCGCTTTGTCCGCCATGTTCAAGCCGCCTTCAAGCGCCACCGTCCTCTCGGTAACACACACACACACACTCTCTCTCTCTCTCTCTCGATTTGATTGTTCAGTGTTAACTTCACATGTAGGGTTGCTTAAAACTATATATTGTGCTGTTTAGGATTCGTTTTTTGTCAATGGAAGTAAAATTAGGGCTTCTATGGTTCTTCATTGCACTAAGATTTGGAAATCTCTGTTTGTTTCCACTCTTGCCATTTTCGCTCTGTATGTGGGTTTTTCTTCCGTGGAGTTGAACTAGGGCTTCTGAAAACTGTAATTACGGGTTTTGGTTTGAAGGATGCTATCTCTGCTTCTAGGCTCCAAGTATAGGTTCCATGGAAGTAAATTTCTGGCGTTTCTGGTCTCACAATGCATTAACTACTAGAATGTAGGTGTTTTGGATTTTGCATTCTCCTCGTTTTGTTGGGGATTTGGTCAGTAGATACATAATTGACGCCTGTTCTGTTTGAACATTTTTGATAATATTTCTTCTTAACTATTCAATAACATATTTACCAAAAAAACTATTCAATAGCAAGTGGACTAAAGGAAGTAATTTGGTTTCCGTAGCATGGGTGCCATGCATGATTCATTGTGTGAGACATAGTCTATTTCACATTGCGGTGCAAGGATGAAATTTGTGTTGGTTAATTCCTTTTGTGATCAAGAAATGAATGAGGAGGTATGGGCTTGGTTAGATATCACATGGGTTAGCACGAAATCTATTGAACCATTGAGTTTATATCTGTTACTGTTAGAAAGATAACACCTTTTATATATATATATATATATATATATATATATATATATATATATATATATATATATATATATATATATATAGAGAGAGAGAGAGAGAGAGAGAGCAAATATGGATGGGTTCCACTTCAATTCTTTTTTAAACTTTAACGAACAATAAAAACACCCCTAAAAGTATCAAATGGACCACTTTTTCATTCTCTACATAACAACTCTCTAACACAAATTTTGGGTCCCACTTTTAACACTTTTTGTCATATAACCAACATTTTTAGATAGTGTCAAATGCGGATACTCTTATATCTATTACTATTATACAGGGAATGGCCCTTTATGGTGTCTCCTTTGTTTTTTTTTAAACAAGCAAGCGAGTATATTAAAAGAGCACCAGTATACCAAAAAAAAAAAAAAAGATTTACATGAAGAGCAAACCAAAATAACACTCACATTAGAGCTTCAACAAAATCCAAAAATTGTTTTAAAGAAGGATATATAACCAACTGTAAAAAAGGGAAAGCATATTTCTCTTAAATATGAAATTAGGCATCTATATCCCTTCAAAAGTTCTCTTATTACGCTCCAATCCACATCATTGCCAAGGGTACCAAGTACCAAGCTTTCTTCCTCCTTTTACTTACTTTGGCTCCCCTTCCATGAGCATGTGGCATTCTTTACTGACCGAGAGAACACCCCCTTTATCCCCTACAAAACAAGGATCATAGACCACAAGTCTCTATCCACGTCACGATGAAGAACAAAGAAAAACCATGATCCCAAATTTCTTTCTCCCTTCTATTCTACTTCTAAATCACATCCCATATTTCGCTAGAGATTTTCCTCACAATTTGCACGTGCATGTGTGTGCTTGGCGTCTAGAGAGTATATATGTGAATGCTTGGAATGGTGAAGGTGGAGATGATCCGTTTAATTCCCTGGTGAGCATGTGTCGTGGAACAAAATATATTTGGGTTTCTCATTCCCTCTAAAATATTACTTCATCAATTTGGTTAGGTAACTTCTTTCATAAATCGTTCTTATCCTCCTCTTTTATATGACCACTCAATGAGAAAAGCTTATGATCCTTTGAGTTGTATCTTGGAGTTGGTACACATAATTTAAACCTTCGTGTGGGAAGGAATATCATCTTTAGGGGACTGACAACGTGCTTCTCAAACTCAAATGCTATTTTATCCCTACCTTTTATCATTTTCATTTTCTCCCTTCCCTTTCGTTATTCATAAATGGCATTTTTGGATATGTTAATCCCAGCATTCTAAAGCCGATATTGCATTTTTTTGCATTATGTACATATATGTTTGATATTTATTTAATTGAGGAATTTTTACTTACAACCCCTATACTTTGACCATTTTTAACTTAGACCCCCTATTTGGTTATAGGATAGAGACACCCTATGAGCTTTCAACTAAAGTGCAAATGTTACTTCATAAATGGAATAAGTAAAATGAACAAAAAAAACCATATGAAAAAACCTTCTCAGAACACTTTGGAACTTCGAAGGGCTTCTTTCTCTATCTCTGTCTCTCTCTTTCTCCCCCCATTGTTTGAAGATTAGAGATTTTGGAACAAGAAGATGTGAATCGCTGCGTCCTGCGCTCTCATCCATGGAGAATTCACATACACCATATATGTACACACTAAGAAGCACAGTCGCTGATACGGTTACGGACAAAACACAACACGGACACGTTAGTGTTTTAAAAAGCGCGCTTAAGCGCAAGGTGAGGCGAGGCAAGGTGAGGGTGTAGGGCTTCATAGGGGTACATTAAAGCGCAGAA
>CM037151.1:26490222-26525966 GCA_020921065.1 Vaccinium darrowii
CTCTTCTTGGAGAAATGGTAAAGCCCACTCAATGAATGTTCAGAACGTTCACCGGTAGGTAAGCCAGTTCATAAACACAAACTTATTCACTACGTTTATTGCGCATTTCATTTTCGCATTATCAGAAAGAAGGGAAGTGTTGGAATTGTTTTTGGTGAGGCTCCCATCCACTACCATTGTTTATTGACATGTGGGAGACAAAGTGGTGCACTTGATTATAGAAGGTGGAAGACCTTAGTGATGCTCCTGTTTGGAGCACTTGTCTTGCAAATGGAGAAGTGACCTCATGCATGAGGTGTACTCCATGTGCTTGTATGTGCAGCCGAAAGTTTCCATGTGGGAAACCTTAGTGCCCATCAGTGGGCTTATCTTCACCTCAGTGGGTTTTACCCTTGATTGCCAGAGCATTATGTGCTCCTTGCTTGGCTATGTAATCAGCCCTCTGGGCTTTGTAATTGGTACCAGAAAATGGTCTTGTGACCACAGAGAGTGGTCTTGGATGATCACAGAGGTGTGGTTTTGGATCTCCTGAGGGAGACTTGTTTGTGTTCCACCCGAGAGAGAGTGGACTTGTATCTCTTGATGAGGGATTTGTGAGGTTTGTTTTGTATGAGCAATTTGTAGAAAAACAGTGAGTGTAGTGAGTAGGAACTCCTTGTAAAGCTCGGGTTTTTCCGGTTATTGGATCGTTGCTCCGGTTACCTCCGTGGACGTACCCGATTTTGGGGAACCACGTAAAATATCTGTGTTTGGTGTGCGTGTGTTCTTTGTTTGGTGTTTGGCTGGATCCTTGGGGCACAACAGGAAGCACAATCACCACGAGCAATCAATGACTCAAAAAGAGATAAAGAAGGGGGCATATAGGAGATAGAGGCCCAGTCTTGGCTCTAGTGATGGGAGAATTGACTAAGAGTACTAGCAACAAATAGCAGTAAGAATAAGAAAATTATAGCAGAGAGCAGCTGAGACTGTGATATCTCACACCGGGTGAATCTTTAACCCTTCCCCCTCGTATTACGAGTGCAGAATGTTCTTGTAGGTTATCGCCGATACCAGGTATATAAGCAGTGATTTCAAATCCAAAGGTATCGTCTTCTGGCAACTTTACGTAAGGCAGAGTTTGTTTTTTTTAGGGTGATAGTGTGCAACTTCAAGAGGGAAGATCGCATGCGGATCAGTCAGTTCCGTTATGCATTGGTCCGTTCCCAATTCAATGACCGATTCATAGCCCATATTCGACCACTATGAGTGAATTCGGTGGTTAAATTTTTTTTAAAAAAAAAAAAAATTCACAACCTGAACGATCATTCCTGTTACGTATCATTTGATACTATCAATATCTTTACACCTCGACTGTTACTTATCCAGATACAGTTATTTAAAACCTTACTGGCTAAGTTACTGATATGAGATCACAATCATCGACTAACCTCTGTTGTTGATCTCTTGTTTGCCAAGTTTCTGTGGAAGGACCAACGGTACCCCACCTTTGTTTTTTTTTTTTTTTTGGGAGAGGAAAATCTTGGATTTTCCCTTATAATTAAAGCTGCTGTTGTTGTTCTTCCTAACTCAGCAAAGTAAAATTTGGAGTAATTGAACTCCTCAAAAAGTAATTGAACTCCTAAAATTTGTTACGTCCGTACAACATTCTTCGAGTCAATATATGTATAAAATAGGATCCGGATCTTCTCACGTCCAACATTTGGATTAAGATGAGACAGTCCTCATCTATACGGTGTATTGGTAAAATGAATATTTCGCATTTGTTAAAAAACTCTAGCCAGTCCAAACCATTGATTATAGTAATAAATAGACTGTGTAGATGAGGACTGCCTCTTCCTGTCCAAAAATTAGACTGCACGGGATCCATTTCCTATAAAATAAATGTGCTGGGTTTTATTTTACTGTGATTGCGTTGAGAATTTGAATCTAGAAAGGTTTGAACGAGCGTTGAAATTTCTTTGAGAGCGACACGAGGAAAGAGAAGTCACGGATGGAGCCGCAAATTCAACGGTTTGTTCCGCCTGTATTCTAATAGGAACGTTCTTTCAAAGTGTCGAATATTTTATTGGTTAAATTTCACGGAGACCCCCTCATCTATTTTAATTTTTCATGAACACCCCTTAATCTTTAAAAACGTCTTTACTTTTCACCGTTAGCCATTCCGACCTCTTCCGTTACATCACCATTAAGTTTTAAGAATAAATGTTACCAATTGGATGAAAATGCCCTAGTTGATATTAAAAATTAAAAATTGCAACCTCTCCCTTCTCCTCCCCATGCATCTACGGTATTTGAAACTAATTAACACCAATAAGCTGATATTTGATCAAGACAAGAGATATCAATCATCCATAAGCCATTTCATTTTCCACAGATCAACAAGCTCAATATAATGCAAATATATATAAACGAGACAAAACACGAGAGATACGTGGAAACTACTTAGGGTCTAATACCCTGAGTATAAAACCGCGGCCTATTCCTACAATTTTATATCACAAATCAAAAGGATTACAAGAGTTTTCAATTCAGGAATTACCCACAAGCTTCAAGTGACACCTAAATCCAACCCTTGATGCAGTATCCCGTACTTCCTTTCTGATTCTGTGAACTCCTCAAGCAACCACGTCTTGATCTCTGAAACAAATCGGCACCGAACTCATTCGGCTCATGTAGGATGAAAGGCAACAGACCTTGTGAAAAACATGATTTTGATGAAGGTTTTTGTAGAAAAAGAATCATTCTAGGGCATGGGCATATGCATGGTGAACAAAAGCATAGCTCTAGATTGACTAATACAAATGATCAAACAATGTTTAGATCATCATTTTCGCACCAAGAACACAGCTGATGTGAAATATGGCGTTTTCCTCTCTCTCTCTCTCTCTCTCTCTCTCTCTAATCTGATGATGCAAGTGATGAGTGTGAAAAGAGAGATAAGGATGCTTATATAGTGGCAAGAACACAACCCTAGCAAGAACCAATAGGAATACGCCACATACACCAGTAAAAACGCGCTGCGCTTGAAGTTGTGCTGAGAAACAAGCAACAAGCGCTCAACAGGTGCAACAGAGATATGCAGACAGGGAAAGCGCTAGTAAGTTCAGCGAGCGCAGCGCGTAGCGCTCATTGAGCGCTGTCTGCAGAATCTCCTAGGAACAAAACAGGAGGAAAGTGCTTGATGACAGACAAGCGCTGCGGGTGGCGCTTAACAAGCACAGATCTCTGAAACTACAATAAAAGTACTATATGCCTTAGAAAAATAAATGATGTTCAAACTCTGAAGCTAGAATGCAAAAACATGATTCATGAAAAGGTATGCGCATCCAAACTAAATGAAGATATGACAATGCAACCTTTATACCTTTCAACAACCGAATCCACGGCAATGCACGAGCAAGAAGAGATCCTCAATGGCTTCAATCAAGGGGTGGATTATCTAGACACATACTAAAAATAAACCTCCCCAAAACCCCTTAGAACAAATTACATGATCAAAAAGGATTAACAAATCCCGGAAATTGCCAATCACATTTACAGTATTCTCTCTTGCCGAAACTCTCTGCCGCCGCCGAACCCAAGCCACAGTCTTCAAGTTTAGCTCTGGCGGGCAAAGGTGACTACATTCCATTTCTAGTAGCAAAGAGAGGCTTAGTTCCACAAAGAGAGAGAGAGAGAGAGAGAGAGAGAGAGAGAGAGAGAGAGAGAGAGAGAGAGAGAGAGAGAGAGAGAGAGAGAGAGAGAAATATGGTAGGTATACCGTACGATTTCTTGGCTAACCCTTTCGGAGCCGTACAATTGACATTCCAGAAGGCGGTAGACTCCGGTTTCGGCGCCGCCACTCTGGACGGCAGAGACTGGGGCGCTACTTGCGACCTTGGATTGTATTTCAATATGATTTCCCTAAGCGTAGGGTTTAGGCCGACGGTAGCATGATAACTGGAAGTCCGGGTCGAGTCCACAGAGACAGAATGCGCTGAGCGTGTTGATTGATTCGCGAATGGTGGTTTTAGCCTTAAAGCGGCAAACTTGGCTTTGTAGTTTGGGGGTGGAATTCACTTAACTTCGTGAATGACGTGAGATTTAAAAGACTAATTAAAGCAAGGCTACGTCAAGGGGTTCACAACACCCATGCCTTAGGCCGATTCGTTCTCCTCTAAGATAACCGGCTCGGGGGCGTTGTTAAACGACCCCGAACGGAAGATTTGGTTTTGAAACTCGTTTGACTAGAAATGGTGTTTCTCAAAGAGTAGGATTCTTGTGCCATTTATACAAACATTTTGATTGACATAGCCCTAAGTATCACAAGTGCCAAGTGGTCAAGCCCTTGGCTACGTGTGATCAACGGGATTAACAAATCCAAATTTTGATACATAAAATCAATCCGTACTCTTTGATTAACAAGCATTGTTTGCATTATGGCGAGGAGAGCGAATGAACCTAAGTCACGGGGTGCTAATCACCCCATGACCGAGCCTAAAACGATTACTCAATCATAACGACGGGAAACATGACTATTTTTATAAAGGAAATAAAGAACATAACAAATGACCTTAAAAACTGATTTTTAATGAAGATCCTATATTTGCCTAACACTTTAATACTTGAGAAATTAACTAACAAGGTTTTGAACAAGGATTTTTAAGAGAAAATAACTAGAGAAACATGGAAATGAGAAACTTAACAAGAACGAAAATAAATAAGATAGATAGAACAATCTAAGTACGAGCTACAACATTAATAAACGATAAATTAACAGGAGAAGAGTGCTTACATGAGAGTTCTAGAGAGAGAGAGAGCTTGAAAAACCTCCAATGGAGGAGCAAAAACTAGACTAAAAATAAAAGGGTAAGAAGTGAGAGAGAAGGAGAGTCCCCTTTATCATCTTATTTTCTCTCTCTAAAAAAAAGTCCATAAAGCTCTCACATTAAATAAAAGTTTCCATAAAAGGAAAGTACAAAAAAAGCACAATATTTGCTGCCCGGAGGGGTTTGGATCGATCCACCCTTTATCTGGATGGATCCAGATGTTGCTGACGCAGAAATATCCAAGCCTGGATCGATCCACCATCAATATGGATTGATCCAGATGAGACTGTTGCAGTTTTGCATGAAGTGGATCGATCCACTGGGGACCTGGATCGATCCAAATTTGATTTGGGATAGTTTGGTTAAGTGTGGATCGATCCAATTTCATCATGGATCTATCCAGATGAGTCTGGAATAGTTTTGAGCATATGTGGATCGATCCACATGGGACCTGGATCGATCCACATGGGACCTGGATCGATCCAGATTCATCTTGATTGTGCCTTGGCTTTTTTCGTCCACTCCCTTAGCCTTTCCTCCTTCCGGACTTCCTCCAAAACACGAAAATGCATGGTGTGACCCTCGGGGGAGGTGTTCCTTTGTCTCGTGCATGCCTGGTTACTCCCGGGTTCCACCGGGAGTCTTTGAGAGTGTGAGAACGGCTTCCGATGCATTGGCTTGAATTTGTGCCCTTCCGAACTCCTGGGCCTTTGGCCGAATCGCCGTTTCATGGCACTTGGGGCCCGGGGTTGGCGTGCCATGGGGCACGTGACCCTCGTAAACGTGGCACGGTTCTCAATGTGCTCGGGATACGCTTATTTCGCGCGTTCAACCTGTAACTCAACAAAAACACCACTACACGCATACCAACCAAATTAAGCGCGAATTCGCGTGTGTGTGTGTGGAATAAATGAGCGAGATAAGCCCCGGTTATCTACAATAGTGGGGGCTTATCAGGCACCGCCAATCTCTTCCGCCAGTTATTCTTTGACCACGGCGGCCTCTCTCATGTTCGAAATCTATTTTTCTCTCACTTCGCGCATCCTGTGTTTATAGATTGCTATTGGCATGAAACGAATTAGTACAGTTTTTGTAGAATGCTAGGATTTTTTATGTTGGTACATATGAAATTAGAAGATTAGGTTTTTGCTATGCTTGGATGGTTTTAATCTTGAGTGAAACTGTAAATAGGACTACTCGGTTGGGGTGAAAAAAAACCCAGTTGCACAATTTGAAGGTGAAGCAATTGGGTTCTGAAATTTCCAATTAGTCATTGTGTTTTTCATTATATACAAGTCCCGGTTCCCCAGATTGGAAGGAAAAGAAAAAAACGTTGTACAATTGTAATGTTCATTTTGGTAAAAATTCACTTCTGCAAAAGGTTTTCCAGTCATGCACACAGGACCAGAGAAAGAGGGAGGTTGTTTATTTTCAAAGAAATTTAGATTTATATGTTTCATTTTTATTAGATGAGGTTGTTTTGTTTTCCCAAACTTTTTAAAAACTATACACCTATCTTTGTTTTTTGTGTGTGTGTTTTAAAATAAAACAAATATACATATTTAGAGAAAAAAAATTCAAATTTGAAAACAAATCAAGCACACTCTGATTTTGAAATAAAAAACAAATTCACCTAAACCAACACACTAAGAGAGAGAGAGAGAGAGAGAGAGAGAGAGGGGGGGGGGGGGGTGACTGCGAGTGATTTTCATAGAGGAGGGGGTGAGTGTGGGTGATTTTTAAGGGGTATTGTGGTGCCCTGAATTCTAGATGAACCCCTTGGACTCTTCCTTGACCCTTGTGAGCGACTAGTGAACCTCTCTTGTTACACCTGCACACGTAGAACCCAACCTGGGCGGAGTGTGGCCAAGGGAGGCACTCCGGCGGTCTAGTGAGTGATCGGAGAAGGAAGTACCAAAGAAAGTGTAAGTAGAGAGAGAAAGTGTTGTGTACCTTGGTAGGGTTTTTTCACTTCGTATATATAGGCTCCCCAAGTACAGGGGTAGATCCGTAATCTGGCTTGGATGATGTCACCACGCATCACGAGCCAGATTTGTTTAGCATTGCATGCACGCGCGCTCAAATGAGGCTCTGACGCGTAGCGTAACTGCTTGGATACCGTCACGCTGACATAGGGACAGCTGTAGCATGCACATGTGCCTTCCCCAATCCGTTATTTGCGTTAACCGCTTCAGATGACGTCACACACGATGTCTCCGATATCTTGGATTTCCCTTCGAATCATCTTGGATATAATCCGTCTCGGATGATTCGTCCAGATCACGGATTCAATCAGTCGAAAAGCTGGTTTGTCTAGGATGGGTTCGTCTCGGACGGCCCATCATGTTACATCTCTGATCTAGGCTTGAAGCTTCATTCTGGGCCTTGGACATTCCAGGCTCGTCCACTGAGATCCTTTTGGACTGCTAGATTTCGACCCACTAAAATAGCCCCTCAACTTCTTTCGAGACATTTCAATCCGAGAAAGGAGTTGACCGTTCCTGATTGGGCCGCTTCACCGACCTATGTCCCAAGATCATTTAACCCGAGAACCAAAGCATCGTTAGGGTATCATCTTGTTGCTGCCTCTTGATCCGAGCCCCGGTCCCAATTGGTGCTTCGCGGATCGCCTCAAATTGCACGAGGATTAGGGTTTAGGCACGAAAGGACATGCCCATGTGAAACGACAGAGGATAACCTAGCACGTCTCTATCGATGCCAGGTGTCAAAACACCAGCCGCTCCGCTGGAGGGCACCTCGTTTCCCGCACAGACATTTAAACTCGTCTCTTTCTTATAAATAGGACCTATCTAGAGAGAGAAACACTTTTGTTTCTTCTTTCAAACTTGCATCGGATCCTCCAGAGCATTCCTTTTCTCTGCTTTTTCGGCAAACTTCTCCGACGAACACCACCGACCGCCATCGTTGCTCATCTTCTCAAGTGTTTGTCACTGAAAACCACTGTGACAGTCCATCTTTCCTGCCGTTATCAGCCTTTTCCAGAGTTTCTCAGGTAACGTGCTTGCTTATTCTCAATGATTTCCCATTTCGATTCTGGATTTGATGCAACCTCTGTGAGTTTCTTCTAGATTTTTCTTTATTTGGTTTCCAAAACGCGAGTAATGGGTTAAAAAAGTTGATCAGTGATGAGCATGAACAGCGTCATCACTATTCATCACCCATCGCGTGCTTGAGTCAGGTCATCTCCCAAACCCTTTCGAAACCCTTTTTGATCTGTACTGACATAGGGTTCCGCGAAAAATTGTGTTTGTAATCCAAGCCAGTGAATTCAGACCTTGGTCGAGATAAAACTCAGACCATTAATAGTCCTTTCTCTGTCTAGGTTACCCGAGACAAACAAGTTTTCACGGTAGAGGTCGGTCCCCCAAGTCGATAGGATTATGGTTTGGGAAGCACCCGAGTCAAATTCGCCACTTAGTGATGCAAACCAAAGTCGTAGATCACTATCAGTTATGTGGCTAAATGTGTTCTCACCCGTGCACTTTTTCAGGTTTGGAAGCTCTGGATCCCATCGAGATCTCTTCCGGGAGCTCCGAGCACTTCAACTCGGCTCAATACCTTGCCCATAGTGACAGCTACCTTTGGTACAAATTTTGGAGAGCTAGTCGCGCTCCAAATATTGACATGGCGTCTGTTGAGATGGATTTTGATCCCCTTGTCCCGGGTCCTTTCGCTGATGAAGTCCCAAGTAGGGATAGAGGCTCGACTGAGAGATCAGTAAACCAGAACTCCGTGGGTAGTAGGAACGGGGCTACTCCGGTTGACAATAGGGATGGAAATGGAGCGGTGGAGCAAGGAGCCGATGCTCAAAACCAAGAATCTGATAGTGACACAGACGTCGAGGTACTCGAGGTCAAACCTAACTCGTACATTTGCTATTTCAGCGATAAAGCGGCGGATTATAGAGGTTTCGTACCAAATACCGGATTCCCGAGGGGGTTTAGGTTTCCCTTGTCCATCAGGACAACATCTTTTTTGCTCCAGAGCACATTATCGTACCCTTGCTGGCTATTACGGAGGGAGGGCTCCGATTCCCCATCAACCAATTGATGACGTAGTTTCTTTTCGAGTACCAAATAAACCCTTGGTTCCTTGCCATAAACTCCTTCTGCATAATCAATGGCGTACACGCATTGAGAAAGAAGTTCCAGCTGATTTTTAACATCTTTGACCTGATCGGAGTATACAATGTTTCTCGGAACACCCCATCCGAGTGTCATTTCTTATCCCTCTGGAGCACCCCAAAGGAGCCTCAAAGGAGTCTCGAACGTACCTTATTGACCACCTCCCCGACTGCGACCGTTGGGCGAATGATTTTGTGGAGGTACAGGGGAATTTTGAATTCGGACCCGAGGACGATGGGTTGTAGTTCCACGAGAAAACACCTTCATAGGTTTCAATCTTCTTTAACTTATTATGTCAATATTTTTACCATATCTCTGAGGCAGTTTCTTACTTTCTCTTTTTCCTTTTTTTTTTTTTGGGAAGATTTGTCTTCGGTTTTAGCTCGGTTATTCAAAGGCCAAGAGTGACGACCATATCCGAGCCGCTTATCAAATACCGGTTGAAGAGAGGTATGTGCATGTCTTGCTCGGATACAAGCCTTCTTACACCTCCTATCTGAAGAAGAGGAAGAAGCAACCGAAGAAGAAGGTCACTACCGAGGAGGCTGAACCGAGCTGAAAAAGGAAACGGGCAACGAGTAAGGGAAAACAGATCGTAACTATCCAGGTTCCTTCTAACAGCTCTGAGAACTCCTCTAGCACCGAATCCGAGGTTGATCTCTTTCGAGGCATTGAAAATCTCATCGAGAAGATCCGTGAACCAAGAGAAGTTGATTTTTTTAACGAAGAAGCGGGTGTTGAAATGGACAACCTATCGAGCCTCCTACCTGCAAAGAAGAAGCCCTAGACGAAGAAGAATGGGACCCCATTGACCACCCTTGCTGCTACTTTAAAGCGAGCCACCGAGACCGAAGATGCCACTGCTACCAGTGAGCAGAAGAAGCAGAAGATGTTGACGCTTGGCTCGGGGTCGAACGCTGAGGCTTCAAAAGGGGGTAAGTCACCCGTAAGGGTTGAGACTTTGGACAACGAGACCGAGAAAGCTCCTATTGACGTGATGTCGACTCCATTCCATTTGACTCCGACTTTACACTCCGGATAGCCAGTTCTTGTCTCGGACAGTGTCATGGACCATCCGACTCTTGCTTTACCTTTGCTCCAGGGAGTCTGTCTTCTGGAGGCTATGAAGAAAGTTCCTTCCGACCTCGACTTGAATATAACCGAGATGTTTTCTCACCTTACCCTGGTATACTTCTTTCCTCATAACTCCAACCATTTTTCGAGATTATTATTAATCCTGTGCCTCTTCTGTTTCAGACTTTTCCATTTGCTGTTGCAATGCATAGTACGCCGCTCTCGGTTTCCGGGGGCGTTCTTGCAACCAAGAACTGCTTAAAGGAGGAGATCAAGCTCAGGGGAAAGGCCGAGAAGCAGGTTAAAGAAATGTCTAATGAGCTGCAGGCCGCTAGATTGCAGTTGTCTGAATTGGAGCTTGCCAAGAAACAACTCTCAAAACTAGAAGATTTGAAGAGGCAAATGATTGAGATGAAAGATGCCCACAAGTCTGGTTTTGAAGAAGCGAAACAGAAAGTTTACGAGCATTATAAGAACCAGGTGACCGAGATCCAGCATGGTGCGTTCCGAAGGGGAGCTAAGATTTACTATTTTAAAGGAGTGAGCAAAGGGTACGGTCTCGGATTGGATGCATCTAGCATTCTTGCCGAATCTGAACTCCGAACCGTCCAAATGTTGAAACTCCTGAAATTGAAATCCCCCCGGAAGAGGAAGACGAGGAGGAAGGAGAAGAAGAAGAGGAGGTTGATGAAAATGTTGTGGAGGAAGCCGAGGTTGGCAACAATGCCGAGGTCGGTGATGGTGCTCTGCCGAAGGACAATTGAAGTTGTAGTCCTTGTTCTTGAACTTTTACGAAACAGTCTCTCTTTCTCCCCCCCGAACTATTTCTGTGGTTTGCTTTGAACGCGACTGGTAGAATTATGCCAGTGCACTTGTGATGGCTGTTTTGATGCTTGGTATTTTTGACATTTGGTTGTTCTGACGCAATGGTTTCAGTTATCGTTTTGAACGAATGGTTGTATGTTTCTTTCTTTTTCTCTGTGCTTGAAAGATTTCTTCCGAGACATTTCTCTTATATAGGAATACCCCCATTCATCTCGGCTTAGGGCAAAGATGGATGTCAAAAATTTTCTAAGGCATGAAATCCAATCCGAAGTAATTGGGTGCTCGGATAAGTAAAGTTTCAAATGATAGGTCTGCTTGGATACATTGCCGAGTCAATCATAAAGATGTATAATGATCATGTGTAAAAGACTTGTAAAATTTAAGAAAATTTTCACAAGTGTTAATATCTGAGACCTGTACCACACGGGGTTTGGAACAAACTGCAGAGATGAGTCTCGGATACACAGTGTTTGAAAGTTTAATACCCCTAAAAAGAGGTTTGTTCGCTCGGGGACCTGTACCGAGTCAGTTTGATAACTTAAAATTATAAGTTAACATTGAAGCAATACCCTTGTTAGAAGGTGCTTTTATTTTTGTTCGGTACGCGGAACCGAGTCAATTTGTAGAATAAGTTAATCATTTGATCAATACCCCTACCAAGAGGTTAATTTGCTCAGAAAAGTGCACCGAGTTGATTTTGTAACTTAAAGTAATAAGTTGTCATAGGATCAATACCCACATTAGAGGGTGCCTTCTTGAGGCTCGGTATATGAAACCGAGTCTATCGTCTGATCAATACCCCTATAGAAGGGATGTCATGGCGAGCTCGGTTAGTCACTACAACAAAAACCACCTTTGGTGACAAAATCTAGTGACAAAATTCAAATTTCCTCCCCGAATGGGTCTTTTTGGCGAGGAAATCGGATTTGTCGGAAAATAGGAACTTTTGGAGAGGAAATCGGCTTTCGTCGCCAAATGGATACCCTTTGGTGAGGAAATGCATATTTTCCTCGCGAAAAACTGCTCTTTTGCAATGAAATCATCTTTCCTTGCCAAAAAGGTTAGATTTGGCGAGGAAATAAATATTTCGTTGCAAAAGAGCAGCTTTTCACAAGGAAAATCATATTTCATCGCCAAAAGGTACCCGTTGGTGATAAAATTTGTATTTCCTTGCCACTTTTAATAATTAATTTTTATTTTTAAACCGATCATGTCAACCCATGATTGATCGTGTTCTTCTTCAATCCATGATCGGATGGTGCTATTTTAAAATAAGTTATACATGTATATCTAGTATACATAGAATACTTACAAATTATTGAAAAAATGCTAATGATTTAAATGGTGCTATTTTAAGATAGTTGTTGTTTATGTTGGTGATTTATTTAAGAAATAAATTAAATTCTACCACTAATTAAAGTAAAATTCTAACAATCAATCATGATAATAGATTTAGCATCGACTTAAGTGATTTAGGGATGTTTCATTACCACTAATTAAATTAAACATTAAGGTCAAATACAATTCAGTAACATATTCCAAGATAATCAATATGGCTAGCTTTCCTCGAAAAAATGGTGCCCATTGGCAACGAAATTTGTATTTTCTTAATATAGTTTATGTTCTGTTGTCGCTTTTGATTTTTATGTACTTAATATACTTTTTGTTGATGTTGGCATTTTTTAAAAAAAATAAATTGAACTTTACTTATAATTATCAAATCTCGCTTTAAAGTAGATTTGTAAAAATCACAATAATGAATTTAGTGTCCACCTAAGCAATTTTGTATTGTTTTATTTCCACTAGTTAAGTTAAACTCTGAGGTAAAGTACAATTCAATATTGTATTGTATTTTTTTAGTAATTAGTGGTCTTGATGAACTTAATTTTAAAAGTAAAAAAATTATGAAAAGAAGCAAAAGAAAATCACTAAAAATGGAAAAAGTTCAGAAATTATGTAATCATGAGGTTAGCTTATGTTAATTTTTTAAACTTCGATCCAGAGTTTAAACACTTTTTTGATTTTCTTTTCGATGCAAATAATCAAATGAAAATAGATAAAAATATAAACAAAAAAAATTGATATTATTTGCTCAGTAACAACTACATACTCCGATATAAGAAAAACTAGAACAATAAAAAATATTATTAGTCCAATAAAAATTATTGTCAGAAACCCATAGGGCATTGAACATGTTTAGAGAAAAGAATATGTTGCACTACCAAAAAAAAACCTCAAAAACACTTGAGCACAATGTTTAAGAAACTAATATGCACAGTGAAAAACATACCAAAACAAGTATATATATTAAATAGTCCGAATGTGAAGTGAATTGCAATGCTGATGAGTTGGATAGGTGTTAGGCACGCTATAGAAGAGGTCAAGGGTTCGAGCTTTAGCAAGAGCAAGGAAGGCAGCTTGGGGGAGTATTAATTTTTCTAGAAATGGCGAGGAAAAAATTTATAACTAATTGTCTACAATAGGTGAGGAAAATGATTTTTCCTCGCCAATACCTTTTGCGACGCAGTATAGGAGAGGAAAGTGAGCGAGGAAATATTTCCTCGCTAATACCTTAGGCGACGAAAATTGATGCTCTAGCGACAAATTTTTTTCCTCGCCATAGGACGATTTTGTGTTAGTGAGTAAATTGAGGAGTTCATATTGTTACCACCATTCCGGTGTTTTAATGAAAAGTCTGGTTATAGGTTTGGCTCGGTAATTATACCGAGCAATCTTATGGGCAAAACCCATGTATTAAATGTGCCTTAGCCGAAGCCGTTTGGTATAAATACCGAGGCACGATTAAAATACACAATATTTGGAGAGAAATTTCTTTCATTGATTCAACAGTTGGTGCGGTACTTCTTGGATTGCAAAATAGACTAAGTACAAAAATTTTATCCGAGCGACAAATACCCCTAAGCATAGTATTTGCTTAAGTTGTAGGCATTCCATGGCTTATCCATAAGCTCTCCATCCATGTCTTCAAGCTGGTAGGCTCCTTTCCCAACCTTCTTCGCGACTCGGTATGGACCGTCCCAATTAGGCATCAACTTTCTCTTTTTGTTCTTGTCAGTAACCTTTTTGAGCACCAAATCATCTGGGCAGAAAGTCCTCATCCGAACCTTTTTATTGTAGCCTTTAGCAACCTCCTACTGATAAGCTGCCAACTTTACCTGAGCTGCTTCCCTCTTCTCTTCGAGCAGATCCAAATCGTTACTGAGAGCCGAATCGTTCACGTTCTCATCAAAATATTCAGTACGGATTGTTGGGAGCCCTTTTTGGATAGGGATAACGGCTTCAATACCGTAGGCGATAGAGTAGGGTGTTGGACCAGTAGAGTGTCTCGGAGTGGTCCTGAAAGCCTAAAGGACGTGTGGTAGCTCTTCGACCCATTTTCCTTGTTTAGCAGTTAGCCTTCTCTTGAGTCCAACTGCGACCGTCTTGTTAGACGCCTCGGCTTGGCCGTTACCTTAAGGATAAACAGGGGTGGAGTTGAAAAAGCAAACTCTAAGCTTGTCACACACTTCTTTCATCTGTTTCCCATTGTCCGAGACGATCGCGTAAGGAACCCCATACCGAGAGATAATGTTCTGCCATAAGAAGCTCTTGACATTTGCCTCGGTGATGAAGACCAAAGGCTCGACTTTCACCCACTTAGAAAAATAGTCATTAGCAGTTATATGGTAGCGAAATCCTCCTGGAGCAAGTGGAAGCTCTCCTACTATGTCCAAGCCCCATTAAGCAAAGGGCCATGGATTGACACTTGTGGCATCAATGGCTTGAATAGTTGGCACTTGTGGCATCTCTGAACAAACTCTTCAGCATCTTCCTTCATCTTAGGCCACCAATACCCTTGAGTGATGGCTTGGTGAACAATGGATCTTCTTCCCGAGTGGCAGCCTCTGCTACCGGCATGGAGCTCCTGGAGTAAGGAGTGGACTTGGTTCTGATGGACCACCATGAGGTACGGTCCTGTCCAAGAGCGTCTGTAGAGTGAGCCAGTTGGTGAGAGCCAATAGTTTGCAGCTTTGCATCTGATTCAGCGAGCTTCTTGTCTGTCTTCAGGCAACTTGTCGTCTCGGAGATAAAAGACCAATCATCCATCCAACAGGGTCTGAGCTTGATATTCAAGATTTGCATCCGAAGTGGAGCAAAACTTGGTGCAGAAATTGTTTTGAACGAGATAGTGCGTTGCTCGGAAGCTTTGCAAGCAGAGGCCAATCCTGCAAGTGCGTCAACATGAGCGTTGTGCTCTCGGCCTACCTGATGAACTTCAATCTCTTTAAACTTCTCGGTTAGACTCCTGGCTAGGCTAAGATTGTAATGCCCCATGTAGACCACTGGCCCAGTACCCTGATTTGATCCACAAGCCACACCATATGGCCCAAAATGATTAAGCCCAAGGTACTAGTAGTAGCCCACATGGTTTGTTATATACCCAAGACCACTCATGTAAACAACCAATGTGGGACTAAATACCATTTATTCCCAAACCTGGGGTATTACAATCTTCCCCCCTTAGGGATGCAACGTCCTCGTTGCATAGTCCTAGCAACCTGGCTCTGATACCATTTGTAACACCTCATGTAGACCACTGGCCCAGTACCCTGATTTGATCCACAAGTCACACCACGTGGCCCAAAATGCTTAAGCCCAAGGTACTAGTAGTAGCCCACATGGTTTGTTATATACCCAAGACCATTCAAGTAAACAACCAATGTGGGACTAAATACCATTTATTCCCAAACCTGGGGTATTACAAAGATACTTAGCCATTCTTTCATCCTTTGTGTCATATTCACCATTAAGCTGGTTCACAATAAGCTGAGAGTCGCTGTAGACCAGTAGGGTCTTCACATCCATCGCCTCGGCTAACGGAAGGCCAGCGAGGAGGGCTTCGTACTCGGCCTCATTGTTGGAGGCCGGGAAATCAATGGTAAGTGCATTCTCGTGGATGATTCCTTCCGGAGAGACAACAACAACTCCTGCTCCAGCGCCTCGATGATTTGATGCTCCATCAACATGTAATTTCTAAGCATTTCTGTGAAACAGGTGCCAAATGGAAAATGGCACGGTTGTCTGCTCTTCATCTGCTTGCTGGCTCGGATCGACTTGCGAGCCACATGGGAGGGTTGGTTGTGCAGCTTCAAGTTGTGGTTCTTTAGGTATGGTTTGGGCAGGAGAGTCTTTATCCGAGACTTGATCAGTAACGTCTTCAATTGTTATGGGTGCATCAGGGTCTTCAATAGTAAGTTGCTCGGGTGGGGTTGGGCTGGGTTTATCTTCTTTTGGCTTTTCTGCTCTTGGTGTTAGCTCGGCAATGAAGTCAGCCAACACCTGTACCTTGATGGCTGTTCTCGGACGGTACTGAATGTTAAAGTTGGCTATCTCACAAGCCCACTTGGAGACTCGGTGGAAAGGTCAGCCCGTCGGAACAGAGCCTTCAATGGATACTCGGTGAGCACAATAATGTTATGAGCCTGGAAGTATGGGAGCAACTTCTGAGAGGCAATGACGAGAGCGAAGACTGCCTTTTCAAGAGGTAGGTACCTTGTCTCGGCACCAGTTAGCATCTTGGTGGAATAGTAGACCGGTCTATGCTCGGTGCCCTCTACGCGGACGAGCACCGAGCTAACCGCATGCGGAGAGACAGAAAGATAGATGAACAAGTCTTCATTTTCTCGAGGCGTCTCAAGTAGAGGTGGCTTGGATAAATAAGTCTTCAGGTGCTGGAAGGCCTTCTCCCACTCTTCAGTCCATTGGAACTTCCTTTTGCTCGTCTTGATCGACTAAAAGAGGGGTCGGCTTACATCTGCCAAATGACTTATGAAACGATTGAGAGCTGCTGCCCACCCTGTAAGCCTTTGCACCTCCTTGATCATGCTCGGGGAAATCAACTGCTGCACTACTGTGACTTGGGATGGGTCGGCTTCAATACCCCTTCTTGTAACCAAGTGCCCGAGAAACTTCCCAGATCCAACACCAAAAAAGCACTTCTCGGTGTTGAGTTTCAATCCGTGCTTCTTGAGTACGGAGAACGTCTCTGTCAAGTCTGCAATGTGATCTTTTTCTCGGACACTTCTCGCCACCATATCATCAATGTAGGCCTCCATTATGTTTCTGAGCTGATCTTTAAACATCTGAGACACCATCCTTTGGAAAGTGGGCCCGACATTTTTCAGCCCGAAAGGCATAACGCGGTAACCGTAGAGACCTCGGGGGGTAATGAATGTTGTCTTCTCCATATCTTCCTTGTCCATAAATATTTGGTGGTAGCCCCTGTATGCATCCATAAAGCTCAACCGATCATGTCGTGCCGTGGCATCCACTAGTTGGTCAATCCGAGGGACTAGGAAATAATCCTTTGGACAGGCGTCGTTGAGGTTTGTGTAGTCCACGCAGACTCTTAACTTTCCATTCTTCTTAGGGACTACCATTGTGTTTGCGAGCCATGTTTGGTACTGTACCTCCAGGATTGCTTGGGCTTCTAAGAGCTTGTCAACTTCCGACTCAACTGCCTCGGCATGAACTGCAGATGACCTTCTCGGCTTTTGAATCACTGGGCGCCCAGTGGATCAACATTAAGCTAGTGTTTGATGAAGCTTTGATCGACTCCGGGCATCTTATACGACATCCAAGCAAATACCTCAATATTTGCCTTGAGAAAAGTAACTATTTCCTCCCTCTCGGTCTCGGACAGTGAGGATCCAATCAGGAAGAAACGGCTACCGTCCTCATTGATTGGCATCGTAACGAGGTCTTCTAAAAATTTTGACTTGGTAGGTCAACCGACGTCCTCCAGAACTGGTGCATTTGGAACTTCCACCCATTGCACCTGTTTCAGTTTCTTCTTTTCCTTCCTTCCCACTGTGGAAATGTAACACTTCTTTGAGGCAATTTGATCGCCTCAGATATCCTCTTGCTTCCCCTCTACTCCTATAAACCAAAGCACCTAATGGTACGTAGATGCTATGGCTTTCATGGCGTGGAGCCAATTCCTTCTGAGAATAATGGTGTACGGGCTCGGGGAGTTAATGAATATGAACTCGACTTGTTGTACTTCGGATCTGGCTATGACAGGTAGAGTGATTGTTCCGAGAGGATACACAGGAGTACCGCTGAAGCCAACAAGTGGGACCTCAGCAGGTTTGAGGTCTTTAGCGGTAAATCTGAACCGCTTAAACAAAGAGTAATACATTACCTCGACTGCACTTCCCTGGTCCATCAAAATCTTTTCCACCTTGGCCTTTCCAACTTTGAGCGTGATGGCGAGAGTGTCATTGTGAGGGAACTGAACCCCTTCTAGGTCCTTCTTGATGAACGTGATAGTCCATTGAGAGCCCTTGGTTGGAAACTTCCGCTTTGGTTGTTGCTTCACCGACAGCATGTCCATTGTTGCGGTGGCTTGATCAATCTCCTTGTAAATTCGCGCCTCCAACATTCTCATCATCGGGCCGTGAATTACGTGCATCACAATCAAGTCCTCCTGGGCACCCCCTGCTGCGGCTGTTCCCTGGCTCTGAGCCCGAGCCAAGGTTTTGTCCTGGTCAATGTAAGTGTCCAGGTTTCCTGCTGAGACAAGGGACTCCAAGTACGCCTTGAACGGTTTGCAAGTAGTGGTGTAATGACCCTGCTCTCGGTGGTACGTGCAGTAGACCTTCTTATCCTTGGTTTTGTCTTGTGTTCCCATCTTGTGATCCGGCAACTGAAAGAACCCTTCGTTCTCAATCTTCCGAAGAAGCATGTAAATTGGCTCAATGAAAACAGTCTGTTCTGCCACGAAGTCGCTCGCCTTCGGTGGTGTAAACACCCCGATTTGGACCAGGGATACTTATCAAGCATGCTTGATGATGAGGAAGACCACCCGTGCATACCTCGAGGCTAAGAACAAGGCTTGAACTTACCCAAATCACCCCAAACCACCCCAAACCCTTTCTAAACAACCCCAACCAGCCTAAATGACCAAAATACCCCTCAAAACATCAAAATAATTCAAAATAAACCACTGTGCTCAAAACACATTGAGCGTTCGAACCCTAGTTTGAGCGCTGAAACTCTGTCCAGACAACTTTTTGCAGAGCATCTCATGATGATATTCTCTTGCATGGGGGGCGTATTAGCTGTCGTATTGTTGCGTATAAGTGTATTTCGACCCTTAATTTGCCTTCTATTGAGCCTAAAGCCTATTTGTAATTCAAACTAATGTTTCCCTCCCATTTTTTCTCTATATAACGACCATCTCATCTCTTATACAGGGGTTGCTCTCTGATAATCCACCCACTCTCTCTCTAAAACACCATCTCTAGTATACCTTAACCCATTTTCGTCCATCAATCTAAGCTCAATCACTTTCAACCACCAACAAAACCCATTTGATCACCTCTCTAAAAGCTCAAATACACCCATATCCACTCAACCATCACTCAATCAGACCCACATTGCTCATTCAACAGTCCTAAACAACCCACATTGCACCCATAAACACAGTCACTACCCATCCAACCATCAAAATCTCAAGTTCAAGCATTGATCAAAGCTGAAAAGGTAGGAAAATCATGTAAAAGCTACGGGTTGGTCATCCTGAGGGAGACCAGTGGGTTCATGGGGGTCCTCTATATCTCTAATTAGCCTACGAGGTCCTAAATGTTCAAGAAAGCAACTTTCAAAAATCTCATCTCAAGACAGTTTGAGCGCTCAATGAACGTACAGCGAGTGCTCAAACTGTTTTGAATGCTCTCATGCTTTTGTTGTTTCTGACTTCTCTTGGTGTCTATGTTACCTCTTTATGGCTTTTAGTTGGCTCATAAGGTCCTAAAACAATTTGTACTCCTCTGGTTATCCATTAATGAGCCCAAAAGTCATGAAATGGTGTTCATCTTGAAGTTTTGATCATTCCTGTGTTAATATCACCATCTCAATGACTCTTGTGGGTTTAAATACTTTTTAGTCAGTTTGTTTTTGTCTTTGATTATTGATCAATGGGCCTAAGAGTCATTGAGATGATGTTTTATCATCATCAAGCCAAAAACAATTAATCATGTTTCTTAAAGTAAACATGTCTATTCTGTGTCTTTATACAATGATCAGAGAGTTTGAAGTACATACAGCACCAAGGATGATCAGAATCCATCAAGAGCTCTTAACCTTTGAATGGGGTTTGAGCGCTCAAACTATGACTCATTGAGCGCTTTAACTTTGTTCCATTTCATCTTTGTTTCTTGTTCATAGCAGCTTCATATTCTGTTTTCAGTTTATTATAGTGTGTGTATGTTGTTGCGGGACTTAGGCCAGTTCTATCCTCTCCCATTCTTACTCTATCTATGCTCATATTTAGTTCAAAACATCAATCTTCTCATACAAGTTTATATCATAATATTTCTGGGACATCACTGTCATTTGTATCATTATGTATTATTCAAATGCTGTTGATAAGCCAAACAAAGGCAAGAGGGGACCATAAAGCTTTAACCATGAAGATGGTTTGCGCGCTCAAACCTGGGCATTGAGCGCTCAAACAGTCTCAATGGGAATCAAATACTTTCATCACCTGAGTTGTCTCACTGGGTTTTGGGCATTCTGGAATGACTCATAGTGTTCTATTCTCTCCTCTTATGCCTTTACTGCCTTGTTTGGTTTATTATCAAGCCTCAAGTTTATGTTAACATGGTTATACTCTTCTGTTTCATCATCAAAATATCATTTCCAAGCATTTTACAGTGCACTAAACAAGTTTCCAGTGAATCAAGAGCATCATGAGCATGTGTGAGTGAGAGGGGTTTGAGCGATCAAACTGTCCTCTTTGAGCGCTCAAACTCCTGCCAGGGGATCAGATTGGTTTTTGCTTTCTGTTTGTTGGTTGTGTCACTTCTAGTCGCTTTGCTTCTGTTAATCATGTACTAACACTGTCTCTTGCTGTTTGTTGTTTTTAATAGCTTATGCATGCACATTTTCATCTACATTCATGTAGTGCATAATGCACATGCATACATTATAATCCTTTGTTGTGCTAGCATTGTTACGTGGCTCCCATTCCCCCATTCCCTGTACTTGTTCATGGTTGAGTTACATACATCTCTTATGATCCCACAAAAGCCAATTAGAGACCGGTCTTCGAACCGGGCAAGAGGGGTGCCGTAAATCCCTCCCACTCTCGTAATTGAGCTCCCGAACCTGAGATAGTATGGTTATGAAAGTCCAGTATCCAAACCTTATCCATAAGATGAGGCATGAGTCAATCGAGTTCGGTTCCTGGGGGACAATCTTCTAAAACCCGGGTGGCGACTCCGAATCGATGAAATCTTCGGAGGGGCGTCCACAGGTCGCTTCTTTGCTCCAGCCTTGATCGTGTTCACCACCTTCTTCTGATGACCTGAGACATGGATAACTTTTGGAACGGAGGAGGTGGAAGTTGGCACATTGCGCTCAGTAAAGAGCTCCTCCAACTCGATGTATTTGTTAATCCGTTCCATCAAGTCATCCATGTTCTTCGGCGGGTGTAGCATTAGATCTGTAAAGACGGAACTCTTGCTCTCTAGACCGTGCTTAAAGTGGGTAGCAGCAATCATTTGATCGCAACCTTGGACCTGGTGAAACATCTCCTAGTACCTTGCAACGTACTGGCGAAGAGTTTCATCCGGGCACTTCCTCAGCCCGAGAAAGGAGTCCATCTCCTTCTTCTGTACGTTGCTTGTCACGAACAGAGATAAGAAGGCTCGCTCTAGAGCCTCGTAACTTCCAATAGAGCCTTCTTCTAACTTGTTGAACCAGAGGGACCCGAGAGTCCCTAGGCTCGTAGGGAACACTTTACACATAATGGCCTGATCCGAGGTGTAGAGATTAATTATATGTCTATAGTAGATAAGATGGTGGTATGCGTAGGTGAGAACATCGTAGCGGTTGAATTTCAGGGGTGTGAACCCAGCTGGCAGTGTCACCGAGGAGATCTCCTTTGTGAAGGGAGATTTGGCCAATTGCTTTAAATGCTCGTCCACGCTCGGCAAAGGAAGGAGAGATGGGAGAGGAGGAATTGACGGTATAGTGAATCTATTGCTGGTATGGGTACGCTTCTCGATGTAAGCGTGGTGAAGCTCGTCATGGCGACGCTCGGTGTGGCGCGTCGTCCTGTCGTCTCGGTGGTGAGACCGTTCTCGGTGTTCTTTCACCTTCCTCTTCCCCCTAGCGTCGTCATGGTAAGCTTTGTCCAACTTGTCTTCAGGACGGTAGGTGTGACACTTCCTCGTACCACCGTCTCGGATGACAGTTAGATTTATGTCTTGGGGAGGAGTTTTCTTCAAAATCTCCACCCACACTCAGAGATCACCAGATTTCGTCTGAAGGGGAGGGGTTTTGTGACGTCTTTTGTCAGTCAAGCGCTCGGTCCAGGCCACCTCCTTTGGATCCTTTCGGAGGTAGATCGGTTTGTATTGACCGTCCTCGTAATAGTAAACCGTCTCATGAGTTGCGGACAGCTGTGAGTACGGCGAGCGAGCGCTCGATTTTGAGATTTGTGAGGAACGGTGTCGAGAGGAATCACCATGGTTCCCCCTTGAGAGGTGCTCGGTCGATGGGTTCTCATGCCGAAGCACTAGAGCCTTACTGTTAGCCCTCTCATCACTACGGTTACCGAGGCGATCTTCAGCTAAGAGCCTCTGAGCATCTACGCCTCCGCGGGACGTCGTAATAGCCTCGACCGCGGTCTTCTTCTTTACTGTCTTGGACAACTTGGCGATCTGAGGCCTCATCGCGGCCATCTCGGCGTCTCGCTCCTTCATGTGGTGAGTGAGTTGCTAGATGGTGAGTTGCTGAGCATCCGGACTCGGAGTGTATCTAGTGTGACCCAGAAGGATTGAGACGGAGACATGGGGAGTAGCTTTTGGGTCTCGAGAGGAGAATGGGTGGGTTGGGTCAGTGGGGCTTGGGTGAGTCGGGGTTATTGGGTGAGTTGGCTCACCACCCATTACTGTGAGTTAAGAGAAGAGAGAAGAAAGGAGAGGTAAGGTAGATCGAGAAAAGGGACACCGAAGATTCTGGGTTTGTTCTTGTAGACACCCCGATTTTGACCTGAGAAACTTCTCAAGCATTCCCGATGATGAGGAGATACTAATGACATCGCGATAAGGCTTGAACAAGGTCCTGAAAGGCTCACAATCCCTCAAAAAAATTCACTTAAAAGACCAAAATAACCTCCAAAACCTTCAAGGAGATAAAAAACCCTCAGAAACACTTGAGCACTCATGTAACAACCTGAGTACTCAAGTTACTACTTGAGCACTCAAATAGCAACCTGACTCAAGTCATTACTTGAACACTCAAGTAGCAACTTGAGCACTCAAGTAGCCTGGGCGGGAAAATTTCCAGCAGCATTTTAAAACTTGTGTAATCATATTTCCTCTTGATTCTTTGGTGATTTTGCCTCTCATACACTCAACCTCACATGCCTAATTGGTTTATTACACCTAAATTGCACCTAAGACCCCTAAACCAAGTTACAAACCCATTTTTCACTCCAAATCCTCTCTATGAAAGGAACTCATTCCTTCATTTCTCTCTCTCTGAAAATTCTCACTCTCTCTCTCTCTACAATCAGACCACTCTATCTCTCATCAAACCCAGAAAACTTTGATTATCTTGTTCAATATACTTCAAAAACCTATCTTCCTTCACAAAATCCATCAAATACCTTCAAACCTTGCACCTTCCAACCATGGATTAGTTCATTTATCTCATTTCCAGTACCTCTCCATCACCAAAACCCAAATATAAAGCCATCCACTTAATTGATCATAAAAAATCCACTCAAAAACCTTAGGTTTCTCCCCATAAAGCCCAACAAAAGTGTCAAAAACCCACTTTCAAGTCAAGAACCCACTCATACAGTCCAAAATCAGTCCCTAAATCTCAACTCAAGCCTAATCCTCCAAACATCAAGCTTAAAGCCCTTGTTTCAAGCTTTAAAGGTAGAAATACCTTGAAATCATGTCATTTTTGCACTCCTGAGGGAGTCAATAGACTCATACTGGTCTCTTATACTAGTTGTGGGTCTATTTTGGTGTTGAATAACAAAGAAACAGGTTTTGAGCATCAATCTTAGTTAGTGACTTGAGTGCTCAAGTGCTTTTAGCACATGTCTTCATTTATCTTATTTTCATGTTCTGATCGTGTTTGTTCTCCCTCTTAATGGATATATTCATCATAATGCACATGTCCATGGTCTGATAAGTCCAAATAAAGGGGTTTATGGTGCTTTTAAAGCATAAAAACACTAAAAGATGCATCTAAACTTCTTTATTGGTCTTGATATTTGTTGATCTTACTCAAAACATGATAAAAGGATGTCATCAGACCTATTTTCAACAAAATAAGGCAAAAAGAAAGTCATTGAGGAAAAAATGAAGCATGGTCTGGAAAACAACTTGAGTGCTCAAGTAGCTACTTGAGCACTCAAGTACCCGACTTGAGTGCTCAGGTCCTTTTACTAATAATCAGCCTTTTTAGCGTTTAATTAGTATGATCTCATTTATAATCACATATATCAGTTGTTTACATCAAAGGTTATTTGTCCACATTCTGATCAACTCATGTCTTGGGCTAAAATGCATTTTTGTGACTTATTTACCATTCAAATAGAGTTTTTGGCATTCATTGACCTTCTTAAAAGGGTTTCTTAGATCTGAAAGTATGATGAAAAGGAAGGAATGAAAGTGTTTTTGGGAAGAGAAAGCAAGAACAAAAGCAAAAAGGGGTGATGGCATGAGGGCTTAAGTCTATGACTTGAGCACTCAAATACCTGACTTGAGCACTCATGTAGTTACTTGAGTACTTAAGTCTCTTACTTGAGTGCTCAAGTCCAAAACAGTGAACAAATTCCTTTGATGAAAACAGCTTTCATTTGTCTATCCTTATCCAGTATAACTCTTGTTCAAAGCCTTTTCATTGTATTTTAGTTTGTTTTTGTATAAATCATCACATGAATCCATCCATTGGTTATGCACCTCACGAAATAGTTTATATTTATTGTTAGTTTTAAACTAATAATTTTATGTTTTTGCATATTGCACACATTTCATGCCACCTAATGTATCTCATTCATCATAAACTTATTACTGTGTACATGTCGCACAAGCATCCACCTCTTCATGTGCATTGTCATTTGTGATCTCTTCTACTTGTTTCCCATTCCCGGTCCCCCTTTTATGTGAATAAAGTTGAATAATAAACATTTTTTAAATCCCACAAATGCTAAGTAGAGACCGACTATCAGGTCGGGCGAGGGGGTGCCATAAAACCCTTCCCCTCTTGTAACCAACCTCCCGAACCTAAGATATTATGGTGAGGACGGATTGGTATTTAAAACCTTATCCAAAATGAGGCACGAGTCATTCGAGTTTGGTTCCTCGGGGACAATCCGCTAAAACCCGGGTGGCAACTCCGAATCGAATTCCTCGGAGCGGTGTCCACAGTTCTCCCCAGTGGAGTTGCTAATTGTGGTGCCCTGAATTCTAGATGATCCCCTTGGACTCTTCCTTGACCCTTGTGAGCGATGAGTGAACTCTCTTGGTATACCTGCACACGTAGCACCCGACGTTAGTGCCCAACTTGGCCGGAGTGTAGCTAGGGGAGGCACTCCGACGGTCTAGTGAATGATCGAAGAAAGAAGTACTAGAGAAAGTGTGAGTAGAGAGAGAAAGTGTTATGTGCCTTGGTAGGGTTTTTTCACTTTGTATATATAGGCTCCCCAAGTATAGGGGTAGATCCGTAATCTGGCTCGGATGACGTCACTGCGCAACACGAGCCAGATCTGTTATCATTGCATGCACGCGCCCTCAAATAAGGGTATGACACGTAGCGTAACCGCTCGAATACCGTCACGCTGACGTAGGGACAGCTGTAGCATGCACATGTGCCTTCCCCAATCTGTTACTTGCGTTAACCGCCTCGGATGACGTCACACACGATGTCTCCGGTTGCTCGGATTTCCCTCCGAATCATCTCGGATATAATCCGTCTCGGATGATTCGTCCGGATCATGGATTCAATCGGCCGAAACGCCGGTTTGTCTCGGATGGGCCCGTCTCGGACGACCCATCACGTTACATCTCTGATTTGAGCTTGAAGTTTCATTCTGGGCCTTGGACATTCCGAGCTCGTCCACCGAGATGCTTTTGGACTACTAGATTTCGGCCCACTACAGGTATTATAGTCATTTTTGTCATTCCGTTAACGGAGTAAAGGGTGTTTTGCATTTCACATAGATGAGGGGGTGAGTATTAACGTTTTTAAAGGTTAGGGGGTGTTCATGAAAAATTGGAATAACTGAGGGGGTCTCCGTGGAATTTAACCTACTATATTTTACTTTACGTTATCTGTGATGGAGGAGAGTGGCATAGGTTGCATCATCAGCTGACTCCTCTTCGATTTCAAAGATCACAAAGCAGACAGAGCTTGACAGATAATGTAAAGTAAAATAAGGGTATCCCCTTCGTTTTTTTAGGGACGAGGGAAATCTTGGATTTTTTCTTATAATTAAAGCAGCTGCTGTTGTTCTTCGTAACTCAG
Source organism: Vaccinium darrowii (assembly GCA_020921065.1). Classification (NCBI taxonomy): domain Eukaryota; kingdom Viridiplantae; phylum Streptophyta; class Magnoliopsida; order Ericales; family Ericaceae; genus Vaccinium; species Vaccinium darrowii. The sequence goes on from CM037151.1 coordinate 26,516,636, forward strand.
CAAAGTAAAATTTAGAGTAGTTGAACTCCTCTCAAAGTAGAATAGGATCCGGATCTTCTCACATCCAACATTTAGACTGATGAGACGGTCCTCATCTATGCCATGCATTGGTAAAATGAATATTTCGCATTTGCTAATCAACTCTAGCTCGTCTGAACCATCGATTACAACAAATAGACTGTGTAGATGAAGATTGTTTTTTTGTCCAAAAATTAGACTGCACAGGATCCATTTCCTATAAAATAAATGTGCCGGGTTTTTATTTTACTCTGCTTGCGTTGAGAATTTGAAACTAGAACGGTTTGAACGTTTTTTGAGAGCGACACGAGGAAAGAGAAGTCACGGAGACAGAGCAAAAGATGACTCTTCTTGTTTGTTCCGCCTGTATTCAACTTTGTTTGTTCCGCCTGTATTCTAATAGGAACGTTCTTTTTAAGGGTCGTTTGATAACATTTTTGTTTTTAGTTTTTTGGTTTTTAAATACTAAAAGTAGAATAATTTTTTTTGTTTATAAAAACAAAAACAAAAAAAGATGTTTGGTAACAAAGTTTCTGTAAACAGTTAAAAATGAAACAACACAACATGTTTGGTAGCATCATTTTGGGTATTTTATTTTATTTTTTTTTAAACTGAAACAAGTTTCTAGTTTACCATTGCAGGATTATATTAATAACACTTTTGAACAGATAAGAAGCGCCAACGAGTACACCACGTGATACTTGCTCAGCAAAGAAAAACTTCTCTTAAATACGGCTCCATTTGTTTGATCAGGCGGAAAACAATTTCTAGAAAATCATTTCCATGGAAAATATTTTCTAGACAAAAAACGTTTTAATTCTAGTGTTTGGTTTTGTGGAAAGAAAATACTTTCTAGAAAACATTTTCCAATGTTTGGTTAACACGGAAAACCACTGATATGACATAATGATTAAAAAAGCAAAATTAATTTCTACGGTTGTCTAACATTTTACTTTCCTTCGAAAAAAATAAAAAACAGAGAACAAAAACGTTACCAAACACACCCTAAGTGTTAAATATTTTATTTTACTTTACATTATTTGTGATGGAGAAGAGTGGCATAAGATGACTCTTCTTCAATTTCAAAGATCACACAGCAGACGGAAGTTGACCCTATGCTAAGATTTTTCAGCTTCCAGGGTCTACCACTTACACATACAATAATCGATCTTTTGTTTGCCGAAAAAATAAAATTCTGGAGAGAGATATGTGCACAAGTTCAACCACAATTGTGCTCGGAGTTGTCTCATTTGTATGAAACCCGCATGCATCTTGTGACGTTAATGTGCATTGAACAGTTCCGAACACTATATGTCCGTAATATCGGTCTTTTTTTTTTTTTTTTTTTGGCTTTCTCAGATTGTAATGCCCAAAACAGGATCTAAACCAAACACCACAAAACACAAAATGAGAGAAAACTCCGACTTTATTCTCAAATCGTAAACAAATCTTGAAAACCTCTCCAGGTTGAGATTTACAGAGCCTCGAACGCCCAAACTCAGAATTTTACATGGATTACAAGCAGATATCTGATACAGAAAAAACACAAACGAAGGGCTCTTTATATAGCCCTAAAACACAGACAAAGCAGACAACGAAATTACTCATGGAGTCTTGGTAGTTGGAATAGTGAAGGAAGTAACTGGATCAACACCCCTCTTCTGGCTGGCTGCAAATAATAGAAGGATATTGATTGTGCCAGTGGGAGGATGAGAGCCACCACCCCATTCATCAGTAATATCCACCTTGGAGACAATCTTCCTGTAGGAGGGGTCAGCGCGATCCCCCCTGTTGATAGAAGTCAACGTTGACCGACCTATGAGGTTGTGACAAATGTCACCCAGGTGGCGCGGCGTCTGCGTGACACGTGGCATCCTCCGCGCATGCCTCCGCGCAGGGGGACCACTGGAGCGGACCAAGGTCCCCGCGTGGGGGGGGGGGGGGGGGGGGGGGGGGCACTAAGGCGGGACCCTCTTGCGCAAGGCGCCCTAGCGGCGCGCACCCCGAGGACGGTGCTTGGACAACCGTGAGCCATCCGGACTAGGAGAAAAGCTCACGGCCCATATGACTGGCGCGGCTCAGAGCATGGGCAAGAACGCGAGAAGCTAGTCTGATTTAGCCCAGGTCAATATACCTGCTGCGGTCTAAAGGCAGGACCCCGGGGGCCCCCTGAGGCTTGGCTGCGGTACAGGAGCGACCGAACAGGTCACGACCTTGCCCTAACGGGAATAAGGGAGATCTAGTGGCTTGGTGGCTAAGAACAAGAGGATTGCTGCGCGGGGGAATGGCTTGTTGCCGCGCGGTGATGACGTCACCCGTACGGTCAGGTTGTACGGAAAGGACACGTGTTATCATATTATGGGACGACAGCCTGGCGCCTGATGATTGGTCCAAGGTGCCTATAAATATGGGACATTCCCTTTCAATGCCCAGAGGTTGGTGAAATCCTGGCAGAAGCATACGCCATTCTAGAGAGAGAAAAGGGTAATCACTGAGCGAGAGGAGAACATTCTCTCTGGTGAAATTCTGGCCCCATCTCCTAGGTCACCACGGGTATCATGGATTAGACTGAGAGCAATCCACTGCCTTAGTTCTTTCTGTGCACCCCTGCTCTGTTCTTCACCCTTCATCTAGACCACTCTATTCCCTTCTTTTTACTGTGTCTTTACTGTTAACTATCCATACCTCTCCAGCTCATCACGATAGCAAGAACCATCACCTACACTTCCAAAAAATAAAGCTACCCCAGATCCGTAACACAGACAACAGAAATAGAATAACATATGACAGCTGAGATATCTCTTCGTCTCCAAGACTGTTGCGAATAGCCCGTGGGCACAGGCACCCGAGGGCCTAGACCGTTCTGTGTGGCCTAAGTGCCAGTTGGATAGCCTTCAGGGTTCGACGGTATTGGTTCGGGCCAAAGGGATCCGACCCATGAACCAACCCAGGAAGTCGTTAAGAGAGAGGCTACAGGAGACACATAGCCATGGCTACGTGGTGGCTGAGCAGAACCTCTTCTAGAAGGACTACGTGGTAAATTGTTATTGGCGACGTTACGTGTCGAGGAGGTTAATGATGATGTCACGCATTCGTGCAGAGCACGCGAGACTTGGAGAGCAAATACCTTGTAATCTATAAATACCGAAGGAATAAACCACAAGAAGGTATGCAATTCTAGATCTGAATAGTGCATTGTGCTTTCCTCTCCCCTTCAATTACTAACTTGGGCTTCGGAGCGCCCTCCGGCGAGTGCGGCTGGGGTCGCACTAACTATTTGCTCCGTTTTGTAAGAGATCAGAGTGACGAGGACAGTCGAATCTAAACCGAGAATAACAATCGTGATCCGGTACCTCCCCAAATGCCCTTTCTCCTTTCCCCTTCCTTTTTACTACTCCCTCCATCCCATTTTGTTTCTCGTTTATTTCTCTTGTCTCATTTATTTCAATTGCCTATATCTTTTAATATGAATTTTTAAAACTATGCAATATGAATCTTATTTGAGAGATTTTAATTTGTTCTTTAATACAAAGTTTTTAATATCATGAAAAACATTATAGATTAAAATATATAGCCAACCGAAAACAAAAGAGGAAAAAAATGCGACGGAGGGAGTAATATATATTTGTTTTCTTTTATACCCTTCCACTTTGTTAATGGTCATTGGAGCCCACATCAACAGTGACATGATTGGTGGCCATTTTCGTGATATTTACTCATAGTTCATTCATCGCCAAATTTTTTGTCTGTTTTTCGACATGGGTGTTTTTTTTAAACTACTTATATAATTCGATTTATAATTTTGCTATGCTTTTAAAACTTTATTCATTAAATTTAATCGAGATCTATCAACAAGATTGATATTGCATATTTAAAATCTTTTAAAAATATAGCACATAGTTTTTTAAGGTATCCGAAATAATAAAATTGTGACAGTAAATTTTCCCCAATTTCCAAACATAATTTCTTCTGCTTGAGAAACATGATCTCTAGTCCACCAAATTCTCTCTCTAAACCACCCTAAAACTATACTGCAAGTGCACCCTCCCCCCTCGGAATTGCGAACTTTTTATTTATTTATTTATTTATGAAAATGACGTTAATTTTCAAACAATTCAGCAAGTATCGTTGTTTTGTACTTCTCATTTTCAACTTGAGATTTTTATTTACTTCTCATTCTCATACTGAGAAGTTTCTTAAATTTTCAGTTGATGTGTTGTCATACATACTTCTCATTTTGGACATGAGAAGTCCATAAACATCTCAATTTGGACCTGAGAAGTCTTTTTAATTTCTGTTTTACTAACTAAAAACATACTGCTCGCATTGAACCTGAAAAGTATTCTATACATCTCATATTCTAATTTTTCCCTTGTCCAACCAAAACATTACACCCTTGATTTTTCCTCAACCAGCGTCTCAACTAAAGCAGAAAGCAGAACGTCGAGTACACCTCGTCCTTCTTCCTCGCTGATCTCACATTCTCTCAACCTCTTGGTACAGAGTACATGTCTCGCTCTCTCTGAATTTAAATCTATCTGTCATACCTCTTGGAAGGGGGTATGGCTTGGATTGATTTAGGGTTTCTGATTAGTGGTTGGGCAAGTTAGAACGGCTTTATTTATTGTGTTTGATGGCCTTTGAGTTGAAATACATGCTTCTGATATGTTGTTAAAGGGATCTAAATGGTCTATTAGAGAGAATGAGAGGTTTTTCAGAATGTGAGCGGAGGGTTATATGGTTGATGTGGACGTACGGGTCCGCTAAAAATTTGTTTAGGAAAAGAATTTCAAAGTCGCCACCCGGGTTTTTATTTTGAAAAAAAGGATTTAATACCCGAGAAACCATTTGAAATAAATTTAAAACTAATGACTCTTGTGCCGCTGATTTGAAAAAGAATTTGATATGCGAAATATAGAGAATTCTAGGTTCTGGAGCCAAATTACGAGTAGGGAAGGTTTTTAAGGCACCCCGCTCGCCCAATTAAAATTGGTCTTTACTTCATGCTTATGGGATTTTTTTTAGGAAAACAATTTATTGCTTTAACTTAATGCACATAATGGGTGACTGAAATTTTCTCCTGAATAACTAGACGAATATTGAAAGAAAAAGGAAAAATCACCATTTTAGTCAACATGAGAAGCTTCTAAAAATTCTTGATTTTTGTTTTGAGATTATCAATGCTATTGTGGTACTGCAGTGGAAGAAAATTTAAGGAAAATGGTGACTTTTGTGATTTAAGTTAAAAAAAAAAAAAAATTCAAAGGGAAGACTTTCTAAACGAAGATGTATCCTACATATTACCTAGCTCCCAAGTTATAAGCTATCCAGGAGGCTCGGAGTGTGGGAGAAATATTTTTTATTTTGTGTAGATAGCACTGCCGCACCGCAACAGGGAATCGCGGTACTGCAGTGCCGAAAAATCTAATTTTCTACCCTTTTTTTTTTTTTTGAAATGTTAGCCGAATGGGTTCCAAAACCAATATGGAAAATTGTGTTGGTTGCCCAAAGGCTTCCCCCCATTTACTAGATCATAGCTCTTGAATAAAAAATTTTACCTTTGGAAGGAAAAATTCTCCAAGAGAGTGTTGGATGCACAAACTCCTTCTTCACACCTTTGAGCGACTGGAAAGTTAAGCTTCAATCTTTGACGCAAGAGTAATGTGATTCAACCTATGAACCGGTAATGCTTCGAGTAGGACTTTCTCACAGGATTTTTTACGGGATGTTTGGAGTAATCAACTGAGGGAAAAGGAAAGAGCTTCAGAGCATTTTTAAAGGGTTTTCCGAGAGGTTTTTCTCATGATTTGCACCTTGTCTCTCTCGGCTTTTATGGGAAAAATCTGACCGACGTTCTTCGTGGCAGTCACGCAAAAGGAATGATGGGCTGCTATAGGCTCAGCCTTTTACCCCCTGCAGCCGATATTCTCCTGAAAAAAAGGTTGCTGCTAACACTTGCAAAGTTGGCACGAGTTCCAGAATCCCGTACGGCTGTTGGTACTGCGGTACTGCCGTACTTCATTGAGGCACAGCATTTGTTAGGAAAAAGACTGCCGTATGGCAATTTGACCTTAGGTCTCACTGAGGTGCCTCAATATGATACTGTCACACGTCAGTCCCGACCCTCAATTTTGATTTTTCTTGCCTCTGGATGATCGTGCATCCAAAATTCTCTTGCTTTGATCGCATTTTTCATCATCGGGGAAGTTAAAGATGCTCATGGATTTAAATTGGGGTGTCTACAGTTGCCTTGATGGAGATGATAGTAGACTTCAAAATTAACGTTTTCTTTTGGACAATGTAAATTGTAGGGATTTTCCGCCATAATTTTGTTTCGGATTACCTTTAGGCATGGCATTCACTATGCGTTAAAAATTTATTGATAGTAGTTTTTGTCTAAATGTTCAAAAGTTGAGGGAAAAAGAAATAATGAGTTTCTTTTTTTAAAAAAATTTGGTCTTGTTTTTAATTTGTTTCTTGTTTAAAAACTTAGACATTTATTTTGTTACTAGCATAATTGGTGGATGGGACACATTTATTTTGTCTGGTTAACGAAGCGGCACACAATGGCCGTGAGATAGCGTTGGGATTCATACGGATTGCTAGGGGCATATAAAGAAAACAAAAAGTAAAAAACATCGTCGTACATTTAAAAGTAGTAGTATGGATTGAAAAGATTTGAAAACACGCTTTTAAAATAAATTCCAAATGGGCCAAAACATCACTTACAAGCGTGTTTTTGAAGGTCCCTTTTTAAAAACGTGTTTAGAAAACATGCTTTTTAGGCGGATTATGATTAACCAATGTCAAAACCGTGTTTGCCCAAACACGATTTTCGTGAAACTATGATTGCTAATCACGTTTTCACGTATTTCAGAAATAAAGTTTAACCAATGTCAAAACCGTGTTTGCCCAAACACGATTTTCGTGAAATCGAAATCGTGAAATCGTGATTGCTAATCACGTTTTCACGTATTTCAAAAATAAAGTTTAAAATGTTGCATTTTAATTACATAAGTTATAAAATAAATTCAAATCGGTTAATCGCTCATAGATATTACCACCCTACGATCAAAGTAAGTAAAAATGAGAGTTAAAAAGACTTCTCAAGTCCAGTACGAGATGTTTTAAAGACTTCTCAGGTCCAATATGAGAGAAGAAAAAAAATTTGTTCACCCTCACCAAAAGAGGGTGAACAAAACCCTCACTATCATTGGCTAAGAGGAGTGGTCCCTACCACTTTTAACCCAACCCAACCCAACCCAACCCAACCCAAGTTACTTATATGCTTAATTTTAGAAAAAAAAAACATCTAAACGCTTATATATTCTCTTTTCTGAACCCCTAACGTAAATTTTCTCTGTAAGTGCCCCACCAAAACTTACAAATTTTAATCTCCCAATTCTCGTCGCAATTTTGTGCCGTGATGACGTTGCTCGCTTAGGAAATTAGCTACTTTTTCTTTTCTTGCAAAGTCCAACATTCTTAAACACGTAAAGGGGAAGGTTTCATAATATATAGCTACTAATCAAAATATTTTCCCTCATTAATTAAGTATTCAAATTTGGATTACAGTACATCGGGTGTAATCAGGCTTAAGCGTGAACTTTTGTTTTTCTTCGATGAAAGTTGGCATTTTAAATTGTTGTTAGTAAGGTTCGAAATTCTGTCAAATGCAGGAAAATATATGGTGGAATTACCTACCACTTGGCCAACATTGCATTACATAGTCTCACTTGATAAAAAAATCCGTAGAGCTCAAATCTAAGTACCATTTTCCCCCTAGATCACATGTATCTAGCTAATTGGCTTTTAGGACCCAGTTTTTCCATGGTCAGACTGCGCCAAAAAGTCCATTGCAGTTACATCTTAATTGTTCATATTGTCAATCAATGATCTAAATTTTCGACAGACTCTTTCTGGAAAGAGTAGAATCTTCTCGAGAGAAGTCTTTAACAAATCTGAACCGCTAAAAATAGTTTTGGACAGTCGAAATTAAATGACCTATCCTTATAGGTCAAACCTTAAGACCTGATTCTTCTTTCTTTTCCTAAGGCAAAAAGGTTGGAGGGAGCGACAATCGTTGGGATTTTAGTCCGCCACCGTAATGGAAGCACGTCACAAAATTAAACAAAGCACAAAGAAAAAAAAAAAAAAACTAGAAACAAATATCCTTCTTTCAAGAAACATGGGCATGGCGAGGTTGAAGTGGGTCCAATTTCTTCATCTTCTGTCGTCATCGTCGTTGTCTTCAAGAGAGAAGAGATTAGGGCTTCACCATTTGAAGCTTGAAGTGAGCTCTGTTCTACGAGGTTAATTTCATGTGCGACCCCAATTTGTTCTTCTTCCATTGTCATCCATGTTCAATAGAAAATATGCTTTTTCTTTTCTGCTTCTATGCACCCTAGCTAAAGTAACTTGGGTTCAGAAAAGAGAATAAAGAATTTAGGGGTTTTTTTTTTCCCCCTAAAATTAAGCATATAAGTAACTTGGGTTGGGTTGGATTGGGTTAAGAGTGGTAGAGACCACTCCTCTTAGCCAATGATAGTGAGGGTTTTGTTCACTCGATCTTTTGGTGAGGGTGAACAAATTTTTTTCCAATATGAGAAGTATGTTGGACAGTTAGTAAATAAAATGTTAATTGAACTTCTCAGGTCCAACATTGAATGTTTAAAATAATCGAGAAGTATGTTCACATAAATTAAACCAACTTCTCATTTTGGAGATGAGAAGTATGTATGGACACGCTTGCAAAATATCCACGTTGGACGGTGACACGTTGGATGAAATTTCAAAAAACTTCTCAGTTTGAGAATGAGATGTAAATAAAGATCTTATGTTGATAATGAGAAGTACAAAACAACATTAATTTTATAAATAGTTTGAAAAGAACGGTAAATTGATGAATTGTTTGAAAATTAACGTCATTTTCATCGAACGCTAGCAGAATTGCCACCTCTCTCCCACCCTTCCTCCATCGCCGTCGTTCTTCTTACATCCCACCCACCATCACCAAGGCCGACATCGTCTTTCCCCTTCCACCCGCCCCATCAAGGCCAACGGCATGAGGATCAATGTAATTGGTCTCGATTTCTTTGATTTCGAGGATCTAGGAGCTTCATCCAGAGTGATTTCTTTTTGGTTTGGCCTCACTAATTAGTGGAAACTGTTTTTGGATATTCTACCCCGCAAGAAAGTAAAAAGGCAATTGAAATCAGATGGAGATACCCTCTGATTATGAGTCTAGTGTCTACCCATTTAATTCCAAATATATCAACGATCAAAGCCCCAAAAAGGGTTTCATTTCTGCCGT
>CM037151.1:26526089-26871501 GCA_020921065.1 Vaccinium darrowii
CACATAAGCGCAAGGCGCATGAGGCGCGTGCTTTTTTTATTTTTTTGCCTAAATTACATCTCAACCCTTCATCTTGATAAAAAAAAACCATGGGCTTGGCACACCAGATAAAATTTCGGTAAAGGCTACACATATTATCGACAAAAAAGCATCCATCAGAGATCGAAAAACCCTAAATCATTCAAGGGCTCCAGTTCGAAGGGGTGAAGAGTTCCAGCAAGCCATTCTAATCGACTTCTTCTTCTCTTACCAGGTAACAACTTCTTCTTCATCTTCCTCTCCCTTCTTCTTCTTCTGCTCCCTCCTCCTTCTTCCTCTTCTTCTTCTGCTCCCTTCTTCTTCTTCTGATCGAGTTTGGAGCAGATTTCTGCTTACTCTCTTCTCTCTCTCTCTTTAAATATCAGAAAAAAAGAGAGAAAATTTTGGATTATTAACACCATTTTTTCTGCTTACTCTCTCTCTCTTCCTTCTCCTTACTCTGTTTTTGTCTTTTTTTTTATGAATCAGATTATCAGACATCATTTTAAGTTTTCTCCTCCTGCTCTGTTTTTTCTAGCACTGAAATTACTGTCGACTGTCCAATTACTGAATTCATTTTTTCAATTTTTTCATTGTAGATATCATTTGAAAATAGTAGTAAAAGGTTGGACCCTGCGTTAATCGCCGTTAATCATTTTGTTGCGTCTCTAAAACTATTCCGTTGTTGACATGTTATGTTTTATGCTTTTACGACATTTGAATGTTTTATAAGTGTTTGCTTGTGTTGGAAGTATTACCTATATTTGAATTCTACTTGTTCTAAAAAAATGTGCGTCTCGCGTTCAAAAGGCGCGTGCCTTGTGCTTAAAGCTCCTGGGGACCATGGCGCCTCGGTGCGCCTATCGCTATTTGAAACACTGGGACACGTGGACATGTTATTTCTTCAAAAATTAGGACACGGACACGTCGGGGACATGTCAAATATAAAATGTATTTTTACTATAAAGGTATGTGATGAATTCATGCAAATGATGAGATCTTTATTTCTATCAAATTTAAGGACATTATAATGAATATAAATTTGTAGTCTGCATATAAGTATACATGAACGATACGTCGGTGGAAATTTTCACTCATGGCCGAGTCTTAAAAAATTAGATTTTAACCTTTTATGTGTTCCTAGCATGTTCTAAGAGTTATGCCAACATGTCCTAGGGTGTCTACAATGTGTTTGAATAAAATAGATACAAGAAAAAAAATTAGACAAGTATTTAAGCATGTCCTACACGTGTCCTAAGAGTGTCCGTCACCGACACATGTCAGACACTGATACGCGAGGCCTGGAGACGTGTCCGTGCTTCTTAGTGTACACACACACATCTTTAAATACTATAAGCAAATGCAGTAGAGGTTCTCTCACCTCTAAATCCCAATCCCTAATTTTTCAAAATTTTGTTTTTGTTATTTAATTTTGAAATTAAAAGACAACAGGGGAGAGTTACGTGAAGGAGGGGAGGAGAGAGATATACTTCGGTGAGTGGGAGAAGTGGGATGAGGGTGTGGGATTAGGGTGTGTGATGATTAAAATAAAAAAAGAAACCAAACGAAATCAAAAAATTCCAATAGTTAGTAGTTATCAATATAGATATTCGATGCACGGGGAACCTGGGAACAGAAAATATATCAATGTTTACTTTATATAAACTCATTTTTTTTTCCTGTTTCCCTATTGCCCCGTGCACCAAACAGTCACAACGTTAGTGTACATTCCTAGAAATATGGGGTTGGAGTCTGGAGGGTTTAATTGAATGTGTATAGACTGTAGACACATTGGAGTGCATAGCTTTAAGAGTAGAAACCTATTAGATGTCGAATTTGTTTGTTGGCCCAGCTAGAACGAGTTCCCAAATGTTTATCAAAACCCAAAAACATATGATTAACCCAAGTTTCCTGCAACAAATCCACCATTTGTATCACATTCACACCCACACACATGCTTGTGTAAACTTATAGATCTATCATCATGTATAAATGTTACAGGGAAGAATTTCTATCATAAATCTCTAAATTGCAGAATTTTGTAGCTGTGATTCCATTAAAGATATGGAATGTAAACAACGATCACAAATTCTTAGAGAAATCTGTCCGTGGGCTAATTTTGTGGCTTGGTGGTGTGTGGTAGCGCGAACATGGAGGTGAAATGGGGACAATTTTGTCATTTTCTTAGGAATATCTCACTTTCCATTACATTGGTTACACTCTTCATTAATTCTACAAAAATTCTAACGTTTTCTCTTTAGTTGCATGTTTAGGGGGTGTATGTATCCAATAATGAAGTAGAGGGTTTATAAGTTAAAAACAGTTAAATATGGGGGTGTAAGTAAAAAATTCCCCTTATTTATATCATCCAGCTCTAGAAATTTCTGCTAATGTGAATTTACTTTGGCTTTGTATTACTTTACATTGTTTAAATGCTTTGTGATTTGTAGTTGAGTTGAACGCCATGCACCAGTCGAAGACGTTTGTAGACAACAATATATTTCTTGCTTATTCTGGGATCGTAAATAGTTTGCTGTTCATTTGTTTGTTTCTATTTGCCTTTACATGCATTTTTGGTTTCTTATGGGAAAATGCTTTATTCATTCGTTTGTAAATTCATTTCCTGTGAGTATCAAAGTCAGCTTTGAGTCGTTGACTGTACCGAGGGTAAGTGCTGATTCCTTGCCCATGATTTCTCATTGATCCTCATGTAGGGATTGTAGTTTTGCATACAAACAACTATTAGGTTCGTCATTTGAAATATTATTGATGTTTGAAGGCTATTTTCTTTTCATGTTAGGGCATACTTGTAAACATTTTTTGATCGGCATATACTTGTTAACATTGACCTTCAAGGTTCATTGGTATGTTTGTTCTACAGTTAAATATTGTTGGAATCTCTCTTTTGATGGTTAAGAACCAATATCTAGCAAATTGTATACTAGCTTCTCAATCAATTTTGGAAGTTCATGCTTTTTCTCTCTCTCATGCATTAAGGTTCATAGAATTTAAAACTGGCAATACAACAATTTTCTAGGTCCTTAATTGTTTCTACAATTTTCCCAGGTATTATATTATACTCTATGGCTACCATTAGCTATGATAGCGAGGATTACAGTTTCTAGGTCCTTAATTGTTTCTATTGAGTTTCTTTGAGTGATGTTTTTTCCGTTAGTTTTAACTGAATTAGTTCTGGCCTTAGGGCTAAACTGAGAAATTTTGTTGCCTGAGAAATACTTACAATGGTTACTATTTTGAGCGAGAGACAAAATGAAGCCCCATGAATTGCAATTAAATCGCTATAAATGGTTTCATTTTCTTCAATGCAAAATAAGAACGTTGTTGAATATTGTGCTATGGAGGCCCATGACAGCTCATAATTGTTTCACGTATGAAATATTGACCACATGAGATAAAGGAAAATAGTGGTTTAAAAAGGAAATGACAAAGAAAATTGTCGTTCCTAATGTAAACTACTGGCCGCGTAGACAAAAATAAGTGGCTATGTGTTTCCTACTTGATGTTATTCTCATTATCTCTATCACCTAAGATTATTGATCAAATTGATGTTTTTTGATAAACTAGTTGCAACATGTTGTAACTTTAGGGCATAATGAGGTGGGATTAGGATTGGGCAGGGATTGGTAATTAATAGGGTTAATAATGAAGTTGTTATTCCAACCCCTGGTTTTATTTGCTCTGGATTTGGCTAAAACCTTTTGAACTCTTATAGTGGGCTCCTTTTGAGTTTTCTAACATTCTGTGATGACCCTTTTTCAGGTACAATGCAGTCAAATAATGTAAGGCCGAGGCGTGTATGGGTTCCGCAAAGAGAAACAACAAAAAGCTCAGCATCAAATCTGGGTCCTACTGAGGGCCCTAGGAAGACAGAACAGGAGGTTCCTGGGAATGATTCTATTACACAAACGGTGAATACAGGCCCTGTTCTGTGTGAAACTCAATTAGATGCATCAGTGACACTGCCTTCCATATGTGGCACCAATACAAACACGTGTGAAGTCGGTATCAAACCTTTTGATGAAAAGAGAGACCACCCCAGAAACTTTGCTGATGACAAAAGCAATGAGACAGTTACTTCATTGCTTGTAGAATCTCAACATGTCCCGATTGTTGATGGTCAGAAGAAGGTCCAGTTTTCATTCGGAAGCAATTCTAGATCTCGGGGTAATAATTTGCTTGCTTGCTTGTTTATTTTAGGAATTTTGTTGCTAGACTGAACCCATTCTAATTGCTTTGTGTGTGACCTTCAGAAAAAGTTATGAAGGTTTGGAATTCTGCATAATTATGGACATTAGTTAACAATTGGCAAATTAGCTCAGAAACTGCTCCACAACATTTTTGTTCTCTTTCCGATTGTTTTTTCATTGCAGGGGCCGATGACCTAATGGCCTCTGGAACAGACAGCTTATTGTCTCATATGGGTTCACTTGCATTGGCAGAAATGATATGGGATGGGAGCAATCAACCAAAGGCTGTAACTGTCATCAGTCATGACTTAAAATCATCAGAATTTTCACAGCATCGAAGCGGATAGAAGTTTGAGGTCTGATCGGGCCAATTCTTCTTTCTTGGCGAATGGAGCACTGGAGGTTCAGGATCAGATGCATCAATTCAGAAACTTTTTACACAGCAACTTGAACCACCCTGTGACTCAATCATCAATTGTTGGGTCATCTTGCGCTACAACAACAGTAGTCAATTCAGCTTCTGCTCCCATCATCAATTCAATGACGTACTGTTTGGATCATTCTGAAAACATGGTTTCTAACATGCCTGTAGCACCCATGGGAGATTGCAATGTGGATCTTGAACAAATGTCACAAGAAAATGTGGCGCATCCTTCTTGTAATTCATGCAAGCGCACCACTTTTGCCACTCTGTTGAAAGTTGAGGAGTATGATATGGCAAAGGAGCTGCAAGGCATAGGGCCCGAGGAATGCGAATTCCGAAAAGATTGTGCCCCTCTAGATGACAATCCAAACAATGGGAAAGAGCTGGAAAGTGGTGTTACTGACTTACAATCTCAGCCCTCGTCCAAAAACCCACCTTCAGATATGAAGGCAGAACCACCTAAATCAGAAACACAAGAAAAAGTTGCAAGTGGTAAAGCAGCATCTCGTAGAAGAAATTATGATTCTGATCTGTTTATTAAAGTTAATGGGAAGCTCTATCAGAGGCTTGGGAAGATACGTAGTGGGGGAAGTAGTGAGGTCCATAAAGTCATTTCATCAGATTGCACAATCTATGCCCTGAGAATATCAAGCTTAAAGGCCGCGATTATGCAACAGCGTTTGGGTTTTGTCAGGAAATGGAGTACCTAAACAAGCTGAAGGGAAAAAGCAACATTATACAACTAATTGACTTTGAGGTACACAATTTAGACATAAACCTGTATCTTGTAGAAAATTTTGATTCTTCAATGTGTCATAATTATTTATGATGATTCTACTGCTTCTTTGCAACCCACTGTTGAAGTTACATTGGGAAGCATGATTTTTATGCTGGTGAACCTGAAATAGGAAATATATCAACTGTGCTTTAAAGTTAATAGTCTGAAAACCTTACTGCCAGACGATATCTTGCTGTACAATTAGAATATAGTACCTGACAATTTGGTTGATCTATGACACGCCATACTAGAATTATGGATTGGTTTTACAGGCTGTATTGGGGTAGAAAATGGCCGATTCATATTTTTGGCCAAGTCCACAGGTAATGCAATTGAAGTTCTTAGGTACATATCTCCTGATATTTCATTTCACTGCCATTGAAGTTGCTTGCCCACAACTAGAACTCAAAAAAAAAAAAAAAAAAAACAGATGAAAAATGTTATTCATATGGATCAAGTGTAGAGGTAAGTAACCAATTTTCCCCTAAATTTATGGGAGTCTTTTGGTTAAATTATAACCGTAGAACGAAAACTAGTTTTTGAACGAAGGAGAAAGTTAGTCCTGGGATCAACTGTTAAGACTCTCCTTTCGTAGATAATGGGAGATCTCAGGCATAAACATGAGAGACCTAAATAGGCCCCATCTATTATAATTGCATTTTGGCAGATGTCTTGGCCTCAGCTTCTACTCTTAACTAAGGTGCTGATTGGTTGAGAGTGCTACTCTAGCATCTGCTGCTAAATGCTTGGT
Source organism: Vaccinium darrowii (assembly GCA_020921065.1). Classification (NCBI taxonomy): domain Eukaryota; kingdom Viridiplantae; phylum Streptophyta; class Magnoliopsida; order Ericales; family Ericaceae; genus Vaccinium; species Vaccinium darrowii. The sequence continues at coordinate 26,532,269 of CM037151.1, forward strand.
TTTCTTACGGGCAAGAATCGGGATATCTTCTTCATTGCGTAAGATTTCAGTGGGATGAAACCTATCTCTTTTGCCATTGGGATAAGGAATGAGGTTTGGTAAATTGGAATGGATTGAGATTTTGAGATAAAACCTTGGGGTATGTTTCCTTTGGAAGTCATCACATTTTAGCTGTACTTTCCTTGAACTTGAAGGCAAGTTCAAGTATCACTTGAGCCCAGAGACATCCTAACTTCTGAACATAAAATTATTTAGGATATATTCAAGTCTAAGCAGTGAGTTTGTTTATCAATACCTGAGCTTATCTTGTACAGGGTCTATTGGATCATTTTAAGTTTTGAGTAGCCTTTGAATATCCCTGGCTTGTTTCAGCTGACCGTGTTTGCATCATGTAAAGACCAACCTACTAAGAAAATGAAATGAACACAATCTTGTTTTCTGAAAGTTCTTGTTTCTCATCAGCTATGATGAATTAGTTTCACCTTTATGTATTTTAGTAGTTGGGTCTTGCTATTGTGTGCCCAAAGCACACAATAAGCAGAGAAAAAACAAAAAAAATATGCATTCCAGTGCACCTTTTAGACTTTTCAATATATTTACACTCACTTTTATACACTTTCAGACATTTCAACGCGCTTTTTCAACCTTAACATAAGCTGGGCTTATGTTAGCATTTTCCTTAGTAGTTTACCAAGTATTTCTTATTTCCTTCTTAGGTGACAGATAAGACTTTGCTGAAGGAAGTACTGAATGGTTGCATGACTGACAAGGATAGAAGAGTCAAAGAAGATGGATATATTTACATGGTGCTCAAATATGGAGAAATTGATTTGGCGCACATGTTGTCCCAGAAATGGAGGGAAATGGATTCGAATTCTAATATAGATGAGAACTGGCTGCGGTTTTATTGGCAGGTTCTCTAGCAATTACATTTTGCCCTTTTCCCCTCAGGAACTTTTCAATTCGATACTGGCATTGGTCATATGGTCTTCTTTTGTGTTTCATCTCATCTCATTGCTTTGAATCTCTGTGCATACCACATCCCTGAGTGCCTGAGCTGAAGGCTGGACAATCATGTGTGCTGACCTTAGCTTTCCTAGCCTGGTACTAAATGGAGTGGTTCATGAGGATGCGTCATTGGGCCACATGTCATCTCATGAGATGGCTCAGCACCAATGGAGATACCACATGTCAGCGCAGGATAGATGTACCTACCCACTGTAAATAATAATGGATGAGGCGCTAATTAGTATATATGTTGTTAAATGCTACGTATGACCATGAATCATGATGTTTGTGGCCCGATGACCCCTTAATACAACCACCTGTGCCAAAAATGGATATGTCTACCCTAGGAAGTGCAGTTCCCTCGACCTATGCTGTAGTGTTTGACACTTTTAAAACACGGACACCCTTGGACATGTAAAAAAGTAGGAAATTATTTTTCATTTACGAACACGTGGGGACACAAATGCCGGATACATTTTCTCGATATGCTGAGAACACTCGAAGGATATATGCTGGTGGCACCTTCAGGACGCACTTCCTTAAAAGAAGAACATAAATAAAATAACTAGATACTAAAAAGGCTAGGATAAGAAAAATGTACTCCTTGATAGAACTGGATAGGAAAAAAGTGAAATGAACTTGAAAGAGAGAAAAGATAAAATATTATCTCCCACATCCATGCCTTTAACAATCATTGTCTTCTTGACCTCCTATGATACATGAAATAAATGTTTATGCTGCTAGGAATCCTTTTTCATTCAAAGTTTTTTGGAATGCTGATTTTACAGCTTTGTTGAAACTCCAGTACGCTTAGCCCATTGTGCCACGCAATGGAAATTAACATTTAATTGGTTTCTACCCTAGGGGCTCGTTGATGGTCTTATACTGGCTGTATTCCTCTATGTGAATTAGGACACCTTTTAGAGGCTTTCTTATATTTTTCATTGGCTGTGCGTTGAACTGATCACATTTTGTTTAGTTGATGCATGATCTGGAACTAATTGTCATACAACTCATACAAATCATAGGAAACATGTTATGGAGTCTGTGTTCTATTTTGTGGGTAATGTTGTGCCAGCATATCCATGCCCCATGTCCATAGCCGTGCTTCGTAGATCCATGGTATGGAAACTGTAATGGTTAGCGAAACATAGACAAATAATTCAATCTGTGCGATCAACTTAACTGAGGTAAGCTGGCAAGCTCAAGACCTTCCAGGGAATGCATGAATATTTCACTTCAAAATCCTCCAGAGGGTTACTGGTTACGGACTGCCACGAAGTTGGTTCTCATTGAGCTAGGGTCTAGAGCGTTGTATTTTCAGGAGGTTTACTGGAACACAATCTTGTTTTGTTTTCGAGGTCAAGGTTAGCAACTTAACTATAATAAATATATAGACCATGCTCAAGCCACTTTGCTGTTGACTTGTTATTTTTCCGTGTTAATTTTGCTATGTACAGTTCCACATGGGCTGAGTTTAGAAATATTTCATAAAGCCAATACATTAATGCCCGGCTATACACGTAAGTGTATAATTTAGTAAACTGATATTGGAACTGGTTGAACAACTCTTGTAAGTTTTTGTTTAGCTAGTATTAAGTTACTCTGTTAAGACTTAAGAGAACCGACCTGGTTAAATGAAGTATTATTTGTTCTAGTCTTCTAGATGCCATGAACTTCATACAAACGATATTGAAATTGTGCAGAATAGGAATTCTGTGGCTTGAATCTTTTGTATTATTTTCATTTACTGTCGAGAAAGAGTATTATTATCCATTCTAATAACTTAAGAACCTTAGACTGGAGGAAAGACAAGTAGAAGTAGGAACAATGAATGAAACGACGGGGTCTAAACAGGAACAAGAGCGATCTACCGATCTTGAGAATATCTTGCAAGCATTTAACTAAATTGCTCACACGCACCATATTTGGAGAATGCTATAATGCCTGCACATAATATTGTGTTGAATTCCCTAAAACCTTTAACATGCTTTGTGAAACCCTCATACATGTGGTGTGTGCACGTCATGCTTACCGTTTGGGGGTCCTATGGGTATCAGCAGTATTGAGTGAAAAAACTAGGAAAACTTTTTATAGGATCCCATTTAATCACTTTCTGCTGGATTTAGGACCTTTTCAGAGGACTCTTTCCTTTCTAGAGTCTTCAATCAACTTTGTTTTTGTTCGAGGACTTGCATGTCTTTTTCTTCGAGAGATGTCTTGCCTCAAACACTCAAAGGTCTTCCTTGTCATCTCTGATTGGTCTCTCATGCGCCAAATGCAGTCATAAGTAGATTCCTTCCTTTCCCCGGTAAATGAGTTGTAAAAGGCTTATTTAGAGCTGTGTCAAGCTAGCTTGTATGGTTACAGTCCCACAGTAGTCAGGGTTCAGAAGAAAATTTGCTTAAATTCATCTGTTTCTGTTTTTGATAAAGGTGCTGAAGAAGGTTTCCTCAGTGTTTTTTCTACAACAAAAGACAATTAATCTTGCAAATGAGTTCTTCATTCTATTGGACATAAAACCATGATTTTTTTAGGACAACTGTTGCAATACACAGTTAGTGACACGAGTGATCAGCGACTAGCTAGTTAAATGATTTTCACCCCCTTTGCTTTGTTTTGTGCTGTCATTTTGAAATCTCTTGGTGAGCTCTTGCATTGATTTTCCTTGTTTGCAAAATTAACCACGCCTTAGCTAGAAAATTGTGTTGCAGCTTTACATCTCATTTAGCCTTACATTAGGGGAACTTGTATGTATGTGGGCAAAATAAGTTAATCCTGGTGATTACTCTATAAGAGAATATGGTATTCACCTTGTTTAACACTTTGCAGCAAATACTTCTAGCTGTCAACGCCATACATGAGGAGCGTATTGTGCACTCGGACTTGAAGCCAGTCAATTTTCTTCTGGTCAGAGGCTCATTGAAGCTAATAGACTTTGGAATTGCCAAAGCTATAATGAGTGACACCACCAATATTCAACGTGATTCACAGGTACCAAAATCTTGTGTTATTTCTTTTTGCTTAAAATGACCTCAATGCATGCAAATTGTCAAGCGACCGATCAAACGGTGCTATATCAAGATGCTCTCATAAAATTTGTCCCATGTTCTAGGTTCGTTTTGGAATTTAAACATTTTAGCTAGTACGTGTATAGACTACTGGTGACTCCTAGCAGTTTACTAGAATTTGCGTGAAGTAATGACTAACGGGTGAAGGGACCGCATGACTGAAAAGGAAAGACGGTAACGCGACATAGTAGTGTGACTCCTAGTAGTTATATGGACTACTGGCCACATTGACGGAAAATAGATTGTTCTGTTAGCGGTGAGCAATCGTTGCCTATATGAGGAGAAAGTAAAGACTCTAACTTGAAAAATAAGTGTTTTTCCTAGTAGGTTTGTGGACTACTGGCTACACAATAAAAACGTAATTGGCTTCTAGCTGGTGAGGATCATTGACCGCATGTGCAAAACATAAGATCGCTGGCCGGATTAGTGAAAATTAATGACCTTACCTGGACTACGAAATGTGGTTCCTAGTAGATATACAGACTACTGGCGACATAGAGAGAATAGATGTTGATTTTAACGGGTCAACAATCTTTGGCTGCATGAGTAGAAAGTAACGATCGTAACATACAAATAATAGTAGTTTTATAAACTACTGGCCACACTTTAAAACGTAATTTGCTTGTAGCTGGTGAAGGATCATTGACCGCGCAAGCAAAAAGTACAGACCTAACTCGGAGGAGAATTGTGGTTCCAACTACGCGTATAGACTACTAGCCACATAGAGAAAATGTTACTTGGCTCCGAGTGAGTGAAAAATCGTTGCCACAATTCGCGAGAAGTAATGACTAACGGTTGAAGGGTCATTGACCACATGACTGAAAAATAAAGACCGTAACTCGACACAGTAGTGGCCTTGTTCGTTTTCCAGTTTATTTTTAGTTTTAGTTTTGATGACATCATTATTTCCCTCATTTTTCTCTCTATCTCTCTCCACTCATTATACCTGATGACATCATCAAAACTAAACTAAACTATCTAACCAAACACAGCCAGTGTCACTCCAAATAGTCATGTGGACTATTGGCCGCATTGACGGAAAATAGATTGTTCTGTTAACAGATGAACAATCGTTGGCTGTCTGAAGAGAATTTAAAGACCGTAGCTTCAAAAATAAGTGTGGTTCCTATTAGGTTCTTGGACTACTCGCTACACATTGAAAACGTATTTACCTTCTAGCCGGTGAACGATCATTGACAGTATGTACAAAAAGTAAAGACCCTAACTCAACAGAGACGTGTGGCTCCTAGTATGTATATAGACTATTGGCCACATAGAAGAAACATAAGTTCACTTCTACTTGGTGAAAGATCGTTGGCCGGATTAGCGAATAGTGATGACCTTAATTCGATGACGAAATTTGGTTCCTAGTAGATATACGGACTACTGGCTACAGAGAGAAAATAGTTGTCGCTTTTCATGGTTAAACAATTGTTGGCTGCATGAGCAGAAAGTAACGACTGTAACTTGACAAACAAGTGTGGTTCCTAGTAAGTTCATAGACTACTAGCCACACAGTGAAAACGTAATTTGCTTCTAGCTAGCGAAAGATCACTGAACGTGTGAACAATAAGACCCTAGTACGTGTATAGACTACTGGCCACATAGAGAACGTAACTTGGCTCCAAGTGGGAAAAAAATCGTGTGCAGAATTCGCGGGAAGTAATGACTAACGGGTGAAGGGTCATTGACCGCATGACTAAAAAGAAAAGATCGTAACTCGACATAGTAGTGTGGCTCCTAGTTGTTATATGACCTACAGGCCGCATTGACGGAAAATAGATTGTTCTATTAACGGGTGAACAATCGTTGGCTGCATGAGGAGAAATTAAAGACCGTAGCTTGAAAAATAAGTGCGGTACCTAGTAGGTTCTTGGACCACTGGCTACACATTGAAAACGTAATTACCTTCGAGCTGGTGAAGGATCATTGACCGCTTATGCAAAAAGAAAAGACCCTAACTCAACAGAGACGTGTGGCTCCTAGTATGTATATAGACTACTGGCCACATAAAAGAAACATAAGTTGGCTCCAAGTTCGTGAAAGATCGTTGGCCGGATTAGCGACAAATAATGACCTTAATTCGACGACGAAATGTGGCTCCTAGTAGATATACTGACTACTAGCTAGGTAGAGAAAATTGTTGTCGCTTTTCATGGTTCAACAATCGTTGGCTGCACGATAGCAGAAAGTTACGACTGTAACTTGACAAACAAGTGTGGTTCCTAGTAAGTTCATAGACTACTGGCCACACAGTGAAAACGTAATTTGGCTCAACCTGGTGAAGGATCATTGAACGCGTGATGAATAAGACCCTAACTCGACAGAGAATTGTGGTTCCTAGTACGTGTATATAGACTACTGGCCACACAGAGAAAACGTAACTTGGCTCCTAGCGAAAGAAAAATCGTGGGAAGAATTCGCGGGAAGTAATGCCTAACGGGTGCAGGATCATTGACCGCATGACTGAAAATTAAAGCCCATAACTCGACATAGTAGTGTGGCTCCTAGTAGTTATATGGACTACTGGCCGCATTGACGAAAAATAGATTGTTCTATTAACGGGTGAATAATCGTTGGCTGTATGCGGAGAAATAAAAGACCGTTGCTTGAAATATAAGTGCAGTACCGAGTAGGTTCTTGGACCACTGGCTACACATTGAAAACGTAATTACCTTCGAGCTGGTGAAGGATCATTGACCGCTTGTGCAAAAAGAAAAGACCCTAACTCAACAGAGACGTGTGGCTCCTAGTATGTATATAGACTACTGGCCACATAAAAGAAACATAAGTTGGCTTCAAGTTGGTGAAAGATCGTTGGCCGGAATAGCGAATAATAATGACCTTAATTCGACGACGAAATGTGGTTCCTAGTAGATATACTGACTACTGGCTACGTAGAGAAAATTGTTGTCGCTTTTCACGGTTCAACAAACGTTGGCTGCACGGTGGCAGAAAGTTACGACTGTAACTTGACAAACAAGTGTGGTTCCTAGTAAGTTCATAGACTACTGGCCACACAGTGAAAACATAGTTTGGTTCAAGCTGGCGAAGGATCATTGAACGCGTGATGAATAAGACCCTAACTCGACAGAGAATTGTGGTTCCTAGTACGTGTATAGACTACTGGGCAAATAGAGAAAACGTAACTTGGCTCCTAGCGGGAGAAAAATCGTGGGAAGAATTCGCGGTAAGTAATACCTAACGGATGAAGGATCATCGACCGCATGACTGAAAAGTAAAGCCCGTAACTCGACATAGTAGTGTGGCTCCTAGTAGTTATATGGACTACTGGCCGCATTGACGGAAAATAGATTGTTCTGTTAAGGGGTGAACAATAGTTGGCTGTATGCGGAGAAATTAAAGACCGTAGCTTGAAAAATAAGTGCGGTACCTAGTAGGTTCTTGGACCACTGGCTACACATTGAAAACGGAATTACCTTCGAGCTGGTGAAGTATCATTGACCGCTTGTGCAAAAAGAAAAGACCCTAACTCAACAGAGACGTGTGGCTTCTAGTATGTATATAGACTACTGGCCACATAAAAGAAACATAAGTTGGCTTCAAGTTGGTGAAAGATCGTTGGCCGGATTAGCGAATAATAATGACCTTAATTCGACGACGAAATGTGGTTCCTAGTAGATATACTAACTACTGGCTACGTAGAGAAAATTGTTGTCGCTTTTCACGGTTCAACAATCGTTGGCTGCACGATGGCAAAAAGTTACGACTGTAACTTGACAAACAAGTGTGGTTCCTAGTAAGTTCAGGGACTACTGGCCACATAGTGAAAACGTAATTTGGTTCAAGCTGGCGAAGGATCATTGAACGCGTGATGAATTAGACCTTAATCGACAGAGAATTGTGGTTCCTAGTACGTGTATAGACTACTGGCCACATAGAGAAAACGTAACTTGGCTCCTAGCGGGAGAAAAATCGTGGGAAGAATTCGCGGGAAGTAATGCCTAACGGATGAAGGATCAACGACCGCATGACTGAAAAGTAATGCTCGTAACTCGACATAGTAGTGTGGCTCCTAGTAGTTATATGGACTACTGGCCGCATTGACGGAAAATAGATTGTTTTGTTAACGGGTGAACAATTGTTGGCTGTATGCGGAGAAATTAAAGACCGCAGCTTGAAAAATAAGTGCGGCACCTAGTAGGTTCTTGGACCACTGGCTACACATTGAAAGCGTAATTACCTTCGAGCTGGTGAAGGATCATTGACCGCTTGTGCAAAAAGAAAAGACCCTAACTCAATAGAGACGTGTGGCTCCTAGTATGTATATAGACTACTGGCCACATAAAAGAACATAAGTTGGCTTCAAGTTGGTGAAAGATCGTGGGCCGGATTAGCGACTAATAATGACCTTAATTCGACGACGAAATGTGGTTCCTAGTAGATATACTGACTACTGGCTACGTAGAGAAAATTGTTGTCGCTTTTCATGGTTCAACAATCGTTGGCTGCACGATTGCAGAAAGTTACGACTGTAACTTGACAAACAAGTGTGGTTCCAAGTAAGTTCATAGACTACTGGCCACAAAGTGAATACATAATTTGGTTCAAGCTGGCGAAAGATCGTTGAACGCGTGATGAATAAGACCCTAATTCAACAGAGAATTGTGGTTCCTAGTACGTGTATAGACTACTGGCCACATAGAGAAAACGTAACTTGACTCCTAGCGGGAGAAAAACTGTGGGAAGAATTTGCGGGAAGTAATACCTAACGGATGAAGGATCATCGACCGCATGACTGAAAACTAAAGCCCGTAACTCGACATAGTAGTGTGGCTCCTAGTAGTTATATGGACTACAGGCTGCATTGACTGAAAATAGATTGTTCTGTTAACGGGTGAACATTCGTTGGCTGTATGCCAAGAAATTAAAGACCGTAGCTTGAAAAATAAGTGCGGTACCTAGTAGGTTCTTGGACCACTGGTTACACATTGAAATCGTAATTACCTTCGAGCTGGTGAAGGATCATTGACCGCTATTGCAAAAAGAAAAGACCCTAACTCAACAGAGACATGTGGCTGCTAGTAAGCATATAGACTACTGGCCACGTAAAAGAAACATAAGTTGGCTTCTAGTTGGTGAAAGATCGTTGGCCGGATTAGCGAATAATAATGACCTTAATTCGACGACGAAATGTGGTTCCTAGTAGATGCATGGACTACTGGCTTCATAGATAAAATAGTTGTCGCTTTTCACGGTTCAACAATCGTCGGCTGCATGAGAGCATAAAGTAACGACTGTAACTTGACAAACAAGTGTGGTTCCTAGTAAGTCTTTGGACTACTGGCCACATAGTGAAAACGTAATTTGGTTCAAGCTGGCAAAGGATCATTGAACGCGTGATGAATAAGACCCTAACTCGACAGAGAATTGTGGTTCCTAGTACGTGTATAGACAACAGGCCACACAGAGAAAACGTAACTTGGGTCCTAGCGGGAGAAAAATCATGGGCAGGATTCGCGGGAAGTAATGACTAACGGGTGCAGGATCATTGTCCGCATGACTGAAAAAGTAAAGGCCGTAACTCGACATAGTAGTGTGACTCTTAGTAGTTATACGAACTATTGGCTGCATTGACGGAAAATAGCTTGTTCTGTTAACGGGTGAACAATCGTTGGCTATATGAGGAGAAATTAAAGACCGTAGCTTGAAAAATAAGTGCGGTACCTAGTAGGTTCTTGGACTATTGGCTACACATTGAAAACGTAATTACCTTCGAGCTGGTGAAGGATCATTGACCGCTTGTTCAAAAAGAAAAGACCCTAACTCAACAGAGACGTGTGGCTGCTAGTATGTATATAGACTATGGGCCACATAGAAGATATATAAGTTGGGTTCTAGTTGGTGAAAGATCGTTGGCCGGATTAGCGAATAATAATGAACTTAATTCGATGACGAAATGTGGTTCCGAGTAGATATACGGACTACTAGCTACATCGAGAAAATAGTTGTCGCTTTTCACTGTTCAACAATCGTTGGCTGCACGAGAGCAGAAAGTAACGACTGTAACTTGACAAACAAGTGTGGTTCCTAGTAAGTTCATGGACTACTGGCCACACAGTGAAAATGTAATTTGCTTCTAGCTGGCGAAGGATCATTGAATGCGTGAACAATAAGACCCTAACTCGACATAGAATTGTGGTTCTAGTACGTGTATAGACTACTGGCCACATAGAAAAAACGAAACTTGGCTCCTAGCAGGAGAAAAATCGTGGGAAGAATTCGCGGGAGTAATGCCCAACGGATGAAGGATCACTGACCACATGACTAAAAAGTAAAGCCCGTAACTCTACAATGTAGTGTGGCTCGTAGTAGTTATATGGACTAGTCGCCACGTTGACGGAAAATAGATTGTTCTGTTAACGGGTGAACAATTGTTGGCTGTATGAGGAGAATTTAAAGACCGTAGCTTGAAAAATAAGTGCGGTACCTAGTAGGTTCTTGGACTAATGGCTACATATTGAAAACGTAATTACCTTCGAGCTGGTGAAGGATCATTGGCCGCTTGTGCATAAAGAAAAGACCTTAAGTCAACATAGACGTGTGGCTGTTAGTATGTATATAGACTCTGGGCCGCATAGAAGAAATATAAGTTGGCTTGTAGTTGGTGAAAGATCGTTGGCCGGATTAGCGAATAATAATGAACTTAATACGACGATGAAATGTGGTTCCTAGTAGATATACGGACTACTAGCTACATTGAGAAAATAGTTGTCGCTTTTCACGGTTCGACAATTGTTGGCTGCACGAGAGCATAAGGTAACGACTGTAACTTGACAAACAAGTGTGGTTCCTAGTAAGTACATGGACTACTGGCCACACAGTGAAAACGTAATTTGCTTCTTGCTGGCGAAGGATCATTGATCGCGTGAACAATAAGACCCTAACTCGACAGAGAATTGTGGTTCCTAGTACGTGTATAGACTAATGGCCACATAGAGAAAACGTAACTTGGCTCCTAGCGGGAGAAAAATCCTGGGGAGAATTCGCGGGAAGCAATGACTAACGGGTGCAAGATCATTGACCGCTTGATGGAAAAGTAAAGACCGTAACTCGACATAGTAGTGTGGCTCCTAGTAGTTATATGGCCTACTCGCCGCATTGACGAAAAATAGATTGTTTTGTTAATGGGTGAATAATCGTTGGCTGTATGCGGAGAAATTAAAGACCGTAGGTTGAAAAATAAGTGTGGTTCCTAGTAGGTTCTTGGACTACTTGCTACACATTGAAAACGCAATTATCTTCGAGCTGGTGAAGGATCATTGACCGCATGTGCAAAAAGAAAAGACCCTAACTCAACAGAGACGTGTGGCTGCTAGTATGTATACAGACTATGGGCCACACAGAAGAAATATAAGTTGGCTTCTAGTTGGTGAAAGATCGTTGGCCGGATTAGCGAATAATAATGAACTTAATTCGACAACGAAATGTGGTTCCTAGTAGATATACGGACTGCTAGCTACATAGAGAAAATAGTTGTCGCTTTTCACGGTTCGACAATCGTTGGCTGCACGAGGGCAGAAAGTTACGACTGTAACTTGCCAAACAATTGTGGTTCCTAGTAACTTCATAGACTACTGGCCACACAGTGAAAACGTAATTTGGTTCAAGCTGGCGAAGGATCATTGAACAAGTGATGAATAAGACCCTAACTCGACAGAGAATTGTGGTTCCTAGTACGTGTATAGACTACTGGCCACATAGAGAAAACGTAACTTGGCTCCTAGCGGGAGAAAAATCGTGGGAAGAATTCGCGGGAAGTAATGCCTAACGGATGAAGGATCAACGACCGCATGACTGAAAAGTAATGCTCGTAACTCGACATAGTAGTGTGGCTCCTAGTAGTTATATGGACTACTGGCCTCATTGACGGAAAATAGATTGTTCTGTTAACAGGTGAACAATCGTTGGCTGTATGCGGAGAAATTAAAGACCGTAGCTTGAAAAATAAGTGCGGTACCTAGTAGGTTTTTGGACCACTGGCTACACATTGAAGACGTAATTACCTTCGAGCTGGTGAAGGATCATTGACCGCTTGTACAAAAAGAAAAGACCCTAACTCAACAGAGACGTGTGGCTCCTAGTATGTATATAGACTACTGGTCACATAGAAGAAACATAAGTTGGCTTCAAGTTGGTGAAAGATCGTTGGCTGGATTAGCGAATAATAATGACCTTAATTCGACGACGAAATGTGGTTCCTAGAAGATATACCACACTGCTGGCTACATAGATAAAATAGTTGTCACTTTTCACGGTTCAACTATCGTTGGCTGCACCCGAGCAAAAAGTCACGACTTTAACTTGACAAACAAGTGTGGTTCCTAGTAAGTTCATAGACTACTGGCCACACAGTGATAACGTAATTTGCTTCTAGCTGGTGAAGGGTCATTGAACGCGTGATGAATAAGACCATAACTCGATAGAGAATTGTGGTTCCTTGTGCGTGTATAGACTACTGGCCACATAGAGAAAACGTAACTTGGCTCCTAGGGGGAGAAAAATCATGGGCAGAATTAGCGGGAAGTATTGACTAATGGGTGAAAGGTCATGGACTTCTTGACTGAAAAGTAAAGACAGTAACTCGACATAGTAGGGTGGCTCCTACTAATTATATGGACTACTAGCCGCATTGACGGAAAATAGATTGTTCTGTTATCCGGTGAACAATCGTTGGCTGTATGAGATGAAATAACAGACCGTAGCTTGAAAAACAAGTATGGTTCCTTGTAGGTTCTTGGACTATACTGGCGACACATTGAATACGAAATTACGTTCGAGCTGGTGAAGGATCATTGACCGCATGTGCAAAAATAAAAGACCCTAACTCAATATAGACGTGTGGCTCCTAGTATGTATATAGACTATGTGGTTCCTAGTCGATATGCAGACCACTGGCTACATAGAGAAAATTGTTGTCGCTCTTCACGGTTCAAGAATCGTTGGCTGCATGAGCAGAAAGTAACGGCTGTAACTTGACAAACAAGTGTGGTTCCTTGTAAGTTGATAGACTACTGGCCACAAAGTGAAAATGTAATTTGCGTCTAGCTTGCAAAGGATCATTGAACGCGTGAACAATGAGACCGTAACTCGACAGAGAATTGTGGTTCCTAGTACGTGTATAGACTACTGGCCACATAGAGAAAACGAAACTTGGCTCCTAGCGGGAGAAAAATCGTGTGCAGAATTCGCGGGAAGTAATGCCTAACGAGTGGTGGATCATTGACCGCGTGTCTGAAAAGTAAAGACTGTAACTCGACATAGTAGTGTGGCTCCTAGTTATACGAATTGCTGGCCGCATTGATGGAAAATAGATTGTTCTGTTAATGGGTGAACAATCGTTGGCTGCATGAGGAGAAATTAATGACCGTAGCTTGAAAAATAAGTGTGGTTCCTAGAAGGTTTTTGGGCTACTGGCTACCCATTGAAAACTTTATTACCTTCTAGATGGTGAAGGATCATTGACCGCATGTGCAAAAAGAAAAGACCCTAACTCAATAGAGACGTGTGGCTTCTAGTACGTATATAGACTACTGGCCACATAGAAGAAACATAAGTTGCCTTTAGTTGCTGAAGGATCGTTGGCCGGATTAGCGAATAATAATTAGCTTAATTCGCCGACGAAATGTGGTTCCTTGCAGATATATGGACTACTGGTTCCTAGAACGTGTATAGACTACTAGTCACATAGAGAAAACGTAACTGGGCTCATAGTGGGAGAAAAATTGTGGGCAGGATTTGCGGGAAGTAATGACTAGCTGGTGAAGGGTCATTGACTGCATGACTGAAAAGTAAAAACCGTATTCGACATAGTAGTGTGGCTCGTAGTAGTTATATATACTATTGGCCGTATTGACGGAAAATAGATTGTTCTGTTAACCGGTGAACATTCATTGTCTGTATGAGGATAAATTAAAGACCGTTGCTTGAAAAATAAGTGTGGTTCCTAGTAGGTTCTTGGACTACTGGCTATACGTTGAAAATATAACTACCTTTTAGCTGGTGAAGGGTCGTTGACCACGTATGTGCAAAAAGTAAAGACCCCAACTCAATAGAGACGGGTGGCTCATAGCATGTATATAGACTATGGGCCACATAGAAGAAACATAAGTTGGCTTCTTGCTGGTGAAAGATCGTTGGCCGGATTTGCAAATAATAATGACCTTAATTCGACGACGAAATGTGGTTCCTAGCAGATATACAGACCACTTGACGAAAAATAGATTGCTCTGTTAACCGATGAACAATCATTGGCTGTATGAGGAGAAATTTAAGAGCGTTGCTTGAAAAATAGGTGTGGTTCCTTGTAGGTTCTTGGACTACTGGCTACACGTTTAAAACGTAACTACCTTTTGCCTGGTGAAGGGTCGTTGACCGCGCATGTTCAGAAAGTAAAGACCCCAAGTCAACAAAGACGTGTGGCTCGTAGTATGTATATAGACTATGGGCCACATAGAAAAAACATAAGTTGGCTTCTAGTTGTTGAAGGATTTTTGGCCGGATTAGCGAATAGTAATGATCTTAATTCGATGATGAAACGTGGTTCCGAGTAGATATACGGACTACTGGCTACATAGAGAAAATACTTGTCGCTCTTCATAGTTCAACAATCGTTGGCTGCATGAGCAGAAAGTAACGACTGTAACTTGACAAACAAGTGGGGTTCCTAGTAAGTTCATAGACTACTTGCCAAACAGTGAAAACGTAATTTGCTTCTAGCTGGCGACGGATCATTGAACGCGTGACCAATAAGACCCTAACTCGACAGAGAATTGTGGTTCCTAGTACGTGTATAGACAACTAGCCACATAGATAAAATGTAACTTGGTTCCCAGCGGGAGAAAAATCGTGGGCAGAATTCGCGGGAAGTAATGACTAACGGGTGAAGGGTCATTGACTGCCTGACTAAAAGTAAAGACCGTAACTCGACATAGTAGTGTGGCTCCTAGTAGTTATATGAACTACTGGCCGCATTGACGGAAAATAGATTGTTCTGTTAACGGGTGAACAATCGTTGGCTGTATGAGGATAAATTAAAGACCGTTGCTTGAAAAATAAGTGTGGTTCCTAGTAGGTTCTTGGACTACTAGCTATACGTTGAAAATATAACTACCTTTTAGCTGGTGAAGGATCGTTGACCACGTATGTGCAAAAAGTAAAGACCCTAACTCAATAGAGACGGGTGGCTCGTAGCATGCATATAGACTATGGGCCACATAGAAGAAACATAAGTTGGCTTCTTGTTGGTGAAAGATCGTTGGCCGGATTTGCAAATAATAATGACCTTAATTCGACGACGAAATGTGGTTCCTAGTAGATATACAGACCACTTGACGGAAAATAGATTGCTCTGTTAACCGATGAACAATCATTGGCTGTATGAGGAGAAATTTAAGAGCGTTGCTTGAAAAATAGGTGTGGTTCCTTGTAGGTTCTTGGACTACTGGCTACAAGTTTAAAACGTAACTACCTTTTGGCTGGTGAAGGGTCGTTGACCACGCATGTTCAAAAAGTAAAGACCCCAAGTCAACAGAGACGTGTGGCTCGTAGTATGTATATAGACTATGGGCCACATAGAAAAAACATAAGTTGGCTTCTAGTTGTTGAAGGATTGTTGGCCGGATTAGCGAATAGTAATGACCTTAATTCGATGATGAAACGTGGTTCCGAGTAGATATACGGACTACTGGCTACATAGAGAAAATACTTGTCGCTCTTCACGGTTCAACAATTGTTGGCTGCATGAGCAGAAAGTAACGACTGTAACTTGACAAACAAGTGTGGTTCCTAGTAAGTTCATAGACTACTTGCCAAACAGTGAAAACGTAATTTGCTTCTAGCTGGCGATGGATCATTGAACGCGTGAACAATAAGACCCTAACTCGACAGAGAATTGTGGTTCCTAGTACGTGTATAGACAACTAGCCACATAGATAAACGTAACTTGGTTTCTAACGGGAGAAAAATCGTGGGCAGAATTCGCGGGAAGTAATGACTAACGGGTGAAGGGTCATTGACTGCATGACTAAAAGTAAAGACCGTAACTCGACATAGTAGTGTGGCTCCTAGTAGTTATATGAACTACTGGCCGCATTGACGGAAAATAGATTGTTCTTTTAATGGGTGAACAATCGTTGGCTGTATGAGGAGTAATTAAAAACCGTCGTTTGAAAAATAAGTGTGGTTCCAAGTAGGTTCTTGGACTACTGGCTACATGTTGAAAACGTAACTACCTTTTAGCTGGTGAAGGGTCGTTGACCGCGCATGTGCAAAAAGTAAAGACCCCAACTCGACAGAGATGTGTGGCTCGTAGTATGTATATAGATTGTGGGCCACATAGAAGAAACATAAGTTGGCTTCTAGTTGGTGAAAGATCGTTGGCCGGATTTGCAAATGATAATGACCTTAATTCGACGCTGAAATATGGTTTCTAGCAGATATACGGGCCACTTGTTCCTAGAAAGTGTATAGACTACTAGCCACATAGAGAAAACGTAACTTGGCTCCTAGCGGGAGAAAAATCGTGGGCAGAATTCGCGGGAAGTAATGACTAACGGGTGAAGGGTTATTGACCGCATGACTGAAAAGTAAAGACCGTAACTCGACATAGTAGTTTGGCTCGTAGTAGTTATATGGACTATTGGCTGCATTAACGGAAAATAGATTTTTCTGTTAACTGGTGAACAATCGTTGGCTGTATGAGGAGAAATTAAAGATCGTAGCTTGAAAAATAAGTGTGATTCCGAGTAGGTTGTTGGACTACTGGCTACACATTGAAAATGTAATTACCTTCTAGAAGGTGAAGGATTGTTAACCGCATGTGCAAAAAGAAAAGACCGCAACTCAACAGAGACGTGTGGCTCCTAGTATATATATAGACTACTGGCCACATAGAAGAAACATAAGTTGGCTTCTAGTTGGTGAAAGATCGTTGGCCGGATTAGAGTATAGTAATGACCTTAATTCGACGACGAAATGTGGTTCCTAGTAGGTATACGGACTACTTGCTACATAGAAAAAATAGTTGTTTCTCTTCACGTTTCAACAATCGTTGGCTACTTGAGCAGAAAGTAACGACTGTAACTTGACAAACAAGTGTGGCTCCTAGTAAGTTCATAGACTACTGGCCACACTGTGAAAAATTAAATTTGCTTCTAGCTGGCGAAGGATCATTGAACGCGTGAACAATAAGACCCTAACTCGACAGAGACTTGTGGTTCCTAGAATGTGTATAGACTACTACCCACATAGAGACAACATAACTTGGGTCCTTGCTGGGGAAAAATCGTGGGTAGAATTTGCGGGAAGTAATGACTAACGGGTGAAGCGTCATTGATCGCATGACTGAAAAGTAAAGACCGTAACTCGAAATAGTTGTGTGGCTCGTAGTGGTTATATGGACTATTGGCCGCATTGACGGAAAATAGATTGTTTTGTTAACGGATGAGCAATCATTGGCTGTGTGAGGAGAAATTAAAGACCGTTGCTTGAAAATTAGGTGTGGTTCCGAGTAGATTCTTGGACTACTGGCTACATGTTGAAAATGTAATTGCCTTCTAGATGGTGAATGATCGTCGACCGCATGTGCAAAAAGAAAAGACCGCAACTCAACAGAGACGTGTGGCTCCTAGTTGGTTCGTGGACTACTAGGCACACATTGAAAACTTAATTAGCTTCTAGTGAAGGATCATTGACCGCATGAGCAAAAAGTAAATATAACTTTTTAACAGGTGAAGGGTCATTGAACAATGACCGAAAGTGTGGCTCCTAGTAGTAATATGGACTACTGTCCACATCACGAAAACATGAGTTGGCCGGATTAGCGAAAACTAGCAACCTTAACATGACGAAGAAGTGTGGTTCCTAGTAGATATACAGGCGACCCGCTACATAGAGAAAATAGATGTTCTTAACAGGAGAACCAACAGTTGGCTGTATGAGCAGAAATTAACTAACGATCGTAACTTCACAAATAAGTGTGTTTCCTAGTAAGTTCATAGACTACTGGCCATGTAAGTAAAACATAAGTCCGCTTCTAGTTGGTGAAAGATAGTTGGCTGCATTAGTGGAAAGTAATGACCTTAATTTGACGACGAAGTGTGGTTCCTAGTAATAACATGTGAAGGGTCATTCACTGCATGACCGAAAAGTAAAGACCGTAACTCTACATAGTAGTGCGGCTCCTAGTAGTTATGTAGACTACTGGCCACATAGCGAAAACATAAGTTGGCTTTTAGTTGGTAAAAGATCGCTGGCCGGATTAGTAGAAAGTAATGACCTTAACTTGACGATGAAATGTGGTTCGTAGTGGATATATAGACAACTTGCTACATAGCAGAAAGTAACAACTATAACTTGACAATTAAGTAGGTTTCCTAGTAGGCTCATAGGCTATTAGCCGTCCATCGGAACCATAATTAGCTTCTAGCTTGTGAAGCATCATTGACTGCATGAACAAAAAATTAAGCTCTAAGTCGATAGAGAAGCTTACTTCCTAGTTAATATATAGACTACTTGCCACATAGAGGACATAACTTCACTCCTTGTCAGTGAAAAATCATTGGTTGCATTCACAAAATGTAATAACTAATGGGTGAAGGATCATTGACTGCAAGACCGAAAAATGAAGACCTTGACTTTACACAGAAGTGTGGCTCCTAGTAGTTATATGGACTACTGGCCACATAAAGAAAACATAAGTCGGCTTTTAGTTGGGGAAAGATAGTTGGCCGCATTAGCGAAAAGTAATGACCTTAACTCGATGACGAAGTGTTGTTCCAAGTAGATAACAGCGTAATCGCTTCATAGAAAAAATAGATGTTGCTCTTAATGGGTGAACAATCGTTGGCTGTATGAGCAGAAAGTAATGACCATAACTTGACAAATAAGTGTGGTTCCTAGTAGTAGGTTCATAGACTACTAACAACACATTGAAAACGTAATTAGCCTTTAGTTGGTGAAGGATCATTAACCGCATGAGCAAAAAATAAAGACCTTAACTCAACAGGGAAGTGTGGTTCCTAGTACGTATATAGACTACTTGCCACATAGAAAAAACATAACTTGGCTCCTAGTGAGTAAAAAATCATTGGCCGCATTCACGCAAAGTAATGACTTATGGGTGATGGGTCATTGACCGCATGACCAAAAAATAAAGACCGTGACTTTATATAGAAGTGTGGCTCCTTGTAGTTATATGGATTACCGGCCACATAAAGAAAACATAAGTTGGCTTCTAGTTGGTGAAAGATAGTAGGCCTCATTAGCGGAAAATAATGACCTTAACTCGACGAAGAAGTGTGGTTCCTAGTAGATATATCGACTCTTAGCTACAGAGATAAAATATATGCTGCTCTTCACGGGAGAACAATCGTTGGCTTTATGAGCAAATAAGTGTGGTTCCTAGTAGGTTCATAGACTACTGTCCACACATTGAAAACGTAATTAGCTTCTAGCTGGTGAAGGATCATTGGCCGCTTGAGCAAAAAGTAAAGACCCTAAGTCGTTGGAGGAGTGTACTTCCTTTTGCATATATAGACTACTGGCCACATAGAGAAAACATAACTTCGCTCTTTGTCCGTGAAAAGTCGTTGGCTGCATTCACGGAATGTAATAAGTAATGGGAGAAAGGTCATTGATCGCATGACCGAAAAGTATAGACAGTGACTCTACATATAAGTGTGGGTCCTAGAAGCTGTATGGCCTACTGGCCACATAAAGAAAACATAAGTTGGCTTCTAGTTGGTGAAAGATAGTTGGCCAGATTAGCAGAGAGTAATGTCCTTAACTCGATGACAAAGTGTGGTTTTTGGTAGATATACAGACTAGTGGCTCCATAGAGAAAATAGATGTTGTCGTTAACGGGTGAACAATTGTTGGTTGTATGGGCAAAGTAACGACCGTAACTTGACAAATAAGTGTGGTTGCTAGTAGGATCATAGACTACTAGCCACACATTGAAAACGTAATTAACTTTTAGCTGGTTAAGGATCATTTACGTCATGAGCAAAAAGTAAAGACCCTAACTCGATAGAGAAGTAGGTTTCCTAGTACGTATATAGTCTATTGGCCACATAGAGAAAAAACATAACTTGGCTCCTGGTTGATGAAAAATCGTTAGCTGCATTCGAAGAAAGTAATGACTAACGGGTGAAGGGTTGTTGACCTTCATCGCTTTTTTGAAAGTAAAGACCCTAAGTCGACAGAGAAGTGTGGTTCTTAGTATATGCGGGAAGTACGACCTTAACTTGACGATAAAGTGTGGTTCCTAGTAGAGATACAAACTACTAGCAAAATAGAGAAAATAGATGTTGTTGTTAACGGTGAACAATCGTTGGCTGTGTGAGTAAAAAGTAACAACCGTAACTTGACAAATAAGTATGGTTCCTAGTAGGTTCATAGACTACTGGCCACACATTGAAAATGTAATTAGCTTCCAGCTGGTGACGGATCATTGACCTTATGAGCAAAAAGTAAAGGCCTTAACGAGATAGAGAAGTGTGGTTCCTGGTAGGATGGTACGTATATAGACTATTGGGTACATAGAGAAAAACTTAGCTCCTAGTGGGTTAAAAATCGTTGGCCGAATTTACGGAAAGAAATGACTAATGGGTGAAAGGTCATTCACCGCATGACCGAAAACTAAAGACCGTAACTCTACATAGTAGTGTGGTTTCTAGTAGTTACATGGACTACTGGCCACATAAAGAAAACATACGTTGGCTTCTAGTTGACCAGATTAGCGGAAAGTAATGACCTTAACTTGATGACAAAGTGTGGTTCCTTGTTGATATACAAACTATTAGCTACATAGAGAAAATAGATGCTGCTATTAACGAGTGAACACTGTATGAGAAAAAAGTGACCATAACTTGACAAATAACTATGATTCTTAATAGGTTCATAGACTTCTGGCCACGCATTGAAAACCTAATTAGCTTCTAGCTCGTGAAGGATCATTGACCTCATGAGCAAAAAGTAAAGCCCCTAACTCGACAGAAAGGTGTAGTTCCTAGGACTTATATAGACTATTGGGCACATAGAGAAAAACTTAGCTCCTAGTTGGTGAAAAATCGTAGGCCGAATTTACGTAAAGAAATGACTAATGGGTGAAAGGTCATTCACCGCATGACCGAAAACTAAGGACCATAATTCTCCATAGTAGTGTGGCTCCTAGTAGTTACATGGACTACTTGCCACATAAATAAAATATACGTTGGCTTCTAATTGGCCAGATTAGTGAAAAGTAATGGCCTTAACTTGATGACAAAATGTGGTTCCTTGTTGATATACAGACTATTTGCTACATAGAGAAAATAAATGTTGCTATTAATGAGTGAACATTGTATGAGTAGAAAGTAATGACCATAACTTGACAAATAACTGTGGTTCCTAATAGGTTCATAAACTTCTAGCCACACATTGAAAACCTAATTAGCTTCTAGCTCGTGAAGGATCATTGACCTCATGAGCAAAAAGTAAAGACTCTAACTCGACAGAGAAGTGTAGTTCCTAGTATGTATATAGACTACTGGTCCCATAAAGAAAACATAACTTGGCTTCTAGTTGGTGATAAATCGTTGGCCTCATTCAGGGAAGTAATGACTAATGGGTTATCGACCGCATGACTTAAAAGTAAAGACTGTGACTCTACATTGAAGTGTGGCTCCTTGTAGGTATATGGGACTACTAGCCACACATTGAAATCTTTGGTAGCTTATAGCTAGTGAAGGATCGTTGACTGCATGAGCAAAAAGTAAAGAGCCTAACTTGACAGAGATGTGTGGTTCCTAGTACGTATACAGACTATTGGCCACATAGAGAATACATAACTTCGGCTCTTAGTGGGTGAAAAATTGTTGGCAGAATTCGCGGGAAGTAATGACCAACGGGTGAAGGGTCATTGACTGCATGACCGAAAAGTAAAGACCCTAACTCTTCATGGTAGTATGGCTCCTATTAGGTATATGGACTACTGGCCACATAAAGAAAACATAAGTTGCTCCTTGTTGGTGAAAGATGGTTGACCGGATTTGTGGAAAGTAATGACCTTAACTCGACGATGAAGTGTGGTTCCTAGTAGATATACAGACTATTGGCTAATTGAAAGAAATGACTAACGGGTGACGGGTGAATGACTGCATGATCGAAAAATAAAGACCATAACTTTACGTAGAAGTGTGGCTTGTAGTAGGTACATGGGACTACTGGCCATGCATTGAAAACATAAGTAGCTTCTTACTGGTGAAGGATACTTGACCACATGAACAAAAAGTAAAGATCTAACTTGACAAAGAAGTGTGGTTCCTAGTACATATATAGACTACTGACCACATAGAGGAAATATAACTTGGCTCCTAGCGGGGTGAAAAATCGTTGACCGCATTCGCCGAAAGTAATGACTAATGAGTGCAGGGTCATTGACCGCATGTCCAAAAAGTAAGGACTGCAACTCTTCAAGGTAGTGTGGCTCCTAATAGGTATATGGACTACTGGCCACATAAAAAAATTTAAATTGGCTCCTAGTTGGTCAAAGATCGTTAGCCGGATTAGTGGAAAGTAATGACCTTAACTCGTCAACAAAGTGCGGTTCCTAGTAGATATACAGACTATTGGCTATGTAGAGAAAACAGAAGTTGCTATTAGCGGGTGAACAATCTTTAGCTGTATGACCGTAACGTGACAAATATGTGTGGTTCCTAGTAGGTTCATAGACTATTGGCCACCTATGTTACATGGATCCTTTATTTTGGCTGAAGTACTGGCGTCGATGTGTGCAACACACGTATCCATTTTCGACACTTGGATCCTCTAATTGTCATGATATTGTCACGATATTTACAGAAAAAGAAAAGGAAAATTTGCGAGAAAAGTGATATAATTTTTGATCTCACATGGACATAAAATAGCAAAATCATATTTTTCTAAACCCCTTCTTGTTTAAATACGTTTTACAATACATAATCTAAAAAAATTATGCAACATATTCTACAAACAAGTGTTAAGGCGTGTCAATGTACCCACACCCAATTAGTGGACACATATCCCATTATCCTAAGATTTATGTTTAGGAAGGTCTGACCCTTGGACTCTTACCCGCATCTGATACTTGCACCCGAGTCCATGCAACATAGCTGGCCACACATTGAAAACGTAATTAGCTTCTAGCTGGTAAAGGATCATTGACCGCATGAGCCAAAAAGTAAAGACCCTTACTCGACAGAGAAGTGTGCTTCCTAATATGTATATAGACTACTGGTCACATAGAGAAAACATAATTTGGCTCTTAGTGGGTGAAAAATCGTTGGCCGCTTTCACAAAAAGTAATGACTAATGGGTGAAGGGTCATTGACAACATGACCGAAAAATAAAGACCGTAACTCTAAATAGCTGTGTTTCTCTTAGTGGGTGAATGGCACTATGGGCCAAACGTTAAAAACATAAGTGGCTTCTACTTGGTGAAGGATCCTTGACTACATAAGCAAAAAGTAAAGATCTAACTCGACAGAGAAGTGTGGTTACGTATATAAACTACTGGCCACATTGAGAAGCACAACTTGTCTCCTAGTGGGTGAAAAATCGTTCGTTTTTACTAGCTAACTTATAGCTTCCTATGTTTTACCCCGGTTTTATACACTATGTTACGATAGGATTATAATTTTACCCAGCTTTATGGATTTAATTAATCCCTTTTTAGAAAAAGAATTTAGACTATATGAGATTATTTTCTTATTGTTATTTGATTGATGTTGAACGGTTTTAACAGTATTGTAGTGTGCATGTGGATTTAGTTGTTCTTGCGTGATGTTGAAAGGTTTTATTTGTTTGAATGATTATTTGTTGATTTAGTGCAATTTGCCCACTTATCGGTCTAATAGTAGAAGCTTTGTAACATATTGGAGCATTCTGATTGAGTTGGGCTGAGCTGAATTCAATTTTATTCTGTTGGTGCTATAATTTAATGGTAGCATGTTAACATAATTTATGTTTGTTGGCTTACACTATTGAGCTGGAATTGTTGGTGACACAGTTTGAGGAGGAAAATTCAAAGCATTTGGGAGGAGGTATTTTTTTGGGTACAATAAAGTTCATTCTGGTTGATTTTGATGTCTTTGACTTCAAAATAATAATTTTTAAAATGGCCTTTGCGGTGAAATTTTAGTTTTGATATGAGATGTCTACCTTGACTATTTTATGTTGATTGCAAAAATTTGATCATGTTTTGGTCCTACATACTATATGGTGCTATAAAATGGAAAAAGAGATTAAAGAAATGCAAATCCTCAAGGAATTGGGCCATTAAGTGCAAATGTATGACATTTGTTTCATCGCAATCTAATATGCATGTGCCTATAGAGGAGATGGTAATGACATTTTATTTCATACACCACATCATAGGACTTCATTTGTGCGTTATAGAGATGAATATGCAGGTGGAGTTATGAGTTATTCTTGTATGAACTGGTGTCCATGTGGAAGTTTTGATATTATGATTATACCGGTCTATTAATGTTGGTGATCTATTTTCTTTGATATTGGTTAAAAAGGTGCATGTGCGTTTAAAGGCATGAGAAGTGGCTTCCAATTTTGACTTCTTCTTTTTTACCCAAGGATTGCGCATTTTCCTCATGTATTCTGAAGGAAGTTCACTTTACCTTTTTAAAATTATTCTCAAAACAAAGAAAGGAACATATGAAATAAGTAGTTTGTTGCACCCATGAGAATACATCCATACACCAATTGTTGAGCCTAGAGTGTTATGTAAATGAGAGAATGAGAGAGAGAGAGAGAGAGAGAGAGAGAGCGCTGAATGACACATACAGGGAAGATAAAGAAAAGGGCTCGTACTGAGAATTTATTCCCAAAATGACACTGATTCAGACCCTTTTGGCTTTGGAAAAATTGCTCTTCTATGCAATTTTGAAGGTTATGCAAGTGTGATATGTCTCCAAATGCTTGGGCAAATGGAGTTTATCCTGTAAGTCAAGCAACATTTCCTTCAAATCTTTATAGTCTTACCTTGGCTTTGGTTACTGTTATTCTGTTTTCTTGTTGCCTTTTACGTTTGTGGCTGATTTATGTTGTTTTCCTTTTCTTTCAAGCAACACTCTAGATTTTATCTTTGGTATTGAATTTGAGTATGTGAAAAGAGAAATTAGCACACATCTGTTGGGTCATCATTTGGCTGTCATCATGTAACAATGGTAATCACATTTGAATGGAGTGGTGGCCAATTGGTAGGCACCATGTGCTCCCATGCATTTGATAGGGTTCAAACCTTACTAACTACGGCTAACAATGCTAACTTTCGCAAAGCGAGGAAAAGAAAAACACATTGGTAATGAGATCAAAATGATTGTTTTATGCATGCTTGCTGTGTCATTTGCTTCAATAATTAGTTCTAATTAGTGTTTGAGAAACTTGTTTGGCCTTTTGGTGTTTTTATGTGCTCAATATAATATCTGGGTTTTTAGACCCTTAGGGGTGTTGACCGTCGGCCGCTTTAGGAGGGCTTCGTCCCATTGGGTGTCCTCGATTGGCTTCTTGGCAATCGTTGGTTTTGGTCTCGGTTTGGACTGATTGCTCTTCTGCATGATGTTGTTTCCTTGCTTCTATTAGTCTTGCATCTTTTTCAAGAGGGAAAATTATCCAAATGGTCCCTGTAGTTTCACCCGAGTCTCGATTTAGTCCCTCTAGTTTCAATTGCACTCCAACGAACCCTGTAGTTTCAATTTAGGTCGAATTGAGTCCCCGACGTTAACTTCCGTTAGCAAACTTAATGGAAATCCCAATTTGGGGGGTTTTTTGAGGGTCGAACTCGTCTTTTCACCCACCCTTCTTCTTTCCCAATTTGAAACCCTAACCCTAACCCTAAATCGACCCGGTCAATGGCCTCCGGCGCCGGATTGTGCCGCAATGCCAACCCGACCTCCCATATCTCTCTCTCTTTCTCCTCTCCACCGTAGTCCACCTTTGTAAGCCCTAAACCACCATAACCGAAAATCCATCTCATCTTTCACATCCCAATTGGCAAACCCATTCTATTCCCCAACCCGACACCACCAATACCCACACCACCGAGACCTCCATAACCCGACCTCCTATCTCTCACAAACCGATCCTCATCTCTCTCTCTCTCTCTCTCTCGGTTTCACAAAACCCACCAAATACTCCTCTCCCCGAACCGAACCAAACCAACCAAAACCAACAAATTCTTCACCAATCAGTCCTGGAAAGGGTGGGTTTTGGTTGGTTTGGTTCGGGTGAGAGGAGTATTTGGTGGGTTTTGTGGAACCGAGAGAGAGAGAGAGAGAGAGAGAGAGAGAGAGAGAGAGAGAGATATGGGGATCGGTTTGTGAGAGATAGGAGGTCAGGTTATGGAGGTCTCGGTGGTGTGGGTATTGGTGGTGTCGGGTTGGGGAATAGAATGGGTTTGCCGATTGGGATGTGAAAGATGAGATGGATTTCGGTTATGGTGGTTTAGGGCTTACAAAGGTGGACTACGGTGGAGAGAGAGAGAGAGAGAGAGAGAGAGAGAGAGAGAGAGAGAGAGAGAGAGAGAGAGAGAGAGAGAGATGGGAGGTCGGGTCGGCATTGCTGCGGAATCTTGGGCCAGAGGCCATGGACCGGGTCGATTTAGGGTTAGGGTTTCAAATTGGGGAAGAAAGAAGGGTGGGTGAAAAGATGAGTTCGACCCCCAAGAAAACCCCCAAATTGGGATTTCCGTTAAGTTTGCTAATGGAAGTTAACGTCGGGGACTCAATTCGACCAAAATTGAAACTACAGGGTTCGTTGGAGTGCAATTGAAACTAGGGGGACTAAATTGAGACTCGAGTGAAACTGTAGGGACCATTTGCATAATTTTCCCTTTTCAAGATTAATGAAATTTTTTTTGCCATTCAAAAAAAACTTTTTTGTCAATCCCCATTTTCAGTTGAGTGATACGACTCCGACCATTTGAAGTATGCATTTGGACTAGCTTTGATATGGAGAGAGACAAAATTGGAAAGCTAAATTGCAGTTTTTTTTTACAGATACGACATAAGATAGCTAAGTTTTGGCACGCGGCCGACTTTCTAGCTGTCATTTTCTGTGAGTGATTCATTATGGACAAATATTGTGGTGTTATTTGGGGACCATGTCACTTCTTAATCATGATGCACAAGCGTTGTTGGATGACTTTCTCGCGGCATTAAATCCTAAAAGTGCAAGAAGAATTCTCTACTTATCATTCAAGTTTTCTTCATCGCCTTCTACTTTGGGAAAGAATAAGGAGAACAAGGAGAAGTTGCTTTCATTTATTTTGTTGACTGATAGGAGAACTAATGGCATGGATGTCCTCTATCAAGCTAAATCGACCAATTAGTTCTCTTTTTTCAATTCTTCATCATCTATGAATCATTAGCCTCTATTTTTCGGTTCAATTCTTTATGACAAAAAAGGAGATATTTTTACTCTTCAAACATTTTTGTAACACCATTTGCATGATATCCTTGACTTTTAGCTTAACAGCTTAACTATTCAGAGTTATAAATATCAAGATGGGAAAATTTTCCAACTACTATAACTATTGGGTCAGAAGGGGGGCTAGGGTTAGATTTTGAAGGCATAGGTTCCATAGTGGAGTCGTGCTCGATGAAGTATGTCCTGCCATATTTTGCCTGGATAGGTTAGGAGGCTTCAATTGGTAAGTATAGGGAGTAACACAGGAAGAGTACGATCGAATATTGAGCTTCGAAGGCCTTTTTCGATATGGCATTTACTTAGTTGTTTGGTTTCTTTTATGGTGTTTATGGGTTGGGGTGGGTATGGGTTCTGATGGATTTTGTTGGAAGAGGTGGAGAAATGACATTTTTGACATAACCTCCTTCTTTCAGTTCTCACAAGAGATGCAGTTGGCAAAGCATTTGAAAGATTGGAACCCCTTTATAAGATAACATCCTGATTCCTGCAAATGAGTGACAGCTCATGCAAAGTTTTTGCTGGCTCATTAGGAGACTATGCATTATGGTCATTGGTGTCACATGTGCAACATAGATAGCAGGATAAGTAGACACTTTCGAGTCCTTAAACAGGGTTGAAAAATGGTTGTTTTGAACATTTGAAGGGGAAGATTGCTGTGGCCTATAGCCTATCTAAGCAGTGAAATGTCTGAGCCTATAATGGACAATATCACACCTATACATAATCAGGGAGAGGGCCGGGCACCATTTCATCTGCCAATTTAGAGCCTAGCTCGGTCAGCATCTCGGGCAGATGAGTACAGGCAGGGACAAGAGTGAAATACTTAAAAAGTATGACGGCAACACTGTGGTTTGGCAGAAGGTAAGGCGGTTGTAGCTTTCTTCGTTTCTTCTCCTGATTCCCGGACGATCGGTAAAGACTTCTCGCCTTTGTTGCTTATTTCCCATGTAAAGTATCGTTGGTAGTCCTTTGTGTGTCCTTCAGATACTGTTGCTATGGCGATGGTTGTGCGTATGGTGCACTGATGGTGCGGCTGTTCGTGTACTTGTTCAACATGGGTATAGATTTAAACGGCGTTGTTTGGCTATAGTACAGGGATGTGCAGCAATTGGGAAGCTTCCTCCCAATGCCTCTTTGCTTTTTGTTCCTCTTTTCTCTTATTTTGAGAAGAGCGAAATATTCTCACGTCCTTGCTATTTTCACAGATCAGATGTGTGGGTTTCAAGCACATGCTTTACCCAATTGACAAGGTAAATTCCTTTCTTGATTTTTCAATATTCTTTTATGGGTTTGGTATATATCTTCCACGTCTAGTTATCTATTCTTTTATGGGTCTGATAACTACAATTACATAAAGTTGATTAACTATTTCTGGGATTTCTTATGAACCTGATCTACTCTTCAATTTAATTTACAGCATCTAGAAGAAGATGAAACAGAAACATCAAATAAATAATAGAAAATGATGAACAAAATAAAGCATAGAAAAAGGAAGAAATGAGTGTTTACGTCGTTCATCTGAAGGGCTTGTACCATTTAGGTGAGGGAAACAAGATAGAGATAGTATGTAATTAGGGTTTCTTGACAGCTAGAGAGAGGGAGGTGTGGCTCGGAAGAGATGAGAACATGGTTGAACCCTATGTCTTTCATTTCTATATGACCATGTATATCTAAAAGATATACATTGGATGTCAGATTGTTGATTGTTTCTCTGTGTTTTTGGTTAACATTGTGGATGTCAGATTGTTGATTGTTTCTCTTTGTGTTTTTGGTTAACACTGTTTCCCTTAAGCTACTGATGTGTCTTCCATCTTTTATCCTTGCATTTTGTTCCCTTATTTGTTTAGTGCTCGAACTTTAATCTTTAGTTTTGTTTTACGGGTTCTCCAACTTCCATGAAGCTCTTTAAAAACCCCTCATTGTAGCGTCCTCAAATTCTTCCAGAGGGTGAGGGTTGGAGTACTTTTGTTGCAACGCATAGGTTGATGTCTGGTAATTTTTTAGTTTTCTGTTTGGGGATGAACTTTACGTTGCATGCATTGATTTTTGGTAAGAACGGTTGTGAGCGCATGTATTCATGGTATTGGCAAAATAGGTTCCTTGTAATGCCAATTTCTGATGGCTATGTTGGTGCAAGAAGTAATGGATGACCACTCTTATTTTTGTATGTTTTGTGTTTAATCTTTGGTTAACTGTTTGTATTTGGTAATCAATTCAAATGCTTGATGTATTTGATATAATCATAGTTGTTTCAAAAGGGCTACCTGATGATGCTATAGATGTTGGTTTCTACCTAAGGTGATTTCCTATGAGAATTCTTTATATGTTCTTATCCTTTGTAATCTTTAGGTGAGGTACGTTAACTCAGATATGGATACCTAAATAAAGGTAAGAAAGCATAAATCAGAGGTAGGTTACATTCATATGTGGCTAAAGAAATGGAAAATTAGAAAGCAATGGATGAAATTCAATAGAAACTAAAGAAGGATCGCATTGGAATGCAAAAATGAGATTTTGTATTATTAATGCTTTTGGGTTTGTGTGTGTTAGTTTAACCACAAAAAAAGGAAAACAGAAAAAACTTACTCCTGCAATGAGCATAAGAACCCTAAAACTTAACTTTACCCCGCTGGCAGATTTGGAAGAATACATCGGTGGCGAAAATGGTGTGTGCTAGCACTATCTTATCTTTGCTTCTTATGTCAGATTAACAGTAAAAATTAAACTTAAAAGATTTTGGTGATGTAGAGAGACGGTTGACAGATAGAAGGAAATCAGATTGGTGATGCCGGTGCTAGAGATCTAGATATGTTCTGGTTTGCTATCAGAAGAGCACAAGAGAACCTAGAGAAAGAACATAGGGAGGAGAAAGTGAAGGCCAGGTTAATATTTTGGAACTCCAAATAGAGGTTATGTCCCTATCTCTTTAGCCTTTCCATTAACTGATTTTTTTTGTGATTTGTGTATGAATTGATCTAAGTTAATCGATTATTGAATTGTCCATGTGCAATGGTGAAAAACTAGGTTTCTCCACTAGCAGCACCATTGCTATGAAGATAAGTATCCAGCTAAAAAAATGGCTCCAAAGACAATTATACAAAAGAAACTGATATGCAGAGAATAAAACAATGTCTCTGGTAAATGCAATATAATGAGGAATTAATACTAGAGAATAAATCGTACCATAGATGATGAGATCACAGAGAATAAATTACTCCTATCACAAATCCTATTATAGAGAATAAATCAAACGTATTTCATACATAAGCAGTAAATCTAATGGAGCTTTAGGTATTACTTATGGCGTAGTCTAAAGTAATGGTGAGTAGTTTCGAGGACCTCAAAGACCTAAAAGGAGAATATGGCTTGCACATTTTGGACAAAGAAACCCTCCTTTTTTCTGTTATACCACGCAGGTTTCGAGGTTAGTTTAGGTATTTTGTTCTTGGTTTTTAGGTTTTCCTTCTTGTTCTTCCATTATCGGTTTTTCCTTTTCATCAATGTTTGGTAGTTTAGGATTGTATATACACCTTCATATGTACTACACAGTACACCCGAAAAATCACTTTCGGCTGCGTACCTGGAGCTTTAGGTTATTTTCTGTCATCATCGTGCCTTTTTTTTGGTTTTACCCTCTAATGTTTTATAGGTGGGGTTCAGTTTAGGTTGATATTCAGCGGGTGCAAAATAAAAAACATATGATAAACACGTTGCCCCTCACTTCTGTTATTACATGTGACCACTGTTTTTCCCTTTCTGTGATCTCCTTGATTTTGTGCTTCGTTACCATCGATTAGAGCTTTAACTTTTTGCTGTACATGGCAGAAGATCTGTTTGTTTAGGAAAAAGAACTGAAGAAGTAAATCTGTTATGAATCGCTGAGGTTACATTTCTGACTTGTATTTGTTTGAGGTGATTGACACTACACAACCAGTATTGATTGCATAGATGAATTCAGATCTGGATCAATTTCTCTCTTTTGCATTTTTCCTCTGCCGGTCATAGCCTCATACTTTTCCGGCCACAACCACAGTAGCAAAACCTTTCTGCCAGTACTATCAATGGATTTTTCGGAGTAATTTGCGTCCGTCCTATTATCTGTGTTATTTGGAATTTCAGTTCCGATTGAATTTTTAGCCTAAACGGTATGTGCAAAATCACAATCATATCGTTAATGCTCTCTCTCTACCTCTAGAAATATTTGGCTTGTAGTTTTTGCTGCACATGGGATTAACAATCTATATACTCTGGGTTAAATATCCATAGAGAGCTGGAAAACGCTAAGGTGACTTTTGCTTTCTTCTTCTTGGTTAATTTGTTTTTGTTGAGTATGGGTTAATCTATGCCTAGATTAACAGGTTGAATTTAATTCTTGGTTTGCTGATGATGACCCTTCAATTGATGGTTCAACTGAACTTGTATTTAGATTTATGTATTGAATATTTCAATGTACAGAGCTTTGAATATATGCATGGTCTAATCCCTCCCTCCCTCCCTCCCTCTCTCTCTCAACAACTGAAGAGGTTTTTCCTTGCTCTCACTTTTAGTTACAAGTTCTAACTCAAAATTCTAATTATTTCCTTGTTGTAGAATAATATATCAATGGACTTTGATACGCGAGATACTGTGATTCTTTTATGGAATATTTAAAATTAGAATAAGAAATCAAAGTAGGAATATAAATAGTTTGCTGATCTGAAATTCAAATATTCTGTAAACCTGTAAAAAGGGGGGTTGTCATCATCAAAATGTGGCTTGAAATTTCTTTTTTTCTTTACAAGCTTCACCCGACCACATTCATCTGTGTGTGTGTGTGTTTTTTTTTAATGATGACATTTATGCAGATTCTGCTTCAATGGTACCCTTATCTGATTTTGAGTTTTATTTTTCATTTTGTAGTTTTGCAAGTCTGAGAAATCTTTGATTCCGCTATTTAAAGCCTCGATGGAGTTATCTTAGAGCTAATGTTGTGCCTCTCCTTTAGTTTTGTTGCAACCCTGTATCCAGAATTATGGACTTCTCTAGACTTCGAGATCGTTGTACAAGATTGCAAAGCATCAATATGGATAGGTGCATCCGTTTTTAAAAGTCCTGATGCCAACATCCATATTGATTCCATTTTTGAAACTATTGCCAGTTGACCTTGCGAGAATCCTTGGACACAAAACTTATTAGAAGTGAAGCATCTGAAATCACCCTTACAGCTGGTAGCTCTGAGATTTCAACGGAGCATTCTCAGCAATGGACACTATGGTGGCTGTGTATTCGGTGGGAAATGAAAATAGGTGTGGATACGTCAGCTTTGGTGAAGATGATTTTGGAGCAATTCAAAGCTTATGCGTGCTCTTGAAGAAATGTACCTGAGACACCAAACAATCACAATTTGTATCTGGATTCGAGAATCCCTTTGTATGTACTTTAACACAATTTCTATTGTTGGTTACTTGGTCCTTTATGTGTAGGAGAGTTTTGTTTGTTTCGTTGCTTTTTCTTATCAATTATCCGGGAATCCCTTTGTTTTGGTGGTTGTTTCTTTTTTGCAACGTTTCATAGTGATATATAAACTACATCTAAGTATAGTTGTCCGATATCTAAAACAACACTAAGCACGCGGTTTTGTGTGAAGCAGAACGCATGACACCAGTGGTTAATAAAGCAATTAGAAAACTTAAGGTTTTTTTGCTCTTTTAAAAAATAACATGGAATAACATGAACTAGAACAGGTGCATTAGCATGATTGATCCTTTCTACATTTAGGTTTTGATTGTTTTTTCGATCATTTTGTAGATGTTATTGTTCTTTGAGAGATGATTATCCAAGGGGGGTGATACATATGTTTCTGGATCAGCAACGAGTGAGTGGTTTCCATGCTAGACTTGTCAGGTGAGCAGTCGTCCGCTGTTAACCTTTGGTTTGTTGTCCTGTGCAGAGATTAGAGCTCTTTTAGATCACCCAAAGACCCTTATGGTGCTAGGAAATTCTCCACTTAGTTGGTTACTGAAAGGGAGGGGAAGAGGCCCAGGATTTCCATGCTTTTGACGGCAAATCTTTCTTTGAATCCTCAAATTTGACTACTTTGCCTCAAGTTTAGATTTGGGAATTGGTACGAACACCATCAGGTGTTAATAATTATTTGGGTTTGGTTCTCATGCCATATTTTCCACTGATTCAAGAAAATTAAGGGTTGTTTAAACCCCGTGGACTGAAGTTGGCCGCTAACCACTAAGATTGAAGGCTAGAGCATCAAAGTGTTGAAGAAATTTTCTAAAAATTTGGATCGATTGGATGCTAATCGCTGAAAGATTGAGTTAAAAAGCTGAAGTAATACAGTTAAAAGTTGATTGTGAAGAATGATATTGTTTGTTGAGCTCGCATTAATAAACTATTGTACGTAGTTGTTGCTAAGTGCTGAATATAGAAGTTCCAAGTATGGGGATTCATACTTTGATGCTACCTACATCTATCATTTTTAAGATTTCCACGGTAATTGTGGGAAAATTTTGTATAGGGATAGAACAAGGACTTGATAGCTGAAGTTCTGATTTGAGGGCTAGAAATTCCTAAAAGCATCAGTAAGCATGAATGGGAGTCCTAATATTGATGTCTACGAGTTAATCCCATGGCCATACTTGCTGGTAATGGAACTTATATGTCGTTAAATTGTTATGTTTTTAAGTGCTGGAAATCTGTTTATGCTGGAAAATGGATATTATGTGCTTGAAAAGGTTGATTAAGTGCTGAAATTGACCATATATGCTGTGATTGATACTTATGAAGCTTAAATATTGATTTTATATGCTTTGAAAAGTGTCGAAGTGCTGAATTCTTAAACTAGATGCTAAAAATCATAATTAACATGCATTAAGCCCATGGATTTGGTAGAGAGCATGTACATTTTCGAATATTATCGAGGGTGGAGATTAATCGATTTGTGAATGCGGGTTGTGTCGTAGGCATTAATGTGGCTGGAGATTTCTCAAGCGCATTTGAAAAGCGAGCATGGACTTGTCTAACAAGGTTATGTATAGAGGTGAGTACCCTTTAACACAGCTTGTATCTTTCTAAACGGTCATGTTTTTATGTCCTCTAGAATGGATAATGTTTATGCTAGCAATAGTAGCATGCCTATGAGAACTGAAAACTGTTTCATTGACTCCATGTGCTTGTTTACTGTTTAATGTTTTTGGGTTTTGGGGTAGTGACATGCCTTTGAGAATGGTTTTTTATTTTGACCAAAGAGTTAGCTCAAGTGTAAGAAGGGTAGAAGTAAGGGCCTTATAAGCATAAGTTTATATATTGGCTCCCGCTAAAAGCTCTTTGGATCATCCTCTTTGCAAGCAAAACTTTGTGCAAAATAATTTTGGTAGGGGAGCCTAGTTTACAGCATGGCCACACAACCTAAGGTTGTGGTTCGTGGGATCCATTCCGAGCAATTGAAACAAATTGTTCTTGGCTTGAGGGTTCTTGGGTTGAGGCATATGATAGGAGGATAAACTAAACCGTTGTGTGGCATTGGCATACTGGCAAATTGTAACTAATACTCTTTGGTTGACATTCATGAACATTAAGGCCGAGGCATTTTGTCTCCATTGTCAGAACAGTATTAGCACATCTCTCTGCTCAATTTTCATCTGTTCTTTTCCTGCTAGAATGTTGGTAAGTTCAGATTTGTTGATGTGGTAACAGTAGTTCTGTGCAGCGCATCTTCAGAAAATCTCTTTCTTTTTTGTTGCAGCCCTCGTTTGTGCCATTCTTTTTTTTTTATCATCTTCCAAATGTTTAAAATGATATATAGATATATATGGTAACTGCAACAGTCAAAAAGAAAAACACCCTGCACTGTTTTTATGGGTGCAAGTAAAGGCAACATTTAGTGCTATACAACTGTACCACTCCTACTCCTATACAGCTGTGACTCAATTGCGTTAATTACACTTTTTATTTATTTATCGGCAAGCGTTAATTACACTTTACCCCAATATTTTCCAGAAATATCACATTTACCCCAGAAAACTATTAAAAATTACAATTACACCCCTAAACGGGTAATTGTTGGGCGCCCGAGTACTCTCCGAGTACTCGGCCTGGAAGCTAGAAGGTGCTCGACCGACCTGGGAGCGCCTAGCGAGTTTTAGAACCTTGATATATATAGAGTGGATCAAGTCAGGACCCCCTGACTTTGTTAAAATCCGGACCTCCCCTCTCCCGGTCAAATGGTCGGGATCCGAACCGTTGGATGTGTTGAAAATGTGTTTTCAAGGGCTTACGTGAGGATTTGGCAAAAAAAAAAAAGACCGGGAAGGGCTTCATCTAAACAAACAACAGTCAACAGCAGTCAACACACTCCAGACGAAGAGAGAGGACAACTACGACGACAGTAGCCAGTACCATACGACGACGACGACGATAGTACCAAACGACGATGACGACGATCGAAGATGAGCAGAGATCGAGAGACGATTGCGACTTTTTCCCAACTCGCCCAGTCGTCGATTAATCGCGACTCGCCGCCTTGCCGACTATTCGGTGACTAACGCCGACTACTTTCCGAGTTGACCTTCCACCGACTAAGTCATCCGACTAGGGCAGAGTCGCCTTGGTGGGGTACCGAGGGGCGACTACTCGGCAAGTAGTCGGCCGAGTTATCCGACTTTTAGAACACTGATATATATATATATATATATGTGTGTGTGTGTGTGTGTGTGTGTGTGTGTGTGTGTGTGTGTGGGAAATAGGTATGCGAGGCACAGTACATATGAATTGCAGAAGGTTCGGGCAGAATCTAGGACAAGGATCAAGGGTTGTTTTGCCAAGATGGATCAATGATCTCTTTGCTATGCCGTAATCTCAGAATATGTGTGAATCAAAGTTTTAAGTTAATTCTGGAAAGGAACATGTACGTTGTCTGTATTTTTGTAGTGTTTGTTGATGGAATAAATCATGGGAATTGATATTGACACTCCCCGTTTTGATATTGACACTCCCTTTTTTTTGTCTTTATTAGGTGAAGTTACCGAACCGCCATTGTATTTTGAAAGCAAGAGAAAAATGTAATTAAAAGTACAAGGGTGGTTCAGTAACTTCACCTAATAGAGACAAAATAAGGAGTGTCAATATCAAATTGGGGAGTGGCAATATCAATGCCCCAAATCATCTACTACTACTTTAAAAAAACCTGAAAAGTGTTCCCCACGCTTTCCCCTACTAAAAATACCCCTCCCCGAAATTAAAAATAACTAACCCAACCCTCTTCCGAAACACACGCCTCTTCCCAAACACACACCTCAGTTCTTAAGTTTCCAACGTATGGTCCACTTCCATTACTCGCCAATTTGAAATGCCAAATCCAAAAAACGAACCACCAACAACTTCATCTTCCCGCATCTTCAAAATGCAACAGAGATTTCCTAATTCGCTAAATGTATAAACATAATGCTTAGTTTCGAAGCAACATAGATTTTGTCAGAGTACATATTTATTGCACATAAGGTGTTTGATGGATTGCTCCAATAGTAAACAACCAACCTAACTGCCAAAACAAGGAAAGACTCTGGTGAGATTATGATTTTTTCTCGAATATGAATCTAAATCTGACATGGCGTCTGACAATGGTGGACTTCAAGTTTGTCATCGTCCCGATCTGCGAAGACTATTGAAGTGGAAGATGCTGTTGAGGTTGGATATCTGATTTCCTCCATTGATTTTGTCCGAAGGCTCCGCCAAGTTGAGGGAGGTTGAACGGATGGTACTTAGTACATTGTAAGAGGGAGGAGAGAACCGGGGATGATGCTTAGGATGTCTCCAATCCTCAAGTTGATCGTAAGTAGGTATTTTGAATTCCTTTTTCGCCTTTTCTTAACTTCCGTTACAGTTTACACTCTCTCACACTCCAATAAATGATGAAATCGGTAAGTTTTGCTGTCCATTTTTTTGATTAAATTTAAATTATGCTTAAAATCGTAGAGAAACCAGTACTAACTGAAATTGAAAGATTTGTAGCCCTGGGGTTGCTTTTAGAATGAAAATATGGACATTTTGTTTCATTTAAAGCATGACACCCGGTGATTGCCATTCTTACGTGAACAAATTGATACTTTGCACCTATGGTTTGAGGTCTTGCAAATTTATCTGCAGCAACTTCACATTGTTTATATATGCATGTCATGCCGTCTCAATACCTTTGAACAATGTTTGATTTGATTTTTTTTTTCCCCAGGTGTGAGCAATTTGCATTCCAAATTAGACCTGTTACCAAACCATCTCACTATTTCAACCAAAGAAGTATTTTCGACTCACACCAAAGCCTATCAGGCCCACGGCTGCTCCACCCCCCAGACGACCCTTTTGTGTCATCCCGAAAGTTCTTCGTCAGCTATTGCGCACCACGCAGAATCTATTCGTGCCGCATTTCCTACCGCCTCACATGTAAGCATTCCCTGATTGTGTAAGTCTACTTGCTTAGTTTTGGGTTATGATTGTGTTAGTCATTAGATGTTCGATAAATTGCTTCTATAAACGAGTCATACAACTTGTAGTTATCAAGCGGCTGGTCAAAAGAGAGACCTCAATGGAGTATATACTGAGAGAGTTTCGTTCAGATGGAGAAAGGAAGAGATAAGAAAGAAGAACCAATAAAAAAATTTCATTTTTGTACCTTTCTCTCTATTTCTCACCAGATGCTCAATACAAATGAGAGATTTCAAGAGAGACCATAACCCTTTATTTTCATTTCTCATGAAACCCCTCCATCCAAAGGGGCATGTCAAAACCCCAAGGATCCTTAAACTACATCTGTGTGTGTGTGTGTGTGTGTGTGTGTGTGTGTGTTTGTTTTGAGGTGTCGGTTATGTGGAGCGAGGTACCTAGCGGGTGGAGAAGTTCACAATCACCAATCCCTAAAACAAGTTATGGATTTTTCAAGGAGAACATTTTCACCCTTTTGAAAATATTTTAGTTAAAAAATATTTAACTTCACTTTTATGCAACCAAACAATGGTAGATGGGTAGAACATTTACCCAAAAATATTTTACTCCAAACAAACGGAGCCTAAGGCTTTTCTCCGAATAGAATATTTCGGCAAATTTATTTTGAACATTCCCAAAAAAAAGAAGTATGTTTCAATTGGAATGATGTGATAATTGCTTGTTTTCAGATATCAAGAATCAAAATTTACAAGTTTAGGGTTATGAGTTGTGCTTGCGTCACAACCTTTGGGTTTTGACTTTTGACAATGATATCCTTTAAAACTATAGTTGCAAATACTGTATTTGACGTTGGACCTTTGCCCTCTACATTGGTTGATTAGATTTCTAACGTCTTGTAAAAGCTAAAAATCAAAGGGGAAGAAAGATTAAGTAGCCAGCTGTGTAGGTTATGCAAATAGCTCAAGAAAGGCAAGCACAATGGGACCCTTCCCAAATTCAGCACTGTCAATGCCATTAGCATATACATGGGTGGATTGGAACTGATGGTCTTGCGTCAACTCTTCAAATTCATGTACGGTTCCAAAAAGTTATATTCCGTTAATTTACAGTACATTTCTACTTGCATTTAGAACTCTTTAACATTTCAGTTTCCTGTCCAATGCTTGGTTACTAAGAATAGCAATGTAGTGTTTCCTTCTCCATCGTTTCCTTCTCGCTTGGCAAATCTAAGATACGCATAGCCTTGACGAATTACTACTGACATTTTGTTTTGTTTTTATGGGCAACTTTTTATGTCTCATCTGAGTGGTTTTCAAAAAAATAATACTCTCGGACCAAACACGTAGACATTCGTCATCACTTCATTCGTGATCTTGTTGAAGATGGTGTCATCTCTCTTGAGTTCATTTCCACTCTTGATCAAAAGGCCGATATTTTTACAAAACCTTTAGACTCCGCTAGGTATGAGTTCCTTAGGAAGTCTATAGGTTTAACTTCTCTTGATTGAGCATATTGGGTTGCATGTCACTCTTGTGTGCTTCATGTCATATTAGAGTCTAGAGTGTTCATGTGTTTTTTTATTTGGTTTTTGCATTGTTCTTCTTTTTCTTTTTCTTTTTTTGCATTTAGGGTCATGTTTTGGTCTTTTTGTTTGTGTGCTTACTTGTTGAATGATTGTGTGCTTGCCATGTGGATGCCTCTTTCATGATGCATGAGAATAAGTTTGATGCATTTGTTCGTTGAGCATTGAGATGTGAGCATAACCATTGGGACCATTGAAG
Organism: Vaccinium darrowii; assembly: GCA_020921065.1. Classification (NCBI taxonomy): domain Eukaryota; kingdom Viridiplantae; phylum Streptophyta; class Magnoliopsida; order Ericales; family Ericaceae; genus Vaccinium; species Vaccinium darrowii. The sequence continues at coordinate 26,572,038 of CM037151.1, forward strand.
TGTGCATTCGTGTCGATATCATGTTGTGTTCATTGTCTCGGGTGAATCTCATGCTCTCCTCTATTTGCACACACTCTTTTGGGGCTTGATCCTTTTGGTGTTTAAGGGTACTCATTCATATCTTGGTTAGATTCTACTTGATTGGACTTTTGATTGACCAAATGTTTGAGTTCACCTTTAGATGCTTTCCCCCATTGATTTTACTCAAGAGCTACCGTCTAGGGATTAGAGTGAAAGCTTCCTTTGGTGCATAAAAGAGTGAGATCGTTACTCAAAAGATAGCATGCTATTGTTAAAAAGACCCCGTCCTTGATCTCGCACCTTAGGCGAATGGCTACCTAATCATTGCACCATCCTGGATTTGTGTGTCTCTCTTGGGTTATAGAAATCGAAATAGGATTTGTGCGTGAAGTCTTTAGGTCCAAGTGCCTTATGGTTTGACTTCCCTTGTCTATCTTGTGTGAATCTCTCTCGGGATTTGGGTGGGTGTCTCTTGGCATTGTTAAGGTTCTCTCACCATCTCATAAGAGGTCACTCACTCACCTTGATAGTGGAGAGCATGAATTTTTCTTGATAATCTCTTGAACTCGTGATATTGACTTGCTATGCATTGCTCTTTTGCTATCTTGGTTGTGTTTGAAAATCGTGTCTCAAAGCGAGCATGCCCATCTTCTTCTTGTTCATGATGGGTAGATGTGTCCTTTGGTGTCGAAATGCTTGGATTTTGAGTGACTGTGTGTGCTTGAAAGAATGTTTTTCCATTAAATAATGCATTTGAGTGGTCATGCATTTACTTAGGGCGAGTCACATTTGTGTGATCGTTTGCACTTTAAACCATCATTTTTGTCATCATTTAGATGCACATGCATTTGCCTAGGGGGAGTCAAAGGGTTTTGTGAAATTTTCTGTGTCATGGATGGTAATGATTGTGAGGATACATTCTTGATTGGAAAGGAGTTGTGGCTGTTGAGAGAGTGTCAATGCCTTAGAAATTTTTTTTGGGTCAATGCTTGAGGGTGTTATTTTTGTCCCATGCCTTAGAAAATTTTTGGGGTTCAGAATGTGGGATTTTTGCTAACAGGTCTAGTGCATTTTTATGAAGAGTTTTACTCATGATCTGTTGGGGAATTTTTCATGTTGGTTTTGTGAGAGATTCAGAGAGTGGGCATTACCAAAGGGTTTCCACACGTCTACTAATGCTTTACCCTTCTCTATGCACGTGCCTTTGCAGCCGATTGGATCTGGTCCGTTTATTCTTTCTCACTAGATCTAATCACCTCCTTTGCCTTTTCACTCATGTGCCCTCCATGTGCTCTTTTCTGCAAATGAAATTTCTCTATTGGACACGTGTCACAATTCTGTGCACCTACGTTTAATCCTCACCGTCCACAATAGGGTTTTGCCTTAGTCCTTTGTACCCTCTCATTTCGACCCATCACGCGACTAACTTCACTCTCTCTCTACCCGATTCTCAACTCCCTGGCGCTCTTTGTTCTAGGGTTTCCCCATCTTCAAATTTTGCAATCGAACACACCTTCTCTCTCGATCATGGGCTAGAAGTCGGGCTATTCTACGGTGTGGGAAGTCGTGTTTTACTTCATTTCTGTTTGTTCGTGCCTCAATCGTAGAAGAACTTGATTTTTTTTTGGGTATTTTCTGCACCGATCGACATCAAATCTCCACCTCCAGTCTCGATGTTCTCGTTCAGAGGTTATGCTGAGTTACCTCATTCAGTCGGGTTGAGTTGAGGGGTTCGGCTTATACGAGTTTGTGGGCTGTTTGTTTCCAAACCGATCGAGATTTCGACAAAGAGTTTGAAGTTTTTGGTGGGTTTTCCAGGCTACAACACTGTGGGTGTTCGTTCCTCACTGATTCCACCCTCCTCTTCTCGATTTGCACAGTTTTTGCTCCAGTAACGGCTCCAACAGACAGATTTAGGATTTGGTCATTTTTTTTATTTCAATTTGGGAGTTTCTGTTCATGAGTTTATGATTTGCTTCGGTTTGCTTTTCTGGGTTTGAAGCTGCCCTCAAACGTGCTTGGGGTTTGTGCTAAAAGCTTGATGGTTTCTGTACAGTGTGCAGTTTGTGTTGTTTTGCAGATTTCTGGGTTCCTCACCTAGGGCCCCATTGTGAGTATCTCTTTTCACCTTTCTTGGATAGCTAAAATGGCTCGTGGCCCAAATTTTGTTGCTAAAAAACCCTGGGTTTGTCCTCCTGCGCCCCGTAAGGGTTGGACGTACTGGATTAGTGATGAAGCTAAACATTTTTGTGAAAAAACTCTTGGGAAAAAGGCTATTAAACTTTGTGAACGTGATGTGCTTGTTCATGAACTGGAATCTATTGGATTGCGCACTCAATTTACTGCTAGGGGTTGGTTGGGTGCTTGTACTGGCTATGTGTCTTCACATCCGATCATGGTTAAAGAATTTCTGTCAAATGTTGTGTCTCAAGACTGTGATGCACACACTTTTACTTCACGCCCTCGTGGCAAAGACATTGTGTTTTCTGTGCATACAATTCGTGAAATGCTAGACCTGCCCATTGTTGAAAACCCTCAGTGGCCACTCCTCTGATGTTGTTCCTGCTCCCACTGAGATTGTGCGTGAGATTACTGGTGGTGTGTATAAAGAGTTGCAACAGATTAAAACATGACACATGACTCCTCAATACCGTATTCTGTTTAAAGCCCTTTGCTCTTTCATTGAACCAAGTGCACACACTTCAGATGTCACTCTTGCACAAGCCTACTTGCTTTATGGAATCGGTACAGGTTACTCATTTGATTTGGCAACTAAGATGTGGTTTGATGTGTATGATTATATCAACCATCCTCGGGGTACCTCTTCCATACCATTTGCTTCTCTCATTACACGCTTTCTTAATGCACACAAAGTCCATATCACTGTTGGCGAGCCTAAGATTGAACTACCTCCACCTATTTGCTTCCAAACCTTGTCTCATAACAACTCTCAAGTCACCCTCCCGGAACGCCACCTCATACCTGCTTCTCCTCCCGCTCCAAATTATCCACGCATTACCCCTGCTTTTCCACCTCTCCATGCTCCACCGAGCTTCAAACTCCCTTGGGAAACTCTCCCTTCTACTTCTATTTCGGCTCCCGCGTCCTCTTCCGTTCCACCCACTCCACGTGACAACAATCTTCTTGCTTTTCTTCAAACTGAGTTTGCTTCCTTGCATAATAAGATTGATGTGACTGCTGTTGCCATTTTAGCCTGGGGGGTTCGTTTGAGTGCCGTTGAAACTCGTCTTGAGGCTTTGGACCATTGTGCTCATGTTAGGGAGACTATCGTTGATGAGATGACAAAATCTTTGGATGCCCTTGCCGGTTGTACTCGCTCTTATGTGTCTCGCTATGGGACGGCTCCGATTGCAGGAGTTGGCGATGATAATGGGGCTAATCTTGGTGACGGTAGTGATGATGTGAATGGAGAAGATTCCGATAATGAGGATGATGATAAGGACGAAGATGAGGAGTGCTCTGCCGACACTGATGGGGAATGTGATTAGTCTTTGCGTTTCTTGGCCTCCATGACAAAAAAAGGGGAGAAATTGTGTTGGTTGGTCCTTTGATGCTTCACTTGAGAGATGTAGTGAGGATTGCCATGTAATCTCTTTACATACTCTCTTTCTTTTGCATACTTGCTACTACCTTGGTTAGGGCCTTTGGTGATTGTGCATGCTTTCTCTTATCGTTTGTAGTTGGATATTCTGCATGCTTTTTGACTGTGCTTTAGAGTTGGATACTCATCTTGTGCATGGTTTAGTATATGTTTGCTTGTTCATTTCTTTGGTCTTCCGTTGCGCTAATTTCTTGCTCCCATATACTATCTATGCTTGTATTGCTTGGTTGGATAATTTTCTCTTCCAGGCTCTCGTCATTGCTCTTGGATACTTTAGATTGTAGTAGGTTAGAGTTTTTGAAAAGTTCTCTAGCCTACTCGCATTTGTTTCCTTGTATCTTTTTGTTTTGGAAAGGTTTTTGTCTCGGAAAAGCCAAAAGGGGAGATTGTTAGTTGTATTGGCGTTTTCCGGGATGTATCGAACCTTTCGGAGTCTGTAATTGTTTTGGGTTATTCGGGTGGTAGAGTTTTAGTGGTTGTGTCTAGATGCTCCTCACTTGAAGTCACAAGATTTGCTTTCGAGCCTTTGTCGCACCAAGCATCGTGAAGCTCTTCCGGAAAGGTATATTCATGCATTGATCATTTGCATATAGTTTCACATATTTGGCACTCATTCTTCATGGTTCATGCTTTCATTTCATACCTTAGGAGAGTGCATTGATTCTTGCATGAAAAATTCACATTTTTGGTTAATGCATTGTAGTGGCAGCAGTCAAGCGTTTCCTGGTGTATGCTGGTGTATCTGTGTGATTGGTTTCATTGGACATGTGTCTAGATCTTGACCGTTCCTGTTTTTCAAGGAGCACTGGACTAGCGTTAGCACGCGTTAGTTGACGCTCCTGAGATTAAGTCATTTCTGTACATGTGTACGAATCTTGACCGTCCAATCTTTGAGGAGGGCTGGATAAGCGTTAGCACGCGTAAGTTGACGCTCGCGTGTCATCTTCTCATTGGTTGTCTTTGTGCTCATGAAATTCACACATATAAAAGCCATTTTTCAGCACTTTTTCCATAGACACTTGAGAGATTTTTCAGCACTTTTAGAGAGAGAAAAGGCTCCCCTCTATCTCTCTTATTCTTGGTGTGTTAGGCTTCTCTTTGAGATGATTTGAGACTTCCTCAATCATCTTTTCTCATTCTAGTGCTTTCCTCTTAATGGATCGCCTCTAGATTGAGTTGGTTAGACAAAAACTTTTTCAAAAATCAAATCTTTTTCTTTTATCATGATTGCATGCCTTGGAGTCTACATGGCCGGGTGAACCGGAGCCGCGGAGATCGAGATGATGATGCTCGTGGTTTTCACGAATTCAAGGAGCATCGGGTGCTAGTTCAAGGGTTGGAGCTAGGAATTGAAAGTTGCTTGTGGGTAAATTCCTTGACTTTGGACTCCTTGTACCTTTTGAATTGTGAAATATAAGTAGAAGTAAGGCCGTGGTTTTATGCTTAGGGTATTAGACCCTAAGTAGTTTCCACGTATATTGTGTGCTTTGTCTCTTTGTTTTATTTACTTTGCATTGATATTGTTGAGTTGATTAAATAGCAATGGAATTGGGGTGAATGTGATACACTTGGTGCTATTGAATTTTTAATTGATAGTCCTATTCACCCCCCCCCCCCCCCCTCTCGGACTTGTTTCACCTTTGCATAATTTCATAAACGTGCAACATGTAGGTTTTTGTACTCCAATTTTGATCCTGTGTGAATTAAATTTGATGCTTCTCTCTTTCAATATCCTTCCACGGTTGGGCCCATCACTCAAATTAATTTGGTCGCGGGCTTTAATTTGAAAACAAGTGAAATCCAACTTTGCACTCTTATATCAAAGCCTACAAAAACATGCAAACAAAGCATCATACTCCAAGTAACAAAATAAATGGACTTAACAATGATAAATTAGGGGGCGCCAATGTGAACATCTACGCGTCTATCAACTGTGAATAATTTATTTATTTTATTCACCTTATGATTATGAGAAAAATGATTGTTTTTACTGAGAATCTACATTACGATAGATTTGGTAGTCACCAAAGTGACCCAATGATATTATAGAAATTATTTGTGAATAATTTGCTATTCACCTTATGCTCATAAAGGAAGTTACTGATTTGAAATCTATATTATGTGAGATTTGGTAGTTACCAAAGTGACCCGAATCATAATAGTTATAGATATCAAATCTAATTAGAGCATTGTGAATAATATTATATTCACTAAATGTTCGTGGAAAATCATTATTTTGATTTAACTCTATATAGTGATACGGTCTAGTAATCGCAAAAGCGATCAAAATCGGTATGTTTGATAGATGTTAATCAAGTTATGAAATTTTAATACCTATTATTTTCAAGTGTTAAAATAGTGATATTTTTATCACCTAATGTTCATGCAAAAGTCACTATCTTGATTGAAATCTATATTAAGACACGGATTGGTAGTCGCCAAAGTTACTCAATCGGAATGTTTCATAGATTTCAATTAAAATTACTGAACTTAACACTTATTTATTTGGTATTTATATTACGCTACGGTTTGTTAGTCACCAAAGTGGCCTAACCGGCATGACTCATAAATATCATATTACATGAAACTTATTCCCATTCTTAAGTGTTAAAAATAACGACTTTACAAATTGCAATTCTCTAGTCACATGGATATTAGGTAGGCCCAAAGGTGCACCACTTCTAAGTGATTAGTGAATTGGAATAGGATAATCTATAAGTATTCACAATTGAGATTGGATTGGATACCCAAAGGTAACATACCTGCTTAGTTGCGAATTCTTATAGATTAGCCCTATTGGTGATAGGGAATCACCATAAGTGTTAATAGTATGACATTAGATGAACCCAAAGGCAGACCACCGTTATACTAGTAATTATTGTTTGGACAAAATTTCTTTTGTCAACTTATTGGTAACTCAAGGCATTATCATCGTGAGCACAAATTATGTGTGCATTGTCAATTATTTTTGCTTCATATTCACATGATTGGTCTGTTTCGTTTAATTTAGATGATTGAGTTTTCTCATACTAAAAAGACAAGATTAGTTTTATTTTACATACTAGATCTTGGGAAAGGTTGCCTTTTGAGAAATTATTTGTTTTCTTTTAAAGTTTAAAGTGTGTGAAATAATTGTTGTTTATTTTCATAAAGTTTGAATAAAGTGAAACAGACTTGGCCTTATGTTTATGTGAATATTAAAAGTGAGCACCATTATGTTTATTGTGCATGGAATGTTTGAGAGTGCCATTGAAATCTATATTTGGCTACTCAACTAAAGTACTTGAGAAATAATATATATAGAGAGAGCCTAAATGGGACATGAAGTTAGCACTATGTGATGCTACTAAGTCTACTAATGATTTTAGACTCAAAAATTGAAATGGACAATGATACATGTCACTTCTGTAAATAGTTGAGGCATTATTAGAAAGTTTGTTATAAATTTAGGAATGATTCGAAAAAGGAAAGTAGTTATTATTGTTCCACGTTTCGAATCAACCTAGCTAATTGAAATCCCCTTAAGCAAGTGATTTGATTATGAGCTAATGTTTATGTTTACAGTAAGATGCGGAGAGATTTAAAGTTATTGGAAAACACAAGCTCATTAAGTTCTAAAGAATTGAGTTACAATTTTTATTCAAAAGAGCTTTGTGACTTATCGTTGACTATTTAAGAGTTGGCCATCATTTATCTTCTCTATAATCTTATGAATTTAGTTTCCTTTGTCAAACTTGATTTTGATATGATTTTCAAGGTTGAAAACAAAATTTATTTTAGTTGAAGATATCCATTATTGTGTTATGATATTTTGTTATGATTGCACAAAGTAAAGATTGATGACCATTTTACTAAAAACTCTACTTATTGTGCATCATAATGTTAATTTGGTAAGTAGTCTCATGAATGAAAATTACTTCATCTTGTGACATAAATGACTAAAACATAGTTTCAAGAAACGTAGTGAGATTTGCATTAAGTAGAAGCAAATCATGTACATTATGAAGTAAGTTGCAAGAAATTATGGGCTTCTTAAAGTAATTCATATAGACCTATTCTATCACCTGTATAGGACTTTTTCATGTTATGTCAATATTTCTATTGCATGAAGATCTCAATTAATGAATATTCTCGATGTGTACATTATTGAGGTAGGAAGGGCAAGTAGAAAATAATGTTAAAGTAATCTGATAAGATAGGGGTGATGAATATTATTGAAGTCTGTTTCACATTGCAGAATGTGGTAGCTGAAAGGTAATTTACATTATAAACATGGTTAGAAAGTATATTTGTAACTTCAAAATACCCATTATGTAGTGGATAGATAATTATGTAAAGACTGCTGCATTAATATAATTAGGTTTCTTGTGAGGCAGTTTCAATACCTTTTTTGAATTGTGGATGGGAAAGAAACTGGATTAAAACACCTGAACGTTTAAGGTTGTTCAGCAGAGGCTAGAATTTCTAGTTCACATGAAAAGAATTTAAATTTTCTAATGATCACTGGTGATATTATTAGTTACTCTGAAAAATTTATTAGCGTATGGGTTTTACCAATTTAACCATAGTACGAGGAATGCAGAAATCGGTCTTTCAGATTCTTTAAGAATGACGAAATTAGTGGGAGTGATAAACCATGTAACGTGGTTATTCAAAACAATGATGTTGTTTTACCAGAAAATCTCGAAGGAACATGAGATTTGCTATTTGAATAATTATTTGATTTATCTACAAGAATGTGTTTTGTCCGATTTCGTCAAAATGCGTAAGGTGATAATTTTTCCATATTAATTGATGCCATGACTGATGAGTTGAACCAATGAAACATAATGAAGTTTGAACTTTCATTGGATTGCCATAACGATACTAAAAGTATGTTGCAAGTGGGTCTTGACTACACTTGACTTCGAGGGCAATATAGAATGATATAAAGTCAAACTTGTGGCTAAGGGTTATACTTTGAAATGAGGCATAATTATAAAGAGCCTTTTCCAAGAAGAGCTCACAAAAAATGATCATAGCATTGGTAACTCTTTATTTGGAGTTATATTTCGATGTGAAAATTACCTTTCGAATTGAGAGTTTAAATGATGGGGTCTATGAGAATTAATGTAAAGGTTTCTCAAGTTTAAGTAAAAGAGCTTTGGCTTGTGAACTTAAGAAGTCAACTCTTTTTTTATTTAAACAATCTTCTCGCCATTGTTTTCTTATGTTTGCTAATACCATTAATTCTTTTGGATTTTTTTTTTAAAAAAAGAAGCATTATTAAATTTTGTATATATCCAAAGATCAGTGGGAGTAAGTTTATATTTTTGACATGTATGTTGACAGTGTTTTGCTTGCTATAGTGATTCTTATGATTTGCACTTAAAAGTTTTTCTCACTAACTTTTAAACTAAAGATTTTATGCTCGCATTAAGAAAGTCTAATGATTTTGAGTTTATTAGCTACTCAAATTTAGATTTTGTTTGAAGCTTTGATAGTATAAAGTCTACTTTTGCTTAGCTGCTCTTATTATGTGAACGAGCAAACAAAATTTTTAAAGTTGCTATAATTGTTTCATCTATTATGATGGTTGAGTTGTGGCATGCTTGAGGCCACGCTTCATGAATAACACTTGGAAAATTAATCTTAGGACTTGGGGTTGTCGACACCATTACCAAGTCACTAAGAGTCTATGATTCCGCAACTATTTTCTTGTTTTAAGAAAACTTTCAAAAACATATTGTGTCGTTAAAGTCATAAGCACTAGCTTATGTTGCAAATCCACTTATGAAGAGGTTAGTATAGAGACGTTTAAGATGTGCTAATTGAATGAGTCTAGCATACCTCATAATAGTTGTATGGATTGCATTATGATGATGTTTTTTGACACTTGAGAGATCTCATTTACGTGTTTCTGATAATTTCCTGTAATGAATAGTGTACGTACATGAATGTAAATGATGAACAATTACAGGAATAGTCTTTAACAAAGGACATTATCATTGGACCTTTGAATATACTTCTCGCTGACTGACCATGTTAGACAAATTGCTAGTGTTATAGTACACGGAAGGGACTATGTTGTCTATTAGATGTAGAACCGCCATGACTTGCATTAGTGAGTTGTTTAATAATGGTATTATGAAAGTGACCAATAAGGGTTGATGTGGTTTAATGCGCGCCTAAAGTTAATTTCGTTGAATGTGATACAAGTATCATATGGGCCAAGTGGGAGAATGTAAGATTATTTCCTTATCTAGCCCACATTACGGCACATATGGTAATTATATATTGATGAGATTTGAGCCATATTTTCTCCCTTAATTGATTGGTCTAATTGATGGATTGATTTCCTAAAATCTTACTTTGATGGAAAGTAGAATAATCGCTTATAAGGAAACATGTCCTCTCTTTGCCTATGAAAGAGCACATAGTCTCTCATCAAATTTAAGTCACTAAACTGCTAGAAAGTGAGGCAAGAGAGAGAAACTTGTATTCGACCTAGGGTTTAATACTCTTGGTAAAATCGTGGCTGTTTGATAAATGAGATGGGTATCGGATCACTCAAGTTCCGCATTAATGAATCTGGGTACGCCGTCCTTGATTATTTAATTTCCGCTTAATGTTTATATTGTGATTATCATGATAGTTCCAAATCCTGGCATTATGTAGGTTGTTCATTATGTAGGAAATGGCTACAATACACACACCCTTATTTGGGTGTACCATATGCACCTATTGTATGGTCCAGATCGTGTCACCTCATCAACAATCGTAACATTTTTTAATTTTTTCGAAACTTTTCAGCAATATGATTCGTAACATTTTCTATGATTCGTAACATTTTGATGTGTCTCATAACTTTTACAAAAAAAAAATCATAACTTTTACAAAAAAATTAGTAACTTTTATAGGGGTGCGTATGATACACATCCAAATAAGGGGCGTGTATTGTAGCATTTTCCAATTATGTAACACCATAAATGTAATTTACAGTTCAAGGACCATTTAAAGGATTTTGAAAGTTTAGGTATAAAGTAGAGACATGAGTAATAGTTTAAGGGATGTTTCGAAAAAAAACTCTCTACACATTTAATTTTAATTAAAAAATATCAAAGATCAAAGCCCCTCAAAGGGTTTCATTTCTGCCATATCAAGCACTTAATTTGGGGATCAAATCATTGACAATCTATCTCTTTCTATCTCCATCTACCAACCAAAAAGAACACCCAAATTGAATTGGGATCTGTGGGGAGACTCTAGCTAAGCAAAATGGTAGTAGCAGTTTGGGCAATGCATGGAAATCTCTCCAGCAGAGATGGAGGCGTGTGGTTGTTGCCTCTTTATTATGCATTCAGATATTTGTTCTCTAAATCCAATGTAAGTTACAATCAAGATGAGAGATTATGTGTATAAGTAGTCTAGCTAAGACAATCAAGATAATGCCAGTTCTCTTGGCCCAATTAGTTAGAGAAATAGTTGCACACATATACTACAAAAAGTATATCAAATTGTACAGTTATTTTTTCATTTTTGTATAGAGGACCAAAAAGAAACTTTGCGAATACTCTAGAGACAAATGGTAAAAGTAAAGCTATTTCAAGGCACACAATTTGGGCCAGTTGTAGTCTTGAGTTACAATTTTCGGAATTCGATATCAAGAGGAGAATAGGAAATGCTAACTCCATTGAGTTCGCCGCAATAGAACTCAATTGACCCGACGGTGCTGAGTGGAAGGGTCGTCGCTATATGGCAGGGGAATCCACTCTTGCTATGTCTAATTCTATTATTTTCCAAGTCTCTTGGAGGTGGCCTTGGAGTCAAAATCCAGTCACTTAGTAGAAAATCAACCTAATCCTTGCTAGCTTTGTCCCTAACTCCTTTGGACTATGAAATTGCCTTCTTCTTGTCCATGCACCATTGATGATGGCTCTTCTCTTCTTTTGGCTTGGCAATGGACACCCTATTGGCCTTTCCTCTTGATAGTGATTTTAATAAAGTTCTCAGTCACCAAAAAATATAAAAACATGGCATAACTAGACCAGTATCTGACTTTGCTTTTGACATAAAGTGGGCTGTTCTGAATGTTATAGGGAAGTCTTTAAAGCTACTGTGTTTAAGGAAATTTTCCAGCACAATCGGCTGGATACCTAAGGGGGTATAGAAAGGATACAGAAGGATGTGAGAGCTAGTTTGGCATCATAGAGACAGATTGATCCTTCTACAGAAGCAAGAGCCTTGGTGTTATACGGGGCATGTCTAATTGATGCTTTAGTTGGCCTTAATTTTGTCTCTGCGGATTCTATGTTTAACCAATTGCCTTGTTCTGTTATGCGCTAGTTGCTAGCAGGGGTATGGCTATAGCGTTCTTTCTTTCTTTATTTTCTATTTTGTTTGAGCTTGTTTGGACTGCAAGGAGATACCCTTTGTCTTTGTTCTCCTCTGTTTTGTGGTTCAAATAAGAATCAACTTACCAAAAAAACATCTTGCCTTTGCTTATGTTGTAGCCAGCAAGACGCATTAAGAACGAAAAGGAGAAGTTGATGGTATACATAAAGCTGATTCAAGATGGGTTCTAAGTCGACATATGAGTAATGTAGTTTAAGATCATTGGTTCTGCATAATTGATCATTCGCGAAAACCCACACTACAGGGTTATGCTGGGTATTGCAAGGTGATTTCATTCTTGCTTTCTCCCACAATCGTCTAGCTACATATGTCTAGCTCCTAGCAAGGTAAAACCAACGAGAATTTATACCGAATGCAAAACAATACTCTTTGAATTCCATTGAACATAGGACTTCTAAACATTGAAACAAGACATACAGCTTATGGAGCACTATTTTGTTCTAGATTTTCAGCAACATCCAGTTTAGAACGTCCATCTTCCAAATTTGCAGGAACATCCAGTCTTGCTTGCTTCCAACATTGTTGATTGGAAGGTGGGATTGGTTCCCCGAATTAATCGAGGTGTCCTGAGTTATCAGCATTGTCTAGTTATCAATGCCGCCCTAGCAAAATGGAACCATGGAAGATTAAGGCCAATGTCAGAGAAAAGGAAAAGGTTCGAAACCATAAAAGGACGAATTTGTTTTTTCCCAAAATATTAAGATCTTCAACTGCTTACACTCAAAATATTCTTCTTGACCAGATGAAGCTCGTGGAGTACAACATTTATGTTCATTCGGTCTTTCAGGGACTCTGTAGAGCATGCCAGTCCTATCCTTACGATGGAGATCAGAAATTCGATCATTTTGCTACCATTTGTCTCCTCGGTTAAGAGCACAGGGTCTACAATCTCCATCACACATTGAGGCAAGGCAATCCTTGCAAAGTCACGAAGATTAAGGTCTGCCTCAATTATTTTGTCAGTAGGTCTCTTACTTGTTAACATCTCCACCAACAAGGTCCCATAACTATAAACATCTCCACTAGTTGACATCACACTTCCAAGACCATACTCTACAATTTGTAAAATTCAAACTGTAACACCAAATGATCCTTTTTCGAATAACAGAGTGATAATAAAAAAAGAAGAGAAAACTTGCTTTCAATAAACCATGTAAGTTTTGTGATATTAGCTCGTACATTTTACTCTAATAGATTAAAGGGTGTTCCCCTCTTTTTTGAAGTCTATGTGACACTATTTTCTATGCCAAAGTTACATCATCATTCTGTTATCGTGTGTGCATACCCTTCTTGTTTATGTAATCAAACAATTGAATGTGATTTAGTTCAAGACAACAATACCAAATTCCACGTCTTGAATGGCCTATACAGATCACAACCCATTTAACTTTTTTGTGGTCTCTATCCTACCTTTGTGGTGAAATTTGGTGATATTTTATGTTAGAAGAGGTAGATTTAAAGAAGAAAAAGGATTAAAGAGTTTGTTCTTGCTCGGAGCTGTATATCCAATGATTCCCCTTATTGCAGTTGAACTACTAGGATATGGAGTGATGAGCTCCGGAAGAAATCTAGCTAGACCGAAGTCTCCAACATGGGCAACCATTTCATGATAATCAAGTGCACAAGCCACTTCTATGGCAATGTCGAGTCGTTGTAGAAGATTGAGTCCCATGAACTCACGGTCCCATAATTTGCTTTCGGAATTGGATGCAACCAATTATCTGAACTGCCATTTGGCATGAACTCGTTAACTAGAGCTTTAAACTCATTCCCTTCAAAATCCACACTAGAGCAAGAAGTTATGATTGAAACTAGGTTTCGGTGTCGAATATTCCTTAAGGCCTCGCACTCTGACATGAAACTCCTTGCAGCGCCACGAGTTTGAAGATCAAGTACTTTGACCGCAACAACTAACTCCCCGTTTTTGTAAAGAATATCTTTATACACATGACCAAAACTACCAAATCCAAGCAGATTTGTCGAAGAGAAACCTTCAGTTGCTTTGAGAAGTTCTCCATTAGTGACTTTCAAGAATGAATCTTTCAACAAGGAAACTGTACGTTTGGTCTTTCTTTTCTTCTTGATCAAACATATGATGAAGGATGATATTGTGGTTACTCCAACGAGTACTGAAGCAACCGTGATTACTAACTTCTGCGAAAGAGACATCTTATTTCTTGATTTTTTCATGGAGTAACGAGGCAGTCGTAGTTCAGAAATGCTGCCACAAAGCCCATGATTTCCGACAACTGATATTGCATTTACATTTGTGAAAACACCCTTCATTGGTAACTCTCCTTCGAAAATTATTGAAAGCCAAATTAAGATTCTTTAGGGCAAATGTCCCTAGGAATCTTGGAATTTGACTTGATAAGTAGTTGTGGGAAAGGTCCAAATTCTGAATACCTCTCAAGGATTTCATTGATGAAGACATAGATCCTTGAAAGAAACTTTTCTGCAAACACAGGTTTTCAAGGCTATTGCAGCTACCAAGAGTTCTAGGAATTTCACCAGACAAACCATTCTCGGAGATATCGATTTCTACTAAATTTTTTAGGTTTCCAATTTCAAGTTGTAAGGATCCAGACAAACGGTTGCGAGCTAGATCCAATCTAATTGATAGAGAAGAGACCGTCAAAAGCTGTCTTGGTATATGCTACCATTAAGGTTATTTTCATAAAGTGATAGCAATAACAAATTTCGACAGTTGCTGAGATTCAAGGTTATGGCCCCCTCTGGTCTATTTTGGTGCAAGTACTAAAGATCAATCAGCAATGACAAATTTCCAATAGAGTCTGGAATTTTACCTGAGATCTTGTTGTTTGAAAAGTCCAGCGTTTGCAACTTATGAGGATAACCTATGCTTCTAGGAATCGAGCTTGTGAATAGGCTTTCAAATTGCTGCAATTGGTCAAAGAACTAAGAAAGGCTAGTCCATCAGATCCCCTAGTTTCAAAATTGTTGTTAGCTAGATTTATCCAATGGAGATTTTACAAGTTTCCAAAGTCATTTTTCACTTTTCCATTAAAATTGTTAGTACCCAATTCCAGCATTTCCAACTGCAAACAGTTGGATATTGATAGTGGGAGGGAACCATTAAATTGGTTGGCGTATAGCTGAAGGACCTGGAGTTGAGAGAGCATGAAACCAAATGTCGGTGGAAGACTACCGACGAGTCGATTCTGAGCCACTGATAACCTAACAAGCAACGTTAGGTTGTATAAAGGAGGGATGGTGCCTGAAATTCGAGTGTCTTCCAATGCCAAGGGCCTAAGGTTTTTCAATTGACCCAAAGCATTTGGAATACTTCCTCCAAAGGGATTGTAAGCTGCAATCAAGCTTTCCAGAGATGTAAGATTCCCAATCAACGGAGGAATCCCTCCGGTCAAATTGTTCTTACAAAAGGAGAGTGTTATGAGTCTCGGCATTGAATAAATGAGTTCTTTTGGGAACTCTCCAACTAACTTATTTTGGCCTATACCAAGGTACCTGAGATTGGAGCAATGGAATAGGCTTCTTGGAATTGTACCTCTGAAACCGTTCATGCTTAGATTCAGTTTTTTTAACCTGAAAAGATTACCGAGTTCAGTTGGAATTTCACCTATAAAAGTGTTGTTAGAGAGGCTAAGCTCCTGGAGAAAATTGAGGTTGCCGATGTAAGGAGACAAAGAACCCTTTAGACCTCTGGATGTGAGTTCTACAACGGTGACTCGTTCGCATTGTGGCTGCATTTGACACCTTGCCAGTGGCAGAAATGGAGAGACTCATTCCATGATGTCAAGGCCTCTTGACAGTCTTGGAATTTTTTTGACTTGATGGCCAATAATGCATGAAAATCAGTCTCGTTGCTAGCAACATTTATAGTGTTAATAAAACTAAGGGATGTTGTTGTGTCCAGGGCATGTACTTTGATGTGCAGCAATGGGATGAAGGAGAGAAATAAGTCTAGGAGATCATTTGAGGGAGATTTGGTTACTAGACTCCTCTTCATGTGTGGTTTGAACTCTCAACACTCTCCGGTGAACCTTCGAATCGAAATTGTCGACGGAAAAACAACAAAACGATCAGGGGTTTGAGATCAGATTAGAGGAAAGTAGGAAAAGCACAAACCAATGATCTGGGGAATGAGAATTGCTTAACAATAATAAGGGTTTGGAGTGGATTGGGAGAGATTTGCCTGTATCCTTAATTCCTGCATTTCAATCAATTCACTTATATGTAGGAAGAATTGGTGGGTTGCCACTTTTAGTGTGAAACTACCGAAAATAACCTTGCTTTTTGCTCATTTTTGTGGTGTTGGTTGGGGTTATCTAAACCAGTTTCTCTTTTTTTTTTTGTTGAGAGTGGGTGAGTGATTTTGGGCTTAAAGAGTGGGAGTGGGTGAGTTATTATTGACTTTAGTACAACAAAGAAATAGAAAAAAGGACAGTATTGCTTGTTTCCTAAGTTGGAAAACTCTCCGTATTCAGAACTTCATTGTCTATAAAGTAGCAATCGGGTCAAATGCAAGGTTAATGACAAGAATAATAATAAAAAGACTGACGAAGGATACTTCGATTAATATTTAAAGATCAATACAGAAAGAAGATCGTTGGCTCAAGGCAACAAACCAATCTGCAAAAACGAAATTGACACATAATTAATCTGCTGCTAGTTTGATTGATGATCTTCTATGATGAAACTTAAAAAGGCTATGTACCTACTAATCTTTACACAACACGAACCAACTAATATAACCTCTAAAATTGGAAAAATTCTAATTCCCCCGAATTTTGACCTCAATATTTAATAGACACCCAAACTTCGTTAAACTTCAATTAGACACCTAAACTCTTGAGGCGTTATTCAATTACCCCTGCCATCGACCATCTGTCAAATTGGTGACATAAATTTGACAGATTGTGCTAACTTGGACTACCAACTTCGTTAAATAATTGAGTAGTAACAAGTGGGGCTAATTTCATCTCTCTAGAGAACCAAGGATTAAAATGAGTAGAAGCGGAGACAGACTCAGCAAATATGGTCAAGTTAATCACACACTTATAAGATGGACATAAAAGCTGCTCACACGTATATATAGAAGGATAGAAGACTGGGAACTGAAGCTACAAAGAGCCAAAAGCTACATCACGCCACATACTCAAGGAAGCTAATGGATGTGCCGACATCTTATCTGAACTTAGAAGGACAAGCCTTTGTAGAAAGTAGAGTTTTGCAAGAGCCAACAAATGAAATTGCAGCTATGTTTTTTTCAATAGCATACAAAAACTTTAGTTACTTGAGAATTTGCTAGGATTTAGGTTTCGTGACGTTCAATTAAGAAGTGGGAAATATATTATTACCTGATATAGTATTAACTAGATCGCAAGGGCATGTGTAAGAATATATAGATGCTGAAAAATAGAGATCACGCCAGAAATAACTCTTCAACGATTTTTTTGTTTGCAAGGTGAGGGATGATGTTGATGTTCTTCACCTTTTGGTTGTGGGGGCACTGTTATGTCAAGACAATTATAGAATAAACTAGGGGGGTCTTTGTAATTGAGTAATAAGAAAGTAGTTACAAGTAGTTACAGAATAACAGTTAGAGGAGCGTATGAATCAGTTAGAGGAGCGTATAAGTTTGCCTATAAAAGGGAGATCTCAGGGAATGGAATGTATGTTGATTTTTTTACAAGAAATAAGATCATTCTTTACTTCTTTCTCTCTCTGTCATTCTGTTATTTCCGTTAAATTCTGTTATCTTCTTCCTAGTCGTGACATTGGTATCAGAGCTTAGAATTCTCGGCCTGACCACCATCATGGCAGAAGGGACTAGAGCAGCCCTAGAAAGCAAGAAAATCGAAGAAGCCCTACGCACTCTGAAGGAAGGAAATGAAAATAATACAAAGGAGATTGGGGAAATCAGGAGTTCGCTCAAAGATTTGGGAGATATCAAAGAACTAATTGCAGCTATGAATACCAAATATGACCAGATGGCGTCACACATCTATGGGAAGCAGGCGTGCAACCAAGGCCAGAATGGGGGTTCTCGAGTGCATCGTCAAGAACAGCAGCGTCAAGAACAACCTGGGCAACGTCAAGAACAGTTCTCACAAGCTTGTCAAGAAAACCCTGGAGCACTGGGATTCCAGGTGTTTGGAGAAATGCCCAACACCAACAGGTTTGAACTACAGCCTCAATCATCTTACCATTTCAATCAAAAGTTTGCAAAGATTGAGTTTCCACGATTTTATGGAGAAAACCCTAACGGATGGTTATACAAATGTGAGAGGTTCTTTGAATACAACTCTGTAGAGACATGTGACATAGTCAAATTAGCTTCTCTCCATTTGGAAGACAATTCCCTCCAATGGTTTCAATGGTTTGAGAAGTGTCATAACCACATAACCTGGGAATTGTTTAAACAAGGGTTAATTTCGAGATTTGGTCCCAACACATTTGAAGATGCTGTAGGCGAATTAACCAAATTAAAGCAAGTAACCACAGTTAAAGCCTATCAAGAACAGTTTGAAGTTTTAGCCAACAAAACTCAAAACCTCCCTACATCATTCTTTGTTAGCTGTTTCATAAGTGGGTTAAAGGAGGAGATCCAACCAGGGGTCCTCATGTTTAGACCTACTTCGATTACACAAGCTATAGGGTTGGCAAAGTTGCAGGAAACAAGTATTGATGCCATTACCAAGAAGACAAGAATGGTATCCAAAACAGAAGGAATTCTACCTCTTCCTCAGAATAGATCCAACTTAGGCAGTGGGATTTTTGTCAAAAGGGAATTGTCCAAAGAATTGGAGGCAAAGAGGGCCAAAGGGTTGTGTTTTAAATGCAATGAAAGGTATACCAGGGATCATGTCTGCAAGAAGAAGCAACTTTATGCTTTGGAGGGGGAAGAAGAGGAGGAGGAACCACTGCAATCTCTGGGGGAACAGGAGGATGTGGAAGATGAACCATCACCTGACGAAGAACTGCAGATTTCCCTTAATGCCCTTACAGGATCCATTTCTTATAGGACCATGAGAGTAAAAGGGAATGTGAAGAAAAAATTAATCATCATTCTGATTGACTCTGGTTCTACACACAATTTCCTTAGCCCAGAAGTGGTGAAAAGGGCTGGACTAGGGACAGAAAACACTGATTGCTTGCCAGTATTTGTAGCAGACGGCACAAAAATGCTCAGTTCAGCCATGTGCAGAAATTTTTCATGGGAGATGCAAGGTACAACTTTCCAAGCTGACATGAGAATCTTGCAATTAAAAGGATGTGACATGGTTCTTGGAATCCAGTGGCTGGCAACACTTGGACCAGTCAAGTGGGATTTTAGGAACCTTAGCATGGAATTCTCCTTGGATGGCAGAAGGCATGTCCTAAGGGGGGAAAGAAGGAAGAGTTGAAGGTGGTAGGAGCAGAAAGAATGCACAAACTACTGCAGAAACAACCTCATGGAGCTATAGCTCAAATCTGTATGTTACAAGCTGAGGGCACTAAAATTGCTGAGGGCACTAAAATTTTAGATACAGGGGGCAAATCACAGGAGTTGGAGGAGGTTCTTACAACGTTTGCAGATCTCTTCCAAGAGCCAACAACATTGCCTCCAGCTAGGTCTCAAGACCACTGCATTCCCCTCAAACCAGGAGTTGAACCTACAAATGCCAGGCCCTACAGGTATCCTTATTTCCAAAAAACTGAAATTGAAAAACAAGTGAGGGATATGCTTCATCCAGGCATCATAAGGCCAAGTGTCAGCCCATATTCCTCACCTGTTCTCTTGGTTAAGAAAAAGGATGGATCTTGGAGAATGTGCGTGGACTATAGAGCTCTAAATAGTGCCACTATTAAGGATAAGTTTCCTATTCCAGTTATAGATGAATTGTTGGATGAGTTATGTGGAGCAAAATGTTTTTCTAAATTGGACCTACGGTCTGGCTATCATCAAATTAGGGTCCATCCACATGACATTGACAAGACAGCATTTAGGACTCATGATGGCCACTATGAATTTCTGGTAATGCCTTTTGGTCTTACCAATGCACCGTCAACATTCCAAAGTTTAATGAATGAGATATTCAGGCCTTATTTGAGGAGATTTATTCTGGTATTTTTTGATGACATACTAGTGTATAGTCCAACTTGGGAGGACCACTTACATCACTTGAATGTCACCCTACAACTACTTAGACAACATTCCTTGTTGGGTAAGATGTCAAAGTGTGTGTTTGGCAAGCAAGAAGTGGAATACTTGGGACATTTAGTTTCAGATAAGGGGGTTTCAGCTGAACCCAACAAACTGCAAGCTATTAGTTCTTGGCCTTTGCCAACTACAATCAAGGAACTGAGGGGCTTCTTGGGCATTACTGGATTTATTCAAAATTATGGTAAGATTTGTGGACCACTCCATGCTCTGCTCAAAAAAGACTCCTTTGCATGGTCACCTGCCGCCACTCTAGCCTTCCAGCAGTTAAAGGAAGCCATGACAACAGCACCAGTGTTGGCTTTACCAAACTACAGCAAACCCTTCCTTGTGGAATCAGATGCATCTGGTACAGGGTTAGGGGCTGTACTCATGCAAGATGGGCATCCTATTGCTTATTGGAGTAAAGGCCTTTCACCAAGGGAGCAAGCTCTATCTACCTATGAGAAGGAATTAATGGCAGTGGTTTTAGCAGTCCTAAAGTGGAGATATTACCTATTGGGGAGATCATTTCTTATCAGGACTGACCATCAAAGCTTAAAATACTTATTGGAGCAAAGGGTGGGCACTCCTTTTCAACAAAAGTGGATCACCAAGCTGTTGGGTTTTGATTATACCATTGTTTACAGAAGTGGCAAGGAAAACTATGCTGCAGATGCCTTGTCTAGAAAAAGGGACTTGATTTCTTCCACTGATCCAGTTGCCACAATTCATGCCCTTTCTTGTATAGCTACCAGTTGGTTGGATGAAATAAAGATGAGTTGGACAGCTGATCCTCAGGTTCAACATCTTATCACAGATCTTCAGCAAGGTCAAACACATTCTGGGTATATGTGGGAGCATGGGCTCCTAACCTATCATGGCAAAATGGTAGTAGGAGAGTCACCAGCCAGAAGGAAATTGATTCAGGAGTTCCATTCCTCTCCTATAGGAGGTCATTCAGGGGTAGGCAAGACTACAAAAAGGCTGCAACGTACCTTCTATTGGAAAGGACTCCAAGGAGATGTAGCACTCTTTATTTCCGAATGTGACACCTGTCAGAGGTTTAAAAGTGAGAATGTTAAATACCCAGGCCTGCTGCAACCCTTACCTATTCCGACCAAGATTTGGTCTGATATTTCAATGGACTTCATTGATGGGTTACCCAACTCTCAGGGGAAAACTGTGATTTTTGTGGTGGTTGATCGATTGTCCAAATATGGGCATTTCATGCCTCTTTCACACCCTTATACTGCCAAAGATGTGGCTAAAGTATTCTTTGATCAGGTGTTTAGGTTGCATGGGCTGCCTTCTACAATCGTATCCGACAGAGATGCTGTCTTTACTAGCCAATTTTGGCATGAGCTTTTTACCCTACAAGGTTGTGCACTATGCCTTAGCACAGCCTACCATCCTCAAACAGATGGGCAGACGGAAATCCTGAACAAATGCTTAGAGAATTATCTACGATGCATGACTGGAGACTACCCTAACCAGTGGGTCAAATGGCTACCACTTGCAGAATGGTGGTACAACACTACACACCATTCTGCCATTAAAACCTCTCCCCATTTTGCAGTATACGGACAAGAACCTCCAGACCACACATTCTGCATTTCCAAGCCTTCCACGGTGGCTGAGGTAAATCATTGGTTGAATGAAAAGGAAGCTATCACCAAGAAGTTAAGGGACAATCTATTACAAGCTCAACAGAGAATGAAGTACTATGCTGACAAAGGAAGGTCTGAAAGGTGTTTTGCGATTGGAGACTGGGTTTTCCTTCGACTTCAGCCTTACAAACAGACTATTGTGTCCTTATAGAGAAACATGAAGTTGGCCCACGATTCTATGGGCCATATCAAGTGCTGCAGAAGATTGGCTCTGTGGCCTACAAGTTACAGCTTCCTGCAGAGGCTAGGATTCACCCTGTGTTCCATG
Organism: Vaccinium darrowii; assembly: GCA_020921065.1. Classification (NCBI taxonomy): domain Eukaryota; kingdom Viridiplantae; phylum Streptophyta; class Magnoliopsida; order Ericales; family Ericaceae; genus Vaccinium; species Vaccinium darrowii. The sequence goes on from CM037151.1 coordinate 26,594,180, forward strand.
TTTCATTGCTCAAAAAGAAAGTGGGCACCCATGTGACAGCTCTACCTAGTATCCCTCCTGTGGGTTCTGATGGGACTTTGCAACTGGAGCCAATGGTTGTGCTGGATAGAAAGATGATTAAGAGGGGTAACAAGGCAGTGGTGCAATGGTTGGTGCAGTGGACCAATTCTTTCCAAGAAGATGCAACTTGGTTGACTATTCTGAGATGCAGACCAAGTACCCCAACTTCCAGCCTTGAGGACAAGGCTGTTCTCAAGTACTGGGGAATGTTATGTCAAGACAATTATAGAATAAACTAGGGGGGTCTTTGTAATTGAGTAATAAGAAAGTAGTTACAAGTAGTTACAGAATAACAGTTAGAGGAGCGTATGAATCAGTTAGAGGAGCGTATAAGTTTGCCTATAAAAGGGAGATCTCAGGGAATGGAATGTATGTTGATTTTTTACAAGAAATAAGATCATTCTTTACTTCTTTCTCTCTCTGTCATTCTGTTATTTCCGTTAAATTCTGTTATCTTCTTCCTAGTCGTGACAGGCACCTTATTGGCAAGGGCATATCTAGCCAACCTTTGTTTGGAAAAAGAGCTCAATTCCGTAGTACATGTAGCATATAGGTCACTGTACAATTGCAAATTAGGTCACTTTTAGTTCAGAAGATTCACTCTTTTATGATATTTTTGTTCTTTCTTTTAGTTCAGAAGATTCATTCTTTTCTGATATTTATGTTCTATGTCTGATCTTAATCCTAAGAAGAGGCCATATGCGCTATTTGAAAGTTTATACGACGATGACATGGTCAAATGCCTCGAACAAGAATTTTATCTCGAAGAAATAAAGTTATTCATAAGCCACTTGACCCAACTTCTTTCGGACCCACCTAGGCCCATTAGAAGGTCTTGTAGAAAGAACATCTTTGTAATGAAAGGAACGAATTGGATGAAATGTGAATAGATCGTTTAATTAGATGGTTAAAGTTTAAAATCATATTTGTCGTCCCTTAGAAAAATAAAATATTAGTACCAATTAATTTTGATGGTCATTGTAGACTCAGGAGCTTTAAAAAAAGTAATCAAGGTATCAAAACAAGAATAAGGGAAAAGAGAAGCTTAAAAGACCTCTTTAGTTGATTGGCTCGCAATTTTGATCTGAAACAAATGAGCAAAAACGAATAGAAAATTTGATGATTGTCATGTTTGAATAGGTTGAGAAAATATTATTATGAATGTTACTCACGTGCATTGCACGTGTACATTTTCTAAGAGTATATAGTATGGACTATGGAGGATCAGGTTCTCTTGAGCAAAATAGCTACAAGCTTTCTCATTAATTTGTAGAATTCAAAGGCCACACCATGAAAGCTTACTCAGCCATGCACCGTAATGATGCTCAAGTCATGCCGAATAATTCAATGAAACAATGCTACGTGCACAAATTTTTTGTGAACAAATCTAGACATAGATGCGTCCGCAACCGTCAAATACATATGACAATTAATTCATTATTTTATTTGGTCTATGGAGTATTATATAAATAAATAAACGTAAAGAGTTGTTTCATGTAAATATGTCCATCTTCTTTAGCTCTCCATATTCACCCAATTAAAGAGGAAACACCTATTCTCAACTAAAAAAACAAATCCATCTTTTATCCAAAACAACAAACTTCTGATGATAAAAAAAACAAAAACTACTTCCTCTATCCCAAAAAATTAGAGCCCACTTTGGGATTCCAATTTTTTTTAAAGACAAAATCATTACACTTTTTCATTTTTTCCTATCCCATTTTGCCCGTAATCATTACAACTTTGCATTTAAATTGTTCTTGTCACATCCAAAAAAGGAAGGGCAAAATTAAAAATTCATCCAATAAAGTACACTGACTTTTGTAAATGGACTAACATTTTGGGACAACCTAATATGAAAATACTGGACCAATTTTTTGGGACGAAGCGAGTAAAAACTACAAGGGAAGATTAATTAGTAGTCTCATAACAAAAGCAACAAAACTCATGTTTTCCCCAAAAGGAAAGAAACGAATAAGGTTAATTTAGGATGAAGAAGCGCTCATATGAAGTGCTACCAAGGAAGCATAGACACCATCTTTAATGTTAATAAGAGTGTCATGCCTTCCTTTCTCTACTATGGCACCATTCTTCACAACCGCAATCACGTCGGCATTTTTTATTGTGGATAGTCTATGTGCCACCACAACTGTGGTCCGGTTCACCATCACTCGGTCTAGTGCGTCTTGAACCACTCTCTCTGACTCTGCATCCAATGCACTTGTAGCCTCATCTAGTAATAGTATTTTTGGACTTTTCACCATTGCACGAGCTATGGCCACCCGTTGCTTCTGCCCCCCTGACAATTGCACTCCTCGCTCCCCTACTATCGTGTCATACCCCTGTAAATGTTTTGTAAAAAACAAAAATTTCTATTAATTAAAAAAGGGCTGGTTGGTTGCAACTGAATCACTTTTCAAACAAAACAATATGTCTATTTTAGAGGGAAAAGTGTTCCAACCTGTTGTAGTCCGCTAATGAATTTGTGGGCATTTGCCAACTCAGATGCTGCCAAAATTTCTGCCTCTGTTGCGTTTCCTTCCTTGCCATAGGCAATGTTAGCACGTATTGTTTCATTAAACAAGACTGGCTCTTGGCTAACCAAACCCATCTGTTGTCTCAGCCACTTCAATTGCAACCTCTGAATTTCAATCCCGTCAAGTGTAATATGACCTGAATCAGGATCATAAAATCTTTGCAGTAATGCTATCACTGTTGATTTACCGCTTCCACTTTCTCCCACTAGAGCTACCGTCTGAAAGTTTATGATATTCACGATATAAATTTAAGGTGAAATTTTTGGTGACATGTACATGTACCATTCTAAATAAGATATATCACAGGAGAATAAAAAATAGAGAATTCTACCTTGCAACTGTGAATGTTCAAACTAAGGTCACGAAAGATCTGAACATCTGGCCTAGTTGGGTACTTGAAACTTATATGACGAAGCTCAATTTCTCCCTTTACACTCTCTAGAATCATCCCAGATTCGTCGCTGGGGTCTATCTTTGACTTCCTGTCAAGAATGGCGAATATGGAAGCTGCAGCTCCCTTGGCTTTAGTAGAGTTAGGGGCTAAGCCACTTGATTGAGAAATTGCCATGGCTGCCATGGTCAGAGCAAAGAAAACCTGCGAAGGCACCCCACAATCAGAATAGTTCAAGTTTAAAAAAAAATTGTTTTTAAGCTTCTAGATACTCACACGAAAAACATCTGAAAAAGTTGTTTGCCCAGCCTCAACTAGCTTCGCTCCAACATAGAAACTTGTGGCATAGACCAAAAAGAGTAAGGAGAAAGATACCCCAAAGCCTATCCCACTAATAACTCCTTGCCTTATGCCTGTCTTCCTAGGTCCTTCACATTTCTTTTTGTAGAGTTGCATCACTTTTTCCTCAGCACAGAAAGAAGCAACTGTTCTTATACTTCCAACAGCATCGTTTGCAACTTGGCTTGCTTCCTCATACATCAACTGCATCAATTTGCACATAAATCTACATGAATTCTAGGAAACAAGCACGAAGAGATACTTTTGCCAATCCTCAATTTTATCTAACATGGTATGGTGTTAACCATTTCTTTGAAGTCAGGAAATATTGCATAATGTTGCAACCATGAAATGTATGCTAGTGGACTTGCTAAATAGGAAGAAAAAAATAAGCTGTAAAAAACATACCTTTGCATCTGCACTGAACCCTTGCATAAACTTCAGCTGAACATAACCACTCACTCCTATGAGAGGTATCAAAGCAAGGACAATGAATGCTAACTGCCAACATGCTGTGAAAGCAATGACCAATCCCGCAATTAATGAAGCAGAGTCTTGAACAAGCTGAGCAAGTGCATCTCCCACTAAAGCTCGAACACTAGCTGCATCCGCAGAGAGCCTAGATCCAATCGCTCCACTTGAGTTCTCGGGATCATCAAACCAACTGACCTCCATCTGAACCACTTTCTCAAAACACATTGATCGGACCCTTCTTATCAGCTTACAACCAGCCAAAGAAAATAAGTATGTGCGTGCTGGATATGCAAATAATGATACTCCTCCAAGGACGACAAACATGAGGGCCCAAAAGTTTGAATCTTCCTTTAGTTGATGGGGTGGCTTATAGAACGTCTTAATCACACCTGAAATCAAAAGACCAAAAATTGGAAGTATTGAGCCATTAATGACTGCAGCAATAACTCCTGCTATGAGCACTGGAACCTCTGGTTTGTTGAGGTGAGCAAGCCGGAGCAATGGGACTTTAGGAGGCTTTTCAGAAACTTGTGCGCTGTTGGCTCCTGCATCTGCCATTGCAGTTTCTGGAACATCGAGTCCCGTAGGTAGACCAAATGAAACTTTGATGCGGCGGCTGCTATTTCCTGGCCCAGAGGACCCACGACTTATGGAACGAAGGAATGACATTCGTTGACTTGACTGTCTAGCTGATTCCCTAATAGAATCTGATTTCTGTCCATCCACTACAGCTGTTTCTTTACTCACTTCTTGTAATCGTATAAGTTGAGAATATGCTCCTTCTGGATCCTCAAGAAGTACCGAATGTGAGCCTGATCAATAAACACATACAACACAAAACAAAATGAATATTTTCCTATGTATGAATGTAATGTTGTTTTCTTTATTGACTAGCCCTTTACGTTAAATACCAACATTATGATACCTTTTTCAACTATCTTTCCTCGGTGAATCACTGCAATCATGTCGGCATTCCTCACTGTGCTCAGACGATGTGCAACAACGACAGTTGTTCTATTTACCATTATCCTATCCAAAGCCTCTTGCACAATCCTCTCAGATTCTGCATCGAGTGCACTTGTTGCTTCATCTAAGAGTAGAATCCTTGGGTCCTTTAGAATTGCCCTGGCTATGGCAACTCTCTGCTTCTGCCCACCAGACAGCTGGGTTCCATGCTCACCCACCATGGTGTCAAGTCCCTAATTCCAAATTTTAATGTAAGATAACGAGAAAAAAAAAATCTACTTGCGCTCATCATGAAAGTAATACCAAAAGGACAAAAATTTAAGACCTGGGGAAGTTTATCAATGAATTTAGCAGCATTAGCTAGCTCGGCTGCTGCTTTAATTTCTTCTATGGTTGCCCCGTCCTTCCCATATGCAATATTGTCCTTGATGCTGCATGTAAACAACACAGGCTCTTGACTAACAAGACCTATTTTCTCCCTTATCCACTTGAGCTGAAGCTCTTTGAGATTAATACCATCTATAAGAACTTCACCAGATTGTGGATCATAAAATCTCTGTATGAGACTAATAACTGTTGACTTTCCGCTGCCACTCTGTCCGACCATTGCTGCTGTTATGCCACTTGCGATGGAAAGCGAGAATCCACTGAATATTTGCTCATCTGGCCTCGCTGGATAACTAAAATAAACATCCCTCAACTCTACATCACCACGAATATCATCCAATTTCCTGCCTTTGGGGTCATATGCATCAATCTCAGGCTTCCTATTTATTGTCTCAAACATCTTGAATGCAGCGGCTTGACCTGCGGCGAATGCAGTCATGCACGGAGATGCCTGCCCAAGAGACCTGAAATAGCCATATTATAAAAAAAAACAAAAATACCCAAAAAAAAGTCGGAACAAAATTCAGTTGTAGAGATGAACAAACTTGTCAGTGGTCCAACATAGTTAACTCGTTTTGTACGTGGAGATGGTTTCACAAGCAAATGGTAAAATATTCGGAAGTGACACTCACATGGAACCGGTCAACACCGCGACAATTACATTGAGCACGTCACCACCAGTGTATCCCCTATCTAATATCATCTTTGCACCAAACCATATAGCCAAAGAATAAGTGCCGAATGCAACAGACATAACTGCTCCAAAACCCAATCCAGCTGCTAAGCCTTCTTGAATACCCGACCGATAAGCATCCACAAGAGATTTGTTGTACTTAATTACAGCTTGTTTTTCCCCAGTAAATGATGCAACCTATAGAGTAAAAAGGAAAGATGAACACAAGTCATTAGAAAGGCAAAACAACATAAATACAAATTCAAAGTCATTGAATAGAGTTTTGGATCAATAACTTACTGTTCTAATTGAGCCTATAGTCTGCTCAACCACAGTAGCTGCTTTAGCATAAGCATTTTGCCCACTGGATGCCACTTTGGATATGAAGATAGCAGTGGCTCCACCAGCTATTACAAGTAGAGGAATGGATGATAATAAGACAAGTGTAAGGAGCCAACCCTTGATGAATGCTATCACAAAGCCTCCCAAAAATGTAGAGACCAGCTGTATAAATTTTCCTACCTGCATTGAAACACAATACACAGAAATTAAGAATGCAAGAAAATAGGGCCTTAAATGTGTTTGTAGTTTAAGGAGGAATGGTGAAGTGGCTACCTTCTCACCCATAGCGTCTTGAATGAGGACAGTGTCACCTGACATCCGACCCACAACTTCTCCTGTATTCGTTTCTTTGTCGAAGAAAGCTATATCTTGTCTCAGTATAGTCTTCAAATAAAGACTCCTTATTCTTGCAGCTTGTCGCTCTCCCGTTACCATCCAACAAGAAACCTCTAACAAGCCAAAAAAAAAAAAGAAGAGGTAAAGGCACTTTTCATTCAAAACACCGATAACAACACTTTGAAAGCTTTTCTTTGTTCGACATTTGCTAGTTTGAAGCTGTGGGTGTGAGTGTGTGTGTCGATGTTTGTATGTTGGATGCACTTACGGAGGAATGCTGCAACCCCAGCCCCCATAGCCAAATAGACAAATTTCAATGCTACCTTCAAATAAAATCAAGCAAATAATCAGTGACAATATTTCGTTCCTACACATCACAAGAAAATATCTTCGATATTTCCAAAGTTATTGAACTACAATTGCTTCAATAATTACGTACCATTCAAAAGTATTCAGGACAAAAAAAACAATGATTTCAACTACATAATTTCCACTGATGCAAATGGAGAAAAAATTAAGCAAGAAAAAGCTTATTCAGGGGATTGCTTTACCTTTCCAACTACTTGAACCACCTCTTTGTTGTTTTGGTTTTCTCCAAAAGAATTAGTTAGTTCGCCAAAAAGTATAGTCATAATAGGCATGCATAAACCATTGCCAACAGCACCGATTGTACCAACAATCATCAAGGCAACATCTACAGAGTCTGCAAACGAGAACAACTTGTAAAATGGAACTGTTTTTGTGCTATCCTCTTTCTTACTCTTCTTCTGCTCAGTGTCAAGCTGATCCCCATTTGTGGCGGTATTTGTACCCACTGGCTCTGTTTCAAGTGCAACACTTCTCGATGTGGTGACCTCCTGCATATTTCCATCACCATCCAACCCAGTCTCCTGTGCCATATGACAAACTTCAAGCTTGGTATCCTTCTCCTCTTCAAGGTTGATGTGGTACAGGATTGCCAAACTACAAGCCTACCTGGAAAATAGTCAAACCAGAGGCTTCTATCAATAACAATAATAGCAGGTACATTGTACTGCAGTAATAATACCAACAACAGAAAAATTCAGAAGGAACATAGTATTTGGTTGCTTTGGATCTGATTCATAGCAATCAAAAGATTAAACACAATATAATCTGATGAGCTGGCAGTGTTTTTTTTTCTTGTGTTGGATTGTTTTACACCTATTGTTGCCAGAATAACAGCACACAAAAATAAAATAACAAGAGAGACATGAACGTTCAATATTTTACTGCTTTTGTTTTTTTATGAGCAATACATACTTATAGCATACCTACCAAAGCAAACATATAAATAAAGAGTTATTTCCCATGGAGGAAAACGAAGTAGATTAAACTTTGTAAGGAGGCTGACTTCTAAATCATTTCATTTCCTTCCATAATCGAACGGTGGGTAAAATAGATGACCACTTAGTCGCGGGTACTCTAATCACATTCCCAAATGGTCGCTCATTGAATGGCCAGTTTCATGCATGATTAGCTACTAGGGATAGGTTGGCAAAGTGAGATGTTGTTATTGATACTACCTGTGTCTTCTCTTCAGGTCCCTCTAAGAGACATGACAATTTATTTTTTAGTGTAATTTTGCTGCAGCCATTTACAAAGCTGAAAGGGTGGAGAATGGGGACGACCGGCTGTAGCAACCTCCAATGGGTGTGACCATAAGGATTCCAGACCTGGGCGCATCTTGTATGCTACGTCTGGATGGAATGGAACTCAATGATCTTCAAACAAAAAGGGGAAGGGTGCAATGAGGTGGCTCAGTGCATTCTCCAGGAGGCGAGAAGTTGCCTCTCTTCTTGGAGAAAAATGTCAAAGTCCATTCTGTGAAAACTACAACATTTGTGATTCTTTGGTTTGCCCAAAACTTTTCTAGGTTGTAGGAGGTAGGTACGTATTGCTCTCTTGACTTGGTTTCCATTTTTTCTGCTCAATCTCTGAGATTCTTAGGTTTAACTAAAGCCCACTTACGTTTTTTGCATCGCTGAAATTCTCAAGGTATCAACGTTGATTCAGATAAAGAAAAAAAGTTTAGGGAACAAGATCTGACATATGAATGGTGGTTATTTTAGTTAAAGTAGAGGAATCAAAATAACAGAACGAACTACAAAAGTATGATTGTTCTGAAGCTGAAGAAGAAGCTTTATCTGAATGGCAAATGAAAAACTAAAGCATAAGTGAAATTTTTTTATCTGTGTCATAGCATCACAGCAACGAAGCATTAACATTCAAACACCCCCATTACTTCTCATAAAAGGAGAAATAAGGCTTACTCATTAGAACAAATCAAGATTCTCTCATGTGATCATGATGTGATGTACAATGGGATCCGGTAGGAGGGTGGAGGTAGCTACAAGCAGGCTCACTAGACAGATTATGTTCCGTGCTCCCTCCCCAAACGCAGTCAGGCTATTCGTGTTGTGGGGGTGGCTTCCAAAAGTGGGCACTACTCAATAAATCAGCTTGGGAAGCTATGGGAACAACTTGCCAGGTGCAGGCGTGCAACAATGGCATCAACTGGTGTGGTTTGGCGAGGATGTTCCTAGGCTAGGTGGAGTTTCATATATTGACATGGTTGGCTATATGGGGCAGCTTGAATACTCGGGAGTCGGGTGTGACAAGATATACTCAATATGTGCTGTGCACTAATGGTTTGGAGACTCGTGATCACCTTTTCTTTGACTACCCTGTGCACTAATGGTTTGGAGATTCGTGATCACCTTTTCTTTGACTACCCTGTATCTAAATATGTGTGGCAACAGATGCTTACTCTGAACCTTGCTCTTAGAAGGGATGGATGGGGAGATTAATAAGGCTCCTAAGTTCAAAAAGGAAAAGACTTTTGAGCATTCTGTATACAAGCTCTCACTGGTTACTGCTGCCTACTGCTTAAGAGGGAGGGAAAAAAAATCTAAGATTTCTTGATCAAGAGGTTGATGCTGAGTCTCTGGCTCATAAGGTGAAGGAGGAAGTCTAATTAGGTTTAAACTATGCTTAGCATAATCAGGGGCGACGCCAAAGGTAAAATAGGGGGGTCAACCGACCCCATGGCAGAAAAAAAAAAAAAATACTACTACTATATTGATTTTTTTTTTAGGAAATTCATCAATGAACCCCATAAATTTAGGGCTGACACTACTGGGTAATTTCCCAACTTTCATCCCCCTCTTTGTGTGTCTTGTTTGAATTCGAGTCACTCGTTTTGTTCTTTAGATATGGAGAGGTTGATCTATTTTGCTAAAAAAATACTCCCTCCATCCCAAATTGTTGCTCCTAGTTACTATTTGGGAATTGGGACCTCTCAAAAAATTGTTCATATTGTCTGACATATAATGATTTATATATCTAATATGGATGTTTAATAGATCTCAATTAATTTTATCAAACTCATATTTTAAAATCATAGAAAATTATATTATAAAATATAGATAATTGTTTGAATGGTTCAAAAAATGAAGCAGAAGCAACAACTTGGGATGGAGGAATTATTTGACAGTATTTTAGAACTCGAGACCGCGTCAAATTCAATTGTAGAAGCTTGTGTAGAATTTTTTTTTTTTTGGAGAAAACTGTTTTATGCCTTTTGATGATATCTTTTGCTTATTAGGTTAAGCTTTAAATGTGAGTTTTGTTAAAACAAAATTTTTATTTGCCATTACTGTGATATTTTCTTTGATTTATGGTAGGTAAAGGTATTTGATGTTTATAAATGACCCCACGCTTCCGAACTCCTGGAGTTGCCACTGAGCATAATCCATCTTTGGATTGTTAGAATTACTTCCTCCATTCAAAAATCAATGATAATTTCACTATTTAGGTCCTCTTAAAATATTGTTTAAAATTTTTTAATCCATAATAGTATGTGCAACATGAATCTGTTTCATAGATGCTATAAGCCCCAATCTTCAGAAAACTAATCAATAGAGAATTATACTACATATAATTTTAGCATGAGCGAATGCCTAATTGTTAGATATTGGGACCGTGAATAGCATATTAGATAGGAAGTAGGAGTCTAAGTTTTGCTTAGAAATGGTTATGTGAAATATTTTATTTAAATACACAAGACGGAGAAAAAGACTCGTCGAAAGTGGAAAATGATGGAGAGAGCAAAATGATAACTAAGGTTGTCCCCCCCCCCCCCCCCCTTGTTTTTTTTGGGTGCAATAATTTCTATGTTTACTTTAAGACATATGGGACCGGAGTAGGTAATGACAAAATCCAGGAACCGTTAATTACGTAGAAGAATAATAAGGCCCATTCCGCTTAAAAAAACAGCTTTGTTTTAACTAAAAAACTATCACATTCCACTAACAAAAAACCACTTAATTATTTTGCAAAACTAAAAACCAAAAAAAAAAGCTAAAAACTAGTTAGTGGAACAAATTAGTTTTTTTGCAAAACTAAACATACAAAAAAACTAGTTTAATAGAACAAGTTAGTTTTTTTGCAAAACTAAAAACCAAAAAACTAGTTAGTGGAAGAAGTTAGTTTTTTTTACAAAACTAAAACATCCAAAAAAAACTAAAAAACCAAAAAACAAAAAAAAAAAAACAAGTTAGTGGAACACCTTCTAAGTTTAATTTGTTTAATTGTATAAAGTTGCCGAAAATAGGAAAGAGTATAAATGTAATACTCCTATAATACAACCGCATCATTCAACCGAAATAAACAAAAGTTGAGGGGGAAAAGTGAGAGAGACAAAAGTTTATTCCTGGAGAGACATCGTGGTGGGAACCGGAATCCGGTCCCTGCTACGCACCTAGTGCGCTGCACTGTGAAACTCACATCCAAGCCGTCCATGTCGGAAATCTATGGTTCAAATTTGCTAAGCTTTTTTACCGGTAAGAAATAATTTTAACCGGTAAAAAAGCGTCTACGAATTCGAACCATTGAAAACACTTTTGAAAGGTTAGGATGACGCGTTGCATAGTGCAGAGCATTAAGTGCACAGCAAGCCCTCCTTCCATTGGGACCCCCAAATTCCTAATTTTACGGAGAGGTGGAGTGAAAGATTTAATGTTAAATTTTAACAGAAGGATGAATCATGGAGGGAGTTTGATGCAAGGGTTAAGCCAAAAAAATCTATTGAATTTTTTTTTATAGTTTTGGCTAAGGTTAGGATGATCCGTTTTTTACGAGATTAGAGAAGAAAATAATTGATGTGTGCATAAGTTGGCTCGAACACCATTCACCTTTTGAAACAAATAAGAAATAAAAAAAAAAAGTTTGATTGAAGTAAATTAATAATCGGGGATTGAAGGGAGACGTGTCAAAGACGAAAGAAAAGGAAAGGGTTTGGTGTGATTGCACCTGGAAGAATTGGCAAAGTGGACAGTTGCTTATCTGCGGTACATGACTCCATATTAATTGAAATTTTTAATTAAAAAAGCGTTAGTAGTACTCCCTCCGTCCCTAAACTTTTGACCTTTTTGGGATTGTGTGTCATTTTAGATTGCTTATATCTTTTTATTTATAACGTTTTATGTGATTTTGAAAATTTTGTTTAATAGAACTAATTAAAATATATCAAACAAGATCCATATTGCATATTTTTTTATATTTACATCAAAAGATATAGGCATTTGAAAATAGCACATTATCCAAAAAGTGTCAAACTTTAAGGGACAGAGGGAGTAGAAATTAAAGTAAATTTTCTCTCACATCGCCGTCTTAAAGTCACAGATACTCCATTCAAAGGCTACCCACCTGCACAACTTGGGTTAGGGGTGTGTGTTGTGCCGCGTATGCACAGCACACGTGTTGTGCAGTGCTATAGGGCCTACATCGGATTTTGTTTTTTTTTATACAAACCGTTTATTATGTTTTTTTCCATCAAGTATGTATATCACCCCAAAATTTAAGTTGATCAAACAACAGTAACTATGTTTTCAGACTGCATTTTTCATGAAAACGAAACAGTTAAAGAAACCATTGCAGGTGAGCTTTTCACAAAACTATAAGTTGAATGGATATTTATTACTCTAAATAGTTACTGATATCCAATCAATATAAATTTTGACGCAATATACATAACTGACGAGACAAAAAAAATGAATGATTTAGATCAAACAACATGACTCGAGGTGGGCCCCATAATGCTATACAGCACACCCCTTAAGGGTACTTTACCCCCACTACTCACTTAAATTACCCAACTTTAATACTTCCTCAGTCACATTTCCCATTTAGTTTGTCCATTATTTTTCGTCAATTTTTTGTCTATTGTCTATATCTTTTATTTTATAATATTTTTTATGATTTCGAAATCTTTGAATTATAGAACAAATTAAAATTTATCAAATAATATTCATATTGCATATTTGAAATATATAGGCAATAGTACTTTTATTGTATTTCATAGAAATGCTTAGTGTATAAGACTATTGGGGTAACAGTACCACCGATGACGATGTGACGGTGCCCAAGACTATAGAATAAGTTTATGTGACGTGACAGAGAACAAGCTGGCGGCAAAGAACTCTGAAAAGAGGTTTCACACCATCAGATGTAAACAATCTTCAAGAGTACTAACCTAACCCAAGAGAGTAACTACGGCATGTTTGGTTTGGTTCTTAAGAACCGATTTTATCAATTATTATTTAATTATTACCCCTATTTTTAAATATTATTTTTATTTTTCTCTCTATCTCTCCAATCATTAATACTTATTTTTTAATTATTATTCCTATTTCTCCTTTTAATCATTACAAAAATCAAAACTCAAAACCCAAACCAAACATAACCCAAAAGTCACCCAAAAAAAGGTGAGCAGCCAGCTATGGGGTGGAAGCGTGGAGCACGAGACGGAGAAATTAGTCGAAAGAAATTACTAGAAATGCGTATAAACTAACCCGAATATCGCAGATTACCGATAAAATCAGTGGACGAATTTATGATACTGCCCAGAGCAGCAGTATATATCAAGTATTGCATTACTTGATACATAGCTTGAATTTTAAGCCATCACAGTGAAAGATCATCTAACAACACAATCCGGGGTTGGCGGATGATGTGGTTTGCTCAAATTCAAGCGTGATTCAGTCGAAATGAAATTCTCTACCTATCTCGCAATATCTATCTATGTGTCTATCCATCTTCAACAGAAAGACTGAATGAAAATGAGTTCAAAATCATCGACTAACCTCCGTGGTTGATCTCTATCAAAATTGGATTTCCTTGTTAAAGCTGCTGCTGCTGCTGCTGCTGTTCTTCTTCTTCTTCTTTGTACCTCTCAGCAAAGTGGATGACAGGGTGTTGGTATTTCGTAGAATATTGAAGGGAGCAACATTTGTTGGGTATATATATGCAATAGCTATAGATCCACGTGATGGTTTACTTTTCTCTTATGGAGTTGTGAATTTGAAATATTGCAGGTTTCGACGCCCTTTGAATCGAGTTTTCTTGCAGAGCAAGAGTGAGGAAAAAGAGAGGAAGGTTGGTGCCCCAAATTGAACTTTGTTTGCACGCTTGTAATTTTTTTAGGAAGATTAATGATTTGATTAACATGAATCATCACTATCAATATTGGTTAAAGGGAAAATATATGATACGTCCTATGGTATGTCCCGAAAAAAGGTGTACGGTACGCCTTGTTACATAATACTCCCTCCGTCCCTTTTTAAATGTGTTACTTGGGATTCTGTGCCATTTTCAACGGCTTATAACTTTTAATTTATAATAGCTTTTATGATTTTGAAAATTTTGTATAATAGAAATAATTAAGATCTATCAAACAAGATCCATAATACATATGTTTTGAGGTTCACATTAAAAGTTATAAGCCGTTGAAAATGGCACAGAATCCCAAGTAACACATTTAAAAAGGGACGGAGGGAGTATGGTTTTTTTTTTTGTACTTATTACGTATGTTTTTTTGTCATTTATCTGGTGAACCAAGACCAACATGGTACGAAACCAACTCATAATTTATTTTGATCATTTATTTCTTGAACACTGCTTATGTTGCGAAATGCAATATGCAAATATCTCTCAAACATTCGATAGACCCTCGATTTCAAATTGCTTGTCACTTATACTATTTTGGGATGTTTCAAGTTATTTGTCTTGTTTGAAAAGTCAAAAACAAAATTGATTCAATATTCCAGAATAACTCATTTACCAACAACAATCATTTCTCTCAAAAATTGAAATATAAGGGAATTGTTGGAAATTAATTAATCTTTTTAATGTGAATGCATTAGATGAATGCGGTTATTGCATGTCTTCTTTAAAAGTTGAAATTCTCAAAAGTGACCAACAATTTCAAATGGAGGGAGTAATACATTTTGACTACATTCTAAAAATTCAAAAAATTAAAATAAAGCTGAAAAATAGCCTCTCAAATTTATCTCTGCTATTATATCTTAAGATTTTTTTTTTTAGCCAATAGATAGAATTTCATTTCACAAGAAATGTCATTACAAACTACCGAATATAAAGACAACAGAATAAAGATAATCATACAAACGAGAAAAACATAGACAAAACCAAAACAAATGAAGGATACATGTCCAGCGAGAGATTACTTCGGCCGTTATATGTCCGTGATCAATGTATGGTGATAAGATGCTACTGCTGTCACGGTAGTTCCATGTGAATGACGATTCTTCCAACACACAGTTAAACAAGTAAACAACCGAAGAGATTTAATAAGTCATCGGCGTTCAACTGTCAAGAAACTGCATGCTTGATGTAAATACCAAACTGGATCTGACCGATACAAATCAAGTGACTAATGCACCTATAGTCGAAAGCTCCGCAGCACGGTTCGTTGTCGTGCAACTAGATGCCATAAGCCAACTACATAGCTCTAAAATCGGTAAAGTTAATAGAGAGACTATTCTCGAGATGTTTGAACCCCACGCAGCCACCCTAGCTATTGCCTACTACCACCAACATAATTATCGTTCGTCTAGAAAACAGTCAAAGATTATAAAAAAAAAAAAAACGAATCATAGTATATTCTTTGTTATTATATACGTACATGCTTTGTTGATTCCCTTTTGCAAGGATAACCTAACAGGCTAAGCAATCCGGAAGCTTCTATGATACATCGTTAATCCGTGATAATCTATCCCTTGCCCTGTTGCCCACACAATCCATTTTATAAATTTCCTTCTAAAGTAAATAATTTATGTTAGTAGAGTATTATGAAAAAAAAAAAAAGAGTATTATGAATGATCACTCGTTTTATCCCCAAGTAATGTTGTACTATATTCTTTAATATCGTTCTCCAAGCAATTTGAGACGTATTTCTTAACATATCACCTCACGTGCAGCTGCATTTTTTAGGAATGTCGCGTGCAGTCTTTTTTTTGGTCCATCGTTGTGTAGCTTTTTTGCTAGTCTGTCAACGTGGGGTGTGGATTGTGAATTTTTTCAAAAAAGTATGGGTGTAACGAGCCCCACTCTGATACTACGTAGAAACTTTATATTGTTTAACTCAACATCAATTCATAATGAGTGAAGAGGCCTAACATTAATAAGTGTTCACCCATTTCATTCCCGAGCGAGGTGGGTCTATTCCTTAACAAGATATGGTCGAGGTTGCGTCATGGGCCTTTTACTCTTCTCCATTTTCAAACATAACACCGCAGACCGAACATGACCAAATTTTTCGGCCTGTTAGTGTGAAACTGTGAACCACTTGCCGATACAATTCATTCCTCTTTTCTTCCGAAAAAGTTGGGACACACATATATGTCCAAATATAGATTCAAATACAAATACGTTTACAGTTGTCTGATCACGACCTGGGGATCTGCTCTGTGCCGTGCTAAAAAATGTGATCCTAACCGATCAGAATCGTACACTATGTAGAACTTGGTGAATAGGATAACAAATATCCAACATATTATACTTTGGTCAAATGTTCCTTTTTCACTAAGTTACCAATAACTGATCGACCTGATTTTTGCGAGTTCGTTCTATACGTCTGGCTCTACATAGCGAACGATTCGGATCACAATTTTTTGGCTCGAGATTATGCCCTTTTTTGGTACACACAGCCACGTTGTTGTACTTAACATACTGCAGGCTCCCCCTTTCGTGAGCTCAGTGGTCAATGGTCATTGGGCGGCTCCAATACGGATTTTTCTATGGGTACACCAAGTTTATACCCCAATTGCACACCAGCTGAGCTGGCAAGCTGAGTGGGTTAAAATCTGGGTCCCACCCACACCCTCTCAACCATTTCAAAATTCTCCCCAAAAAATGCCCGGCAATCCCATCAATAAACCCATATTTTCTAAAAGGACCCAAATCGATTTGAAGGCTCCATTCACGACCATCTCCAAAAGCCATTCTCTCGCCGCCGACTGTGGACGCCACCTCCATCTCCGGCCACCAGTGACGCCACCCAATCTCTGTCCCGAACTTTTCTCTCTCGTATTCACTCACTCTGCAACATCATTTCGCCACCGCCACCACCCGCGCAAACGACCACCATCGTGAGGTAAAAGGCTCAATCGCAACTCAGTAAATCTCTCTCCTATTGTTGCTCGCTCTGTAACATCATTCACATCTGGTTGTTTCTTCCTGACTTTTGTTTGATCTTAATAAAAAATCATTTGACCTATTTTTCCAAAACCTCCAAATTGCCCTAAAACTGAGGTTTTCAAAAATTAGGGCTTTATGCTGTAGGAAAAAATTATGAAATTGGGGTCGTAGTGCTTGTGAGGTAGTGAATAGCTTTAATATGTTAAACATTTATTAATGCCTTAGTTAATATGAACCACTATTTTTTTGGTTTTGTAGAAAGAAAATGAATGGAAGTTCTGTAGCTGGATAAATCTCTACTTGTCCCAGAGGCTTGGCTTGTGCGAAGTTTATGAATGCCAAAAAGAGGCTGGGAGAAGAATGAAGAGGAGCTCTTGATGATCAAGGCATGCTTGGAAAGTGAAAATGAATCCCAAGCACGAAAAATCAAACACGTACAAGGAGAGCTTGCACAAATGAAGGCCAAAAGTGGAAAATATAAGCCATTGCTTGCATTTGTAATTGTGGTGTTTTAAAAGTTCTTATGTATTGAAATGTCAGTTTATATTGAGATGCTGAAAGTTAAAGATCTCAAATTCTTACGTTGAGTAACAAAGCTTATCCACTGTTTGGAGTGATTCTTCTATGCAGATTTCCAGGAGCTTGGCTTTTGAGATGAGCTGGGGTATATGTATTGCAAAGATTATTCTTTGGAAAAAAGCAATATACAAGCTTTGCCTAGCAGTTGCTGTGTACCACCTTTGGAGAGAGAGAAGCAGGCAAATTTCGATGCATTAAGCTCGGATTCAGTTGGGTTGGCTACTAGAATTGTGGAAGATCTATGGGGAGGATTATGTATGACTTGGGGAATGCCTTTGTTTGTGCTTCAACAGTCGTAGTTTTTGTTCTTTCTTAGTTTGTCCAGGTTGTTTACTTTGCATTTGGTTGGCCTATTGGCTTGCGTCTATGTAGCTTTGAACGTCATGTACGTTCTTCTTTTTTGTTCATTGTGTGGATAGTGGTGGTCTGTATTTCAAGGCTATCCCCTTGATTATTTGGTTTGTTTAATAAAAAGTTGTTCCAAAAAAAAAAAATGTAGTTGAGGCAGATGTCCTAGTTCATTATGCCAACATATTTGGGTTATGTAGCTTGGATACATAGCGGGGGGACACGGACACGGACACGAACATGGCGGGGGACGTAAACACGGCAGGGGACACGGACACGAACATGAACATGGCAGGGGACACGGACACAGCGGGGAGACACGGACACGAATATGGCAGGGGACACGGACACAGCTGGGAGACACGGACACGGCAGGGGACACGAAACATTTCTATGTAAAAACAAGTACAAACAAAACAAGTTCCAAGCATTACTAATTATCCAAAACAAGTTCCAAGCATGACCAAGAAGATCAGTTCACTTCAAGCTATAGGCCAGCATCATTACTCCCAAGCATAAACAATACAAGTTCTATGTAATCAATTCACTTCGGCAGTATCATGACCAATTATCCTCCCTTCCATTTTCAATCTTCAATAGTTGCACGAGCTTGGTGGAATAATTCGATTGAACTTGAGGTATCGAGCTTTGATCGGGCACATTTCATGATTATGCTCGAGTTTAATTGTGTTCAATATCCACTTCCCATCGGCATGCAAAGAGATATTCATTGATGCTTTACATCCCGTTTTTGCTGTTGGATGTGCTTTAACTAGGTTCGGTGCCTTTGTCCTTGCTTTTCCACCCCTATGACAACAATAAGTTACATGTCGCCTTCGTCCATCTTTATGCTTCCTAGAGCTTCTTGTGACAGCAACAAAACCTTGCACTCTTGCAAAATTAGCATAATAGTTACGGGCTTCATGTTCGGAATCAAAGGACATTCCGACCTTAGGTTCCCCAACATTCGCCACATTCGGATCTTCCCCCAAGGGATAAGCATCACAATCCATTCCCAAAATGCTTCCGTTGTCGTCTCCATCAAATTCAGGTGATGATTCATGTGGTTCCATATTTCTTGAAAGAAGCAAATATCAATACATTAGACAAAAGGATAATGTACTAAAAACTAGAATAGGAGCTGTAACACACATTGAACAATTAACAAGAACTTCATTTTTGAACATGACTCAATAGGGGATTCTTAAAGGAGATGGAACATTAAAAAAAAATGATTGAGCCAATATCTCTTCTATTTATTGGGACCACTAATCAGAATACTAATCAGAATAACAATGTGGGACCAAATCAACTTTTTTTTGTTACACTCTAACTTTCTATTTAGTAGGACCACTATACAGTTTACATGTAAGTTGTAAATCAAGCAAAATAACTTCTCAATTGTTAGACTTGAAAGTTTGACACTTTAAAACATACAGAGTAAAGACAACCAAAAAAAAAAAACTTCAATAGCAAGAAATATGGAAAAAATTACCCCTAGACTTACTGGGACCTAAACCACCCACTAATTATCAGGATAATAAAGGTGGACCACATTACCTCTATAGCTAATTGGTCAAAATATACACTAAAGACAGAAAAAAAAAATTAATATTCAACAACTCAATCAATAGCGTGGAATTTTGTGCACATTAAAGAAAGGGAAATAAAGAATTAATGGACTATTTATATGAACCACCAACCTCATTGGCGTAAAGTTCGGAACCGTAGATGAACCACCACCACAATGGGAGTTCGTGACAGAGATGGGGGGGAGAGAAATGGGAGTTTCAGAGAGAGATGAGATCGGCTCACTGGTTATCCAAGGTTGGGACTGAGCCAATGGCTCAATCATTTTGTAGTCTAGGGTCACTGAGAGAGATGAGCTGATGCATTTGTAGAGTTCGGCAATGGTGTTTTGAGGGCAGCGTCACTGGTGACTGGAAATGGTGCAGCGTTGCTGGTGGCCGGAGATGAGAGTGGCATCCATGGTCTGCGGCGGAACGACGTTAGGAGATGATCGTGAATTGCCCGGGGTTTTTTTGGTGAAAATTTTGAAAATGGCTGAAAGGTATAGGTGGGGCTCATCAAATTGATTTGGGTCCTTTTATGGGTGCTGATTTAGGAATTGGCGGCATTTTTGGGGAGAGAATTTTGAAATGGCTGAAAGGGTGTGGGTGGGACCCAGATTTTAATCCACTCAGCTTGCCAGCTCAGCTGGTGTGCAATTGGGGTATAAACTTGGTGTACCCATAGACTTTTCCAAATACATATGTGAGCCTTTAGAGAGAGAGGAAAAAAAAAGGTCAAAATATAATCTCTTAAAATACCCTTGCCCCGATTGACTCTTCAACTTGTTCTATTGGTATGAACATTTGCTTCCTCCCTAAGATATATACTCCCTCCGTTTCAAAATAAGTGTCTCTTACTCTCTCTCTTACCGTTTTTCAAATTAAAAAATTAAGTACTTCCGTCTATCGTGTTTCAAATTTTTTTGCACCGAATTAAAGTACTCATTTGAAAAACGATAAACGGAAGTACTAAATTTTTTTATTTGAAAAATGGCATGAATTTTCGTAGTGGACACTTATTTTGGAACGGAGAGAGCTCTTACATATATAATTAGCTAATTTTTTTTATTGGAAAGTAAGTTTACATGCATAAAATACATTCGAGTTTTTGAATTTAGTTACGCAATGTGTTTCTTGCGACCACTCTAAAAACAGACTTGTCAAAGATCGTAAAAACTTATTGAAGTCTTTCTTAACACCAACAGGTTCCTTTGATTCTTGAGGAGATCATTTTTATTACTATTCAATACCAAGTGTGATTTTTTTATTCGGTTAGGAGATATTAATTAATTAATGTCAGAGATAACTACTCCGAAGGACTGGTCTGCACGGATTTATGAATGGTTTGTCGAAAATAAATAATATATAATTCAACTTGTGGAAATGATTTTGAGTCCAACGGTATTTGTAATTGCGTGGAGACAAAGTTCACATGCCATACTTACCAAAAGTTCACATGCCGCTTCACACCTTTGACTATCCAGAAAGGGTTCTTTTCTTGAGAAAATTATTCTATGTTCATGGAACGCTTTCCTTTTTGGTTATAATAAAAAAATAATTAGAGGTATGGTATCCCGTCAACTCTATCACAAAGTATTGTCTTGTCACACAATACCACTATTTGTAGGGCACTTTATCGCACCTATGCCAGGATTGAACCTGAAATCCCACTATGTGTGGCTATTGTTAGGAGTATGATTAGCCCAAATAGAACTCGAATCTGGACATTATCCAACCAAGTCCAACATTGCCAACCACGTCCGTGTGTCGACCACTGAACCAATCCATCATTCGTATTCTTCACACAGTCTCAAAAAACTCTCTATCACGTATGAGTATATATATATAGACACACACACACACACACACTAATTTTCCTATCCACACCCCAAAATGCGGACGTTCCGTCCACACCCTACTTTCCCGATCAAGAACTTTCCGATATTTCTTTTTTACTCATTTCTCGCGAGGACACTTAAAAACACGTTTTAAACACATTGAGCAATTCAGATCGTCGAAATTTAGTCCGAAACTATGAGGTCCGGACGGGGTTCGGTTTTTAGTAGTGTGAATGGGATTGAGATTGTGAGAAATTCCACACACTGCCATCACACATTAGTGTAAGATCCTTTTTTTTTTTTTTTTTGTGAGTCTACACTAATGTGTGGCACGATCGTGGAGCCTTTGGAAAATGGCATGAAACATTAATTGCTCAACAAACACGCAGTAACTTCTCATCGTTAATGGTTACGGCTCTACCCGTAACCAAGGATGGAGCCAAGAAGGGACAAGAGGTGGCGGCCGTCACCAGAAGGTTTTTCAAAAAATACATTTATTATATAGAAAATAAATTTTCATTCCCGAATTATGTAGACTCACCACCACTAGATTTTTTTAATCTTTTACCCTCATAGTGCAGTTTGTCTTTTTATTTTTTAAGTATATATTTTCGCTACTAGAAATGTAAAATCCTGACTCTGTCCCTGCCCGTAACCAGCCCAATTAATGCTTGACCAGATGCGCAGCCCGGCAGCTACTATTGCTAGTCATAGGGAGTGGGTGGGTTGAGAATTTGAGATCGAGAGTGAAGTGGACAGATGATAGATATTCTTTGACAATAGGGGAGAAAAAAGAGTTACCAAATTTTTATTTTTTTGCAGTGCCCCCTACAACGCAAACAATATAAGGTCCTAGATTCGAGTCTCATCGTAAGATTCCATTCTCTATCCCGTTAATTAGATTAGGATGCAGTAGGTTTCTGTTTGTCAAAAAAAAAAAAAACTTGAAATAAAGACTAAAATTATCCAATTAAAATCGCAGTGAAGAAATTGCAACTGGTATGATTTTGTAAGGCGTTGGGTACGGATTTTTCGTCGTACTCAAGTGCACTTATACAAGTTATTCTAGTAGATCAAGAGCGGGATCCTTTCCATAAAGTAAATGCGTTATTGCCAAATCATGTACTTTCGAACATCGATCAGCCCCTATTTTGCCTTCCACCATATTTTCATTATTTTGTACAGTCGTACTATCAAAAGCAAAAACAAAAAATAATGTGAAAAGGTAGAAGGGAAAATAAAACAAGGAGAAATTAGCAATTGAATATTTGGTTGGGAGAATGCCAGGGGATTTGTACCGAACTTTTGTGGCCGCATATCGGGGCAAAAGCACATGAATGGATGAATTCGGCGTCATGCATGATGCCAAAGAAGAGTGATTATTCATTACTTTTAGAGCACCGTTATGTTCAGGTGCGGAGCAAACGTTGGGGGCCAAATTTATAACGTCAGTGAATTTATAACGTCAGTGATTGAGCCATAAGCCTATAGGCCAATATATCTAATCCATTGGGGTCAATTTTTTTTTTTTTTGCATATTCACTAGCTAAAATTTTAGATATCCACACTACTAAAGTGTTATATAGAGTTCATTGGAGATGGTTACCGTCACACCAAGGCGACTCCACTATATACCTAGTGAGGTCGCTTGGGTTCAAAAAATGCATTGAATTTTTTTTAGATATAAATTATATTTTTTTTAGTATTGTCAGCGCTGAGTTACTCGTGTGAGGTTAAAATAAATACATTTAACTAAATTTGACCCAACTTGTTATAACTCTAACAAAACAAAACAAACCCAAAACCAAATAAATAGATATAATATCACGTAGTGGATTTTTAATGCTAATGGGAATATGGGATAGTGGCTCTAAAACCCAACATATAATATATAATGGCAAAGTGGGGTTTGGCCAAAAAATAAAAAAAAAAAGGGAAAGTCGAATGAATGAAAGCTCTCTGCTCTCTCTCTCTCTCTCTCTCTCACTCTCTCTCTCTCTGTTTCAGAGTGTTGATAATGAAGCTATAGTGCAACTCTTTCAAAATATGAAGACTCATCGTGGGATATTGTAATATGTTGGAGTCTTTTTTAGTCAAACGATATAATGGGTATGTCGCTTTGCCTAGTTGGAGTTTTTTTTTTTTTGGCATACAGCTTTTCATCATGGACACGCTATGTATTTTTGTCAGCGCTGGATGAAAATCTTGGAATCGCCACTGCATCACACATTCACGTGGTGTTCATATATTTAATATTGGGTCTCGCAAGAATGTGCAATGGAAAACGCCTGGTGGTACTTCAAGAGTAAGTAATTATTTTCCTTCAAATAGATTAATTCTTCGTTGGTCCCAATTCCCATTCCTCATGTTGTTAGCACCTTGATCCTTCAAGCGTGCTACGCTGGACTTAGGGTGGCACCTTGCACCCAAGTTAGGCAGCAAGGACAAGGCATGAGTAGGAGGCATGCCGTGGCAAGGTGAAGTGTTGGCCGATGTCAACACAGTCCCGTTATTGAGTAAGCTATGATGGGTGCACGTGAAGGCCCAAGACATATTGTGGCATCGATGCATGAAGTTGCAGCTAGCTTGTGGGGCAAAGCAGTCAGGAATTTGACTAAGGCATTGAGCTGGGGCATAGTGACGAATTTGGCTAAGGCATGGATAAGAACGGGCAATTACTGGCAGTTACATTCAGCACATGTTGCTGGCAAGCATGGATAGGTGTTCCAAGCAGAATTAACGGGCAGTTATTTCCAGCAAGCAAGGCCAAGCAGTTACTTGATGTGCTGGCAGATTGTGGGCAAGCCAACACAACCCTAGGCAGTTGGGGGTGTCAACTGCAGATCATGGGCAGTTACCATGATCTCTTGTATGCTTGTATTTCGTTTTCCTGATTGTAAGCCTATTAAGGCACTTCATTTTCGAGTCTAAGGCAGAAGGATGTTCTGTCTAGTACTCTAAAGTGTTTCCTTGTATTGTTGGTGCAATAAAAGGTTGGGACGGTTCCCGTAAACATTTGTGTGCTTGCTAGACTTTCATTTATACTTTGTGTGTGTGTGTGTAAACACTTGTTGGCTAGATCAAGTTGCTGGGAACTTGGTGTCATCACAGGAAAAATTCAGTGTTGGTTTTTAACCCGTGACACCTATCAACTTGTGATGGTTGCCCATCACGTTCATAGAAATAAAGAGCGCCCGCAAGATTCGCCAACTGCCAGCCAATTTTTCGCTTGTTCATGGTTGTCTCCAGGTCCTAGCAGTGCACCATCTGCGCTGCACCGTGCAGTGCATATCACACCCGTCCATCTTGAAAATTAATGGGCTAGATTTGTTGAAGTTTTTTTACCGGTAATTAAACACTTTGACGTGTAAGAGAGTATCTATGAATCCGGACCATTGAAAACACTTTTGGATGGTTGAGATTCGTCAACTGCCATCCAATTGTTCACTTGTTCATGGTTGTCCCCGGGGTCCATGCAGCGCATTATCTGCGCTGCACCTTGCAGCAAATATCACATCCGTCCATCTTGAAAATCAATGGGCCGGATTCGCTGAAGCTTTCTTACCTATAATAAAGCACTTTGAGTGGTAACAAAGTGTCTGTGAATCCAATGAGAACACTTTTGGATGGTTGGGATTGGTACATTGCATAGTGCAGCGCAAATGATACGATGCAGATTGTCATGCATATGAGTCTCTCACGACTGGAAGATAATTGAGAAATTATATTTCAACTGTCGGAGCAATGTCACGTGGTATTCTACAGGTGTTGTGATTGGTGTATATTTTGACATCTATGACTTTGGTGTTGGTAAATTAAGGGTAATTTTTCACCACGGCATTTTCCATTTTGTGGACTACAAATTTTCAAATCAATTGGTGCATGTAAGAAAAATGAATTGTACGAGAATACCGAAAATGAAATGTGATTTGGTGTGTAGTAATAGGCGTGGAAAATTGCTCGGATAGAACTTGATAACCTCTCGACAATAATTATGCACCATGATCAAAAGAAGAAAAGGATTGCAGACCCCATAGCCTAGAATTTAAAGTATCCTAGGATGTTTTCCAGCTGTCTCTTTCGAAGATTCCTGAGGCTTTTCTCATCTTGTCTTAATCTGTCATAATTTCAAGTAAATTTTGTAAGAAGATGAATTTTTTTATTCAGATTTTACTTGGTTTCATTTCGGCAAATAAATTTTGACAATGTCTTTTTACAAATGCTGTTTAGTACTTTCTGGGGGGAAGATTTGTCATTAAGAAAAATATTTTCAATATATGTACCAGTGGCACCTCCGATCGGTATTCTGCTCTTTTGCTGAAGTATATATCGGGTCAATTAGATTCCTAATTGTTTGTTTTAGTCAAATCGTCGAGATTTTCATGATGCAAAAAATAGACTGATTGGGATACATTAACATAACACATATTTTATTTTTTAAGAAATAAGGATTATGATTTTAAAAATAAACTTCAAGAAAAATATGTTATGTTCAAGTGGATGTCTATAACCAAACAAATTATTATTATTATTATTATTTTGCATGAGATTAACAAACTCAACTCTTTAACCAATTGGGATTTGGTCGGCTGCCACCCTCGCACACTTGTCTATTTATTTGTTCTCTTAATAGGCTCCAGTTAAGCTTAGTGTATTGTGGCTTATATCTCGTTTGATGAAATTCAGATTTTTATAGGAGAATTATTTTACGGCTTTTAATAAATGCAAAATACAAAACTCATTGTGTGTTGTCCTACACATTTTGGGCAGAAGCGAAGGCCGATTCATTTTTATTTGTTAGCACCCAGTACCCGCTATTCAAAAGCCCACTGATTTATTTTCTGTTTCCATTTCTCAGCCTCTTGAACTTTTTTATTTTGATAAAGAGGTAGAAATAGCATTAATAATTGCAACCTGATACAAACAGAGTTTCTGCAAGTTGAAAACTAAACAACATAGAAATTACGAAATTAAACAACATAGAAAATACGAACAACAACCACAACATAGCAAAAACTATAATGGGAGTTTCCATCACCGGTGTCCGGGTGAGGGACAAAATAGGCAAGCGCATGCTTGGCCAGTATGCTCACACAAGACTTCTTTCAGCGCTACTTTAGAAATTTGACAAAAGCTCAGCTTTGCAATGTCCTCTCGCAGGTTACAAATCAAAAAGGTGTCCTAGTAGTGACACTCACTCCTCCTCCCTATCTGCATGATGGCATTAAATTAGTCAGAAAGAATATAGAAAGCATTAAAATTGTATTTTAAAGCCCATCTAATCGCTTGATGAATCGCTTGGATTTCCATTTGGACAAGACTATATATTGATGTATGTTGATATGGAGTGTTGCGCAATCATGCATCCATTAGGGACTCTAGCTGTAAAACCTATCCCACTTCATGAACTTCCTTCTTTCCACGCCCCATCCACATAAAGCTCACATGTTTGTTGGACGGTTGAAGAATGGGGGGACTTATAAAATAAGGGATGGATATTTGTTGTTTGGAGGTTGGCTTGAAGATTGCGTTAGTTGTTTGGACTTATTCAGCCAATTGGATGCCCTTCCAAACCAATAAGCATTGTCTTTTGTTGTAGAAAGAACAACATCTCTGCGAAAAAGAAGTATTGGGGAATACTAGAGGATTTCGATTTTTCCAGATGGCCTAAAGCATAGCGATAAAAGAAAAGAGTTTTTGTTTGTTCGAACGAAGGCAGATAGTCCAATCTAAAAGCCATTCCTTAAAAGAAGAGGTAAAAGAAGAGTCCGCTCGTATAATTCTATTGGATGCCCAACCAGCATCTATGTTGACATTGAATTTTGCCCCACCCCTATTTTTTTAAATAAATTGATGAAGTTGATGCTCAAAGGAAAGGAGACGTCAGATCTTCAAAAATCAGAAATAGCCTTACCGAGTAGAACATGCGATTTCCGGTAAAGATAGATCAGCACGGTACAAAGTACTAATGTCGCGGTAAGTCAAAAATCAAATCATCAAATAACATCTAATATCTGCATGTGCATAGATTGGATGACAAGCATGCCATTTCAGGATGCCATAGCCCTCCCTTCTATTTTCTGCCAGGAATCAGCTCTCGGAAGCTCGTTTCTGGGCCAAACGGCCAACTATATCTATGGGACGTCCAATTGAGCATCAAGACCATTGGATGTACTCATGTTGACATTTCAGAGTGAACTGTTCAAGCCACGTCAAGATCAGAGGATGTTTGACCGTTGAACTATCACCCCACTATCACCTTTTCCCAGTAAAGATAGGCGAACATGGCTAGAAGACCAGGGTTTGTCTGTATAACTCCAAATCACACCAAATTTCATATTTAAGCTTAATGTGATGAAACTAAGTCTCACGTTAAGTTTCGGGCGATTTCGAGCATGTTTGCTATTTTCGGGGACACTACGCTTCCTGAGACGGTCGATTCCATGATCATGGACATCGGAACTAACTGTTAGATTTAAACCATTGATAACTCATTTCTAACCATATTGAAGTTCCTTGTAAAATTTAAGGTCAATCGAACTTTGTTTGGTCATCTGATCGCTTACTGTGCTCCAATTTGACCAAGAGCCGGACGATCTCATTTCTCCATCTTTGGAGCATAATTTGGAAAAATGGACGTCTCCACGATGCTCGTAACTTCTCAAAATCTTAGAGATACGTTCCTTGATGTTTCTGGATCACATAACTGCACGCGAACACAATCGAGTTGGGATTACACCGCGCAAAGCGGTGCAAATCCCTAGGCACCCCATGAATAGGCGTACCCAATACGCTCCCCATTTTTTGTATAAATATGTGACGCCCACCCTCAAATTTTTATACACACTTTTCACACGGCTTCTGAGTTCAATTCGCAAAGGGCTCAAGCATTTACCATCGCGAGTCGACTTAGTTATCACCAGCTCAAGCGGTAGCTCTACTGGATTTCTTAGGAAAGAACCTCGGTAGCTAGAGTTGTGCCGAAGCTTTGACGGATTCCCTAGGCGGAATCTCAGGATATATATACTACGCGGAAGCTCTGCCCGTTTTTCTTCGAGAAGAATTATTGGTGGTTAAGGCTACGAGGAAGCGCTGCTGCATTTTCTTCAAAAATTTCATTGGTCATAATAGACCCAAAACATCCTAGATTCCTTGGTCATAATAGACCGTAAAACCTAGCCCTGTTATTACTCTGTCCGAGTTCCGACTCGGATCCTCCAGTCTTGTTATTACTCTCTCCGAGTGCTGGCTAATATTTCCTCCCCTGCCATTACTCTGTTCGAGTGATGGTCCAGATATCTAGTCCTAACATTACTCTGTTCGATTATCAACGCGAAATTAACCAATCCTGTCGTTACTCTTAGGGGTGTACAAGAAAACCGAAAAAACTGTGAAACCGAACCGACCCGACCAAACCGGTCTATTTGGATTGGTTCTATGGTTCAATGGATTGGTTTTGATTTTAAAAAAATGAGAACCGGATATTTTGGTTCGGTCCCCAGTTTCATAATTAGGAACCGTGGTTTGAACCAAACTGGTCCATTATATAATATAAAAAATACACTCCTATATACCCACACTCACTTGATAATTTTGTTAGTTTTAAGTTTCAATGTTGCAGCTGCCGCCCATATCAATAATGATATTTTAATAGTTATTTTAGTTATTAGACTTCTTAATCTATTTGTGGGTTGGTATAATGGTAGCAGTTTTACAAAGGAATTGCAACAATTTTGTGGACAATTGTTTTTGGCAATTTTTTAATGCTACCATGTTTTAGAACCGGAAACCGAACCAAATCGGACTGGTCTAATGGTTTGGTGTGGTTTGGTTCTATATGTGTAATGGTCTGGTTATGGTTCTCAATTCTTTGGAACCGTTAAATATGGATTTCTAAAAAATCGGTCCAAACCGGACCATGTACACCCCTAGTTACTCTGTCCGAGCGCCAGGCCAAAATTAATCACTTTCTGCTAAAGGCTATAGCCAATTTTTCCAGACGATATATTACCCAATATTTGATAGAAACTCTGTCCGACTCTCTACCCGAGCTTCGAGCCTGGAATCCATAATGTTATGCATGCCAAGGAGTCGTAGGGTCCATATTGACTTTGTTCCGGACCCGCACTCAGCTTGTCCCCCAAATTACCAAAATACATAAGTCTATCTCTTTGGCCAAAATTCCCCAAAATAAACATTTAGGGAGTGTGCTAGGCTCCGTTTCGAATATGCTCTAGTGCCACTGTCAGCTCTATGTCAAAATTGCCAAAATACCCCTACTTCACACCCCGAGTCAATTCAGCCTACCGACTTGATCTGAAAGCTTCCCGAGGCCTGTCGACAGTTATTCGGAGTCCTAAAACCAAATTTTGCCAAAATACCCTTCGAACCTCAAATACTTATTTTCAACCCATAGACCCTACTGGGGATGACCCAGGACCCGCCGGAGACCATTTTTCAGCTTCGGGTGGCAAAATTCAACTTTTTACCAAAAAGTCAATTGAGTTAACTGTACCCACTTTTACTGTCTAATACAACCAGATGCTTTTTTTGGGCTCGAGTCAAGATTTTTAAAATTTTTAACCATAGAAATTATTATATTTTTTGTATTCACTTTTACTCTTCAAAACTGTACCAGATATATCCTGGGGCCCGCCGGGTGCCATTTTCGTCTCCGGACGGAATTTTTACAACTTTTTATATAGATTTGCAAATTGCATTTTAAACCTATTTTTGGCCGTGTAACCACCTAAATAACATCTAAGAATCCCCATTAACTGGCGACAGACCCAGACGCCCATTTTACAATTTTCCCCCCACAAAGTCGGGTAGTCTTTTTTGAATCGTTTCCAGTCTGGGAACCTTCCGAAGATGTCCCGACGTTTCTTTAAATTACTTTTGTATTCCCATCATTCTAACCGATAGAGTCTAGACTTTGTCCTCTATGTAAGGTCGAAATGCTTCTGTGCCTCCCTGGCCTAAATTCTCCAGCGAGATTAACTTCTCTAAAACTTCAGCTTTCCTCCGAACTACGAGAGACCTAATTCTCCTGAGGCCAAAGATATGTAGGGCTCATTCCCAAATAAATCTATTTTTGCTCTTGAACTACGTGGCGACTTGATTTCCCCAAGTGTGGGATACTTAGGAAGCCCTAAGGCAGGGCTCGGTCCAAATCATATTTTTGTATATATTCCCCCTCCTTTTGTAAATGTCTCATACAATAAAATACATTTTTAGATAGAATATTTAGTTTTCTTCTTCTCATTTTATGTATGTCTTTATTTACTCCTCACAAGTCTTCAATTATTCATTTTGGAAAAGTTTGTTCCGAGTGTGGAAAGGGTGGAGTAGGGTGCTCCAGCTTCCCTACACGTAACAGTGAATTACCGAACGTTTTCTTCTCTAAAATCGCAAACCAAACAAAGAAAAAAAAAACTGGATCTTTCGACCCAAGACATTTATTTCTTATTTACCAAAATATTTATTCAAATGATGACTTGACACACCGAGAATCATGTCAAGTGGCGAATCTGAGTTATTTTTAACAAATTTATTATGGTTCAGTCACAGCTGTAAAACCCATGTTTTTATAAAAACCACGTCGCTTGAATATCACTTGGATCACTTGACCATAAATTGTTCTCCAAAAACCCTTGGTCAAAATCTTGGGCGCGACAATCTAGTTAATCTATTATTGGGTCAATTATTTACAATAATCAACTTCTGTCCAACAAAGCTAAAGTAATTGGAACGCATATAAATCAAAAAGTTTGGATTTGATTGGTTTTGATGAGAAAGTAGCCGTCTCGGTGAATGAAGCAGATTCCGAATGTAAGAGGACTTAACACAAAGTGCAAACAGGGAAAGAAAGGCAATCGAGCTCTGATTTATTCAAGAATGCTCGTAAGACAATGGATTTTAGTGTAGCTACGTTTGGAATTAAACTCGTAGGGGGGAGGACTATTAACTTGAAGAAATTGATTTAAATGGAAGAAAAGGAAATCGCAGATAGGGAGGAAGCCTTGAAGAAACTTGCGGTGATGGAGGAGGGTAAAAGTTCTGATTGGGGGGATGCTTGATGTTTTCTCTTCCATTGGAGTTTTAGTTGCCGAGGTTTCTCTTAGGTCTCTTTATTTGGAGGTTTTTTTGTTGGTTTTGTATGCTTTGGAATTTTGGTCTTTAGGAGAGTTTTTGTTTCGCTGTTTGCTTGCTGGTTTTTGTCTTTTTTGTGATAAATAGTATCCATTTAATTTTTTTATTTTTAGGTTGTTAATAATGTGGTTTTAATAACAAAACTCACCATATGCTGATTTTATGTCTAACTAGCAAGGGTTTTGCATTAACTTTCAAAAAAAATAATTTGATTAGCTCGTCTCTGGTACGCATACATAAACATTTGTGAACAAATCGAGTTAAAATGTGTTTCTGAGTGAGTTTTGTCTATATCCTATTTCATTCCTCATTTTCCATTCCTAGTTTAGGTGAATAAATCTCTTGTTCATGTCTACATGTGTTGGATATCTTATGTGCATCATATTGGAGTTTATGGCGTACTTAGGAAAGGATACAAGGCATTTTTGTGTGATTAAACCACATACGAGTCTCCTAAACCCTTGTTTGAGGCAAGTCCGGAACCTTTTATTTCATAACCCTAAGAAACCGGATGTGTGGGGGTGGTGTGGTTGATTATCATTAAGAGCATAATGGTGATTTGGTGGACCAAAATAATGATAAAAGTGAGTTCGGGGGTGTTAGTGTGTTTTTCCCCTACGGAAGGTACCAGATCAAGGAAACAAAAAAAAAATGAAAAAAAACTGAGAGGGGGCCCCCCTCTCGCACCCTCTCTTGTCCTCTCTTATCATTTCCCCGCCCCTCGATCATCTAATTATCCTCCACACTCTCTCTCCCCTATCTTATTTTCTTTCTTCTTCTTCTCCCTCCTTCTTCCTTCTTCTTCCTCCTTCCGCCGAACCACCAATTTCCCTTCTCTCCCGATCTCATTCTCTCACCCAAAAAACACCAAAACCAAAACCTCTCAAACACCCAATCTCCCACTGAATCCCTCCATAATACACCACAAAAAGTTCACTCAAACCCAAGTCTAACCCCGAAAAGCCCAAATTCCATACCAAGAAATGGCAGCATACATACCCAATGTACCTAGTGGTTGGAAAGCCCAAATCGCGGATGACTTTCGGCGATCCTAAAGAGATATGGAAATGTTGGAGATGCAACTATTTTTCGGCGTCCAATGGAAAATCTTGGCCAATATCTTTTTGGTTTGTGCTCTGTTTTCAATAATACACCCACCGTGTTCGGGCTTAAGGTGAACTTGCGTACTCTGTGGGGATTTATTCTCTCTTGGCTTGTCATACATGCGGCCATCCTCACAGAATACGAGAACCGATTACCCCGTAGCTTCTAAACCACCTTTGACCAGTTGCTTCATAATCATGGTGTAATCGGTTCTTGTATTCTGTGAGGATGGCCGCATGTATGACAATCCAAGAGAGCATAAATCCCCACGGAGTACGCAAGTTCATCTTAAGTCCGAACAACGATGGGTGTATTATTGAAAACAGAGCACAAACCAAAAAAGATATTGGCCAAGATTTTCCATTGGATGCCGAAAAACAGCTGCATATCCAACATTTCTATATCTCTTTGGGATCGCCGAAAGTCATCCGCGATTTGGGCCTTCCAACCACTGGGTACACTGGGTATGTACGCTGCCATTTCTTGGTATGGAATTTGGGCTTTTCGGGGTTAGACTTGGGTTTGAGTGAACTTTTTGTGGTGGATTATGGAGGGATTCGGTGGGAGATTGGATGTTTGAGAGGTTTTGGCTTTGGTGGTTTTTGGGTGAGAGATCGGGAGAGAAGGGAAATTGGTGGTTCCGCGGAAGGATGAAGAAGAAGGAAGGAGGGAGAAGAAGAAGAAGAAAGAAAACAAGAGAGGAGAGAGAGAGAGAGAGAGAGAGAGTGACAGGATAAAATGAGAGAGGGGTGGGGAAAGGAAAAGATTGGTCTAAAGAGTGTACCGAGGAGATGTGTACAGGGGGTAGACCAAAGGTTTCCTCCTTTCAACCTCAAAGGAATCCACAACTAAGACTAATCTTAGATTCGGGTTTGATGTGAGAAACAGCCGAGTAGTTTGCGCATACTCACAACCAAACCTCAATCTCTTGATTAAGCGAATTTACAATTAAAATTAAAATGGCATGGAAATATAAAGATGAAATTTAAATAATAATTTAAGAACTACAAATCCTTTACAACACAATACAAACTTAAATTAAATTACAGAGGAAAGAACTCTCTGGCTTAGAAATGAAAACAGAAAGGAAAAACAGAGGAAGAAACTGACAGACAGAAAAAGAAACAGAAGAAGAGAAATGAAGAGAATTCGGCCGAGAGAGAGAGGAACAGACTACTATTTTTTTCTCCCCAAAATGTGATCCTGGTATAGCTCTTGTAATTTATGTGCTTGGCATGTGTTTCGTAGGACAAAATCTTACATCAACCGGACTCCGCAATTAATTCTCCTTTTCAATTTCCCCGACAGCCATCCACCAACTTTTCTTTCTTTCCTCTTTATTTTATTTTCTTCTTTCGGTGGGTTGCTTGACTGGAAGATTATCCAGTGTGGCGCATCACACCTCCACACGGTATCTAATGCACCATATTTATCCCGTTTCTCCTGAAACACTTAAAATACACCTTATGCGCATTATTTTATAAAATTAATAATAAACATAATAATACGATCAAACTCGATGACTTAAGCCCAATAATATTTACATATTTGTGTACTTATCAGTTGGCTCCTTGCCTTCCTGGCTTTTTGGGTCTTGAGTGGCATTTTCTCGCCGTCGCCAATGTGTTTTTGTCCATTAAATCTTTGTTTTTCTCTTCAAAGATTAATAAAAAAATTTGCTTAGGAAAAAAAAAATCGATTTTGTCCAATATCTTTCCGTCTTATTAAGCCAGCACACTAATAACACAATTGTCCTCATTTGGGTGCAATGTTATTGTCAAAAGGAGCGATATTGTGCAACACGTTTTCATACAAGGAGTTAAATTATCTTCTCAAACACAAAAAAAAGTGAAAGAGGACGATTGGATTTCTTTCTTTCTTTCTTTCTTTTATGTGTGTGAGCTAGTGTGCTCTCTTATATAATTTTTTTCTGGAAAAATTAAGCTTTGCTCCTTGATTTAAATCATATTGCACACCTTAAGTGGAATCACACGCCACCATTGCCAACAACATTGCACATGAATGAGGACCAATGGATTGTCAGTGTGCTATCTTAATTTCACTTTTTGTTTCACGAAAATATATTTGTTTCCTTTTATGAAAACTTATCACACATTGAGCGAACTTATATGCATGCCTCTCTTTGACAATAGCATTGTTCCCGAATAAAGATGGGCATACGTGTCCATTCAAGTTTTGATTCTGTGTATGTGCAATTAAAATTTTCCTCCCCATGCGAGTGGTAATCCCCAAAAACTTGACCATCACTCCGCAAATAATTGCTCCTTAGGGCATCTTTATCAGACTCACCAAAAAAAACACCAAATTTAACTTCAAAAACACCTTTTATAATTTAACAAGTCATTTATCAAAAAACTCACAAAATCAGACTCTCTATCAAAAACACCAAATTTAACCAACAAATTTTTTTCCTATAAAACTATTTGGAGTTGTTCTCTCACCCTTTACTTTATCATTTCTTTATTGGTGTAAACGTACCATATCAGAAGGATCCCACACTTTCCCAGACAAAACTCCCACTTTCCCATACAAAACCGTACTATATCAGATGAACCACATGCTTTAGCTCACGGAAAAATTAATATAAAATGAAAAGGTATGTGCACAGTAACTACTTATATTTGAGTAGTTACTGTAGAAAAAATAAGTTGGTGAAGGGAGATGAGTAGTCTGATTTTTTGTGGTTTTGCTGCATTTTAGTGAACAAATTTAGCCATCAGGGGTTTTGATGCCCCTGGTGATGATGCTCTTATGCCACCAAAATGAAATTCACCCTTTAGAAAAAGTTGGGACAGATCGAGATGTCCGGATATAGATTTCAAACACGAATAGATATAGCTCTTATATAATTAGTTAAAATTCTTTATTCGAAAGTAAGTTCCATGAATATAATACATATTATAGCTTTTTCTTGCGGAAGAAGTTCACATTAATTTGACTCCAATTTACTAATATTTTGCGCAGTTGAATAAATATATCTTGCACTTACGAATAGATACCGGTGATGGTTGTGTAGCATGTCGTCGTTATTTCTATGCTTTTATTTTCGATTGGTCGATATGTAAAGATTATCCATGAATAATATGTATGATTTCATCAAGACAAACGATGTTGATGCTAACCATCTTTTAATATCTGTGGATGAGTGAATACCGACGTTTCTTGCTCAGCAATTCATATCAATTCTTGAGGGGATAGTGGTGTTTATTATTCAATCACTAAGTGTAAGTTTATTATTCTGTTAAATTAATTAATGTTTGTAACGCCCCGGATTTTTTGGGAAAAGTGTTATGGATTATTATTACAATTTAAAGTCGGTCTTAAACTGTAATAATAATAACCAAAAATAAATATAGATGATCTATCCTTCATAGATTACAAAGAGGTAAACAAGATGGACTCTATGGCTCCGTACGTAACATAAATTATAATAACATAAAGTTTAATGGGAATAATCTGTCCTCCGCAGATTTCAAATAGGCAGACCGGGTGGGTTCTACGGCTCCGCAAATTCCTCCGCCTGGTGGATCTCCATTCCGGCAGCTCCTCCGGCTCCGTGTTCTCCGTAAAGGTATTCCTGTCCAACGTGATAATCTAGCATAATACGTCAGAGTCGCGAAGCAACATCGTGGTATTATGCCAGGGCGAAACCGTGAGCGAGGACGCTCAATAGATACCCTACCCCAACTTTAAACTAGCAATTCTAGAACAATAAAGTTGGCAGGTAAATAGTTGAAAATCATTTATCAAAACAGTTCATGCATGTCAATGCATCAGTATCACATCCAAATCAGAGTGCAGCTTTAATAAAATCAGTATCCCATTTCTTTTCAAATCAGAGTGCAGCTTTAATAAAATCAATATCTCATATCATTTCAAAATCCAGAGTGCAGTGTCAGTATCTCGTATCATTTTCTCATAACAGCATTCTTCTTCAAATTTTAACCATGTCAACATCTCACATCTCTCGAAAGTTATTGGCCCGTTCTACAACCCCGTTCTAACGGTCACCAACCTTTCCGTTCAAAGGTTCGGCCACCCATATACTGACTCCTGCAGTATGAGTTCTGCCAACTCCGCGTCACACACGACATAGTCCCGGTTTTCTTATAGCACCGAACTTAACAGCCTGTTTATAAGATCCGTTTACTACGTGTTGTACTGAGTAAGTTCTGACCGTCAAATTCACCCGCGGAATTTGAGGAGAACTATAAACAGCACTACCGTATAGTTCCATTGAGCTTTGGCCACCAGTTCACCCCGGGGAACTGAGGCGGGACTCCAATGGCAGTATTGTCTAAATTTTAGTTACAGCATCATTTTCATTCTCATCTCTATTTCTTCTTGTAAAAAAAAACAATCAATCATTTTCTTGAAAAACGTGTCGTGTCGTACCGTCTTGGAAAACATGCACATGCCATATTACATAAAAATCTTTCGTTTAGAAATTGTTTCACGATAAACTTTTCGTTCAAAAATATTTCACGATAACCGTGTTACTTAAAGACAAAAATTCTTTCTTCCGGAAATTTAAATCAAAACATAAGGATTAATTCTCGTTCTTAGCTTTGCTGGCGTGTTTTAAGATTCGTACGTTAAATTGCCACTTGGTTTGTCTAAACCAAGAAATTACCCTACTAGAAAACTCTAGTAGTTGAATCCGTTTGGCGTGTTTTAAGATTCGTTCGTCGAATCGTCACTTGGTTTGGGCTAAACTAAGAAAAAACCTGACTAGACATGCTAGTCATAGATTCTATTTGTTAGTCTGAATAGATTAAGAATATTTATTCAATAATCCTGGAAAATCTCATTTCACTTGAAAAGCTCTTTTGTTCAGAAAATCAGTCGAGCATTATAACTGCGTAAATTTGAAAAGTCGATTTTCATCCGGGCATTACAACTGGGTAATTTAGTTTTCCAAAAGTCCATCGAACATTATAACGGTGCATTTTGATAGTCAATTTTAAACCGTGCATAGTAACGACTAAGTGTGATTTTCAAAGTCTAATTGTTCATAAAATCACTAATCACCAACATAATCACATTTAATCATATTTAGGCATGTTTAAGAAAAATAATAACATCATTAATATGAACTAGTAAATACTAATCTAAAGTTAAGATAAAGTATCTACCTTAATTCCGATGATTAGTCGGAAGCCGATAAGCTAGTTGAATTCCGGCGGCGTAACGACTAGTCGACCTTTGCTCGAATGCTTTCTTGCTAACTTATTCTACCTTTCTAAGATCTAGGGGTGGTCGAGGGTGGTCGAGGGTGGTGGTTTAGGATGAGTTTCAAGAAGAACACTCAAGAACTCACTCAAGAACACTAGAAAGCACAAAGTGGAGAAGTTGGAAGGTTTTGGTGTGAGAAATGAAGCAAGGTGAGTGAGCTATTTATAGTGAAGCAATGAGACTCACCTTCCCCAAAAATAATCAGCCATATACCTTCCC
Source organism: Vaccinium darrowii (assembly GCA_020921065.1). NCBI lineage: Eukaryota > Viridiplantae > Streptophyta > Magnoliopsida > Ericales > Ericaceae > Vaccinium > Vaccinium darrowii. The sequence goes on from CM037151.1 coordinate 26,632,270, forward strand.
CACAAGTGTCCAAACAACCTTTTGCAAAAGAAAAATTTAGGTTTAAAGACTAGTTTTAGGTTATGAATAATTTCCCACTAAATCAAAGGCTAAACTTAGGTTATGAGTAAATTTCCACTAAATCAAAGGCTAGTTTTAGGTTATGAGTAAATTCCCACTAAATCAAAGGCTAGTTTTAATAAAACAAAATAGGAGTTGGGGTTTTAGTAAAGCTTCCGGACGCAGTGTAGTGAAATACTCGGTGTGCACGCGTTCATTTACGGTGCGAAAAGTATAAATAAACAGATTAAATCTAATTTGTTTATTCTAACCAAACTAAATTATAAGCTATACTTATTTAAAAATAAAACCGCATTAATAAATCGAAATTTTTATTTACGAAATTTCGGGTTATTACAATGTTAGAGATTACAACTCCGAAACAAATTGTCGAACATAAATATTAATTAAACTTGTAGAAATGTTTATGTTTCGAGAGAATCTCCAACGGTACATGTTTGTAATTGTGACGAGACAAAGTTAACATGCCACTTCACACCTTTGACCTTCTAGCAAGGGTTCCTTTCTCGAGCTACTTTGTTTGGTTTGTAGTTTTGAGGTAAGTTTGGAGATAATAGTTTTGTATAGGGTCGCATAATTTTTCTAGTTTAGTCAATTTTTTAAACATTTTAACAAACTTTTATGTTTTGAATAGAGGTATGCAATCAAAATCTAAAAAGTAAAAAATAAATAAATAATTTTATAAAAAATATTAAAAATAAGAAAACACAGATGAAGAAATAGTGAAATCTTTTAGAGATAAATTTTCTAAACTACAAACCAAACATATGTAATACATTAGCGTAGCATTTTCTTCTTTGGTTATATATGAAAATGCAATTGTAGGTATTATTAGCGGAGCCAAAATTTAGATCGAGAGGGGCCGACTTAATAAACGTATTTTCAACAAATAAAAAAATGTACTTAGCGTATCATGTAGCTTGTGTAGTACATATTGTACTGTATATGACATTGTTTTGTTTTTTGACCTATGAGTACAAAACCCATGTGTAATTATTTTCGTCTATAAAAGAAATTAGGAAAAACTTACATAATAATGTAGAATTGTTTCAGTTTTTAACTATATACGATTAAAAAAAATACATTTTCAAAAATTTTTTATAGTACTTATCTGAATAATAAAGATATTATATATAATACTAGCAATACATTAAACTCTCTTTTTTTTTCTTTTTTCTTTTTTCTTTTTTTTGGGGGGGAGGGTGAGGGGGGCACCCCGAGTCCCTATACAGGCTATACACCTCTGCCCATGGGTTTGGTACCCATCGATTATGCCATAGAGTATTGCCTTGTCACACTATATACTACTACGTGTGGAGGACTCTATTACATCTATGTCAAAACCGAAGCTAAGATCCCAGTACATGTACATGGCTACTATTAGATGTATGACAAAGACCAAACAAGGAGCTGTCGGAACTCAAAATTGGACCTTGTTCAACCAAGTCCGTGATCCGAGCATTTTTTTTGACGATTCGAACCGTCCAATGTGTTCAAAAGGTGTTTTCAAGGGTCCTAACGGGAAATCTCCAAAAAAAAAATACCGGAAAGGACTTGATCCAAGCAGTTTTTCGCAAAACTGTAAATATACAGTTTTTGCAAAAAACTGCTTGGATCAAGCCCTTCCCGGTATTTTTTTTTTTAGATTTCCCCTGTCAACCTTGGAAAACACCTTTTAAACACATTGGACGGTTCGGATTTGGTTCCAAAAACAATTTTTTTAAGTGAAAAAATGGAATTTTCCTTCAATCCGGGAGTCCGGATAGGAAATCCCCGTATATTATATATATATTTTTTAAATCGGCTACCAAAACAATATTCGCGTGACCACTTGGTCAATTTTTAGCACTGGTTACAGAATCGAATTGAGCTCATTCATTGGTGAAAAAAAAAAAAAAAACTTTCGGAAATTAATTATTGTACATATTTCTTCGCGGGAAAAAACCTCTCCATTGAGTAGGAGCGTTATCGCCAAAAATCATGCAAATTTTGCGTGTTAACTCTCTGTTTTTTCTTTCACGTACCATATTTATATTGTTACTCCTATTTAGTTGCAATTGTGATTGTACTTTCAAACTTTGGCGTGTGGGTGCTTCCACTATAAAAAAAAAAAGGTGAAGGGAAAAAGGAAAATAAAACAAGGAGAAAGCAATTGAATATTGGTTGGGAAATGCCACTGGAATTGTACCAAAAATTTTGTTGCCACAAATAGAGGGGAAAGCACATGAATGGGCGAATTGGACGTCATGCATGATGCCAAACAAGAGTGATTATGCATTACGCTTGGAGCACTGCCACGTGGTACAATCACAAATTTACGTGGAGTTCATACAATATAGCCAGATTATTTTTCTTGTCCTTAATTTTAAAAAAAATTGTATTTATTAGTTTCGCGTCGATGTTTTTTGGATTATTGATTCATCTCGACGAGGGAAACTTAAAAAGTAAAAAACTATGATCAAAACCTTAAAAGTTAACAAAAGAAAAATGATCCAAAACAGATACTTTTTTATTTATTTTTGTCTTTATTCATAAAAAATTTAGTTCGGTTAATAATTTTTTACTCTCTACATTCTTCTCATCGAAATGTACCAATAATCCATGAAAATTTGACACAAAACTAAGAGGGGTTTTGGCTATATAATTATGTTGGATTATATTTTTTACCTTATTAAAAAAAATTAGCATTTGTTCGTTTAGCGTCCAATTTTTGTGAATTATTGGTTTGTCTCGACAAGAGGAATTTGAAAAGTAAAAAATTATGAGACAAATATTTTTTGAATAAGAAAAAAAGTGGCTTATTTTTGTCTTTATTTAAAATTTTGAATTTCGATCAGAATTTTATACTTTTTTTATTCCTCTCATCAAAACGAATCAGTAATTTACAAAAAGTTGAAGAGAAATGAACAAATGCAATTTTTTTTTTTTTTGAATAAGTACAAAAAATAATCCGGCTCAGTTATTTAGCCAAAACAACCCAAACAAATGAAAAAAAAAATGAATAGGGGCAAAAAAAAAAATCTGACTAAATTATTTGACCAAAACACCTTCTAGTACTAGTTTTCCAAAAGATTTTAGCAACCTAGTTGCTAAAATCAACCATAATTTTAGCAAATGAGTTCAGCAGGTACTAAAATCAATTTTTTGAAATAAAAAAAATGAAGTGGTTCCGTGTATCGTTTTTCAATTTTTTTCACACCAAATTAAAGTACTCCTCGTGTACTTTAATTCAGTGTAAAATCTTTTGGAAAACTATGCCTAAGACCCGCGAGAATGTACGGTGATAAAAATCCCGCAGTGCTCCAAGAATTATGTAATAATTTCCGTCAAAATCCCAATAGATTACTTCCTCGTTGGTCCCAATTCCCATTAATTCCTCCCATCAACTTCGTATAATGGTTGGCCATCGCATTCATAGAAATAAAGAGTGCCCGCCAGTTTTTCCAACTCCCATCAAATTGTTCACTTATTCATGATTGTCATCTGAATATGAGTCTCTAGACAATGATTGAGAAAAAATATATTGGACTATTCTGGAGGTGAGAGGATTTTTTTAATAAGTTCTGTTAATAAGTTCGGAAAGAGGCGGCTGGAGCTCTTGGTATCTTCTGGAGGTGAGAGGATTTTTTTGGGGGTTATTACTAACACGTCTATGGTGGAGGAGGCCAACCTTAATAGGCCCCCTACCCCTCAATGAAAGTTCTGGTGTGTGGAACTGTCAAGGTGTGGGGAATCCTCTGACAGTTTCCTGACCGAGGGTGATATACACTCCCCTAATGTGGTGTTTTTTATGGAGACCAAAAACTCTCATCAGTATTTAGTCTAAACCCTTCTACCTGCACCGACGGGGGTGCACCGACCCCGTACCGACGGCGTCGTGGACGCCATTGTGGGTTCCGACCGACAGATCCGAGCCGTTCATCCTTCTCAAAATCGAATTCCGAGTGGGCCTACGCAGGAATCGAGACAATCGAACGGCTTTATGGGCTCGATCCAAAATCACCCTATTTCAATGAGACCCACAATGGGGTCCCCGGCGCCATCAGTACTGTTTGGTCTGTACCGGTAGAAGGGTTCATAGAAAAAATGTGAATTGTTTAAGGGATAACAGCCAAAAAAAAAAAAGAACTTATCTTGTAATTGCAATAGAGTTGGATCATGGCCCAAACTCCAATTCTTAGAGAAGGATGTGGATCAATTTAGTAGCGCTCGAGATGGGCCTTCTCAACGCACCACATCATTATATGGATCCCCTTCTTAGGCCGAGGCAGTGAGCCCACAATCCTAGAAGGAACGATGGCGGACTCTTATTAGCCGTGGTAATGAAAAGATTTTTTTCTCATTTTATGTTGTGGCCATAAAAAAATAAATGACCACTTAGCCAAAAATCTAAAACATTTTATATTTTTTGAGGGAAGGGTAAAGAACTTTTACAATCGACCATAAAGACAAAAAAACATTTGATATTTTTTAAAAAAAATGACAATGAACTTTTGCAATCAAACTTAAAAACAAAAAAATTAGTAAAATGTCACTTATTTTTAAAAATTCTAATTTTATACAAAAAAAATCAACTCCTACCTCCTGGCCGACCACCACCCCACCTCTGGCCGACCACTTTCGGCGATCCGAAAAATTAGTGACATTTCACTAATTTTTAAAAGTTGTAATTTCGTACAGAAAATTCAAAAAAATCAACTCCTACCTCCGGCTGACCACCACCCTACCTTCGGCCGATCACTTCTGGCGACCCAAAAAATTAGTGATAGTGACATTTCACTAATTAAAAGTTCTAGTTTTGTACAGAAAATTTTAAAAAATCAACTTTGCCTCCTAGCCAACCACCACCCCACCTCCGTCGACCACTTCCAACGATCCAAAAAATTAGTGACATTTTACTAATTTTTAAAAGTTCTAATTTCGTACAGAAAATTTAAAAAAAGAAAAATCAACTCCTGCCTCCTAGCCGACCACTTCCGACGACCCAAAAAATTAGTGAGTTTTCACTAATATTTAAAAGTTATAATTTCAAAAAGCCTACTAACACTTCACCAGGTATAAATTTGTTAGAATTCTCCTGGTTTACAAAACGACACTTTGATTCCTTGTAAACTGGTGATACGTATTTCAAATTTATACATCTTTGGTGTTAATAAAAAAATTAGTTTATGTTCACTAAATATAATCTCGTGCATATTAACGAATTTTAGTTTTGTATTTATGATCACCACCGAGCAACCAACTTGGTGACTCTTGCCAAAGCATCCAAGATAAGTAAGTACTCCTTTTTAATTTTGTGTTTTTTCTTGGAAAAATCAACAAACACATGGTGTGCAAGGATTTCCCCCGTCTTTATCCTTCTATTTTGTATTTTTGCTTCCGGTCGCAAAATCCATCGTATTGGAACATAGGTGTACCGACCAAAAAATTAGTGAAATGCTACTAATAAGTGTAGCTCTTAGTTGGAAGTGAAATTTGACTTTACTTCGTACACGATTTTGAAATATGACACTAAAAATTCTTTGAAAGCATAAGGCTAATGTAGTTGGGACCTTTTGTCGAGCACTTGAAAGGCAGTTGGAATTGATGTTCATAAAAGGGACAACCCATGCTAAAGGCATACAGAAACACAAATGTAGGCATTGTAGTGCAAATTTGAAGTCTCAAATAAGTAAAAACCGAAAATTATGGTTATTATTTTGATTACTGACGTGAAGAATTAATTTTAATTACTTCTAGTATTAAGGGAAAATAGGCTAGGGTGGTTTGGGCACGTCTATCGTAGACCAGCGGATGCAGTAGTTAAGAGAGTGGATAGGATAGCTTTGGGTAGAAACGCACAAGGGATGGGAAGACCCAAATTGACATTAGACGCGGTAGCACACAAAGATTTGAGTATACTAAATTTAAGCGATGTTGGTTTGGTTTGGTATTATTTTGGATTACTGACGTGGAGAATTAAAAAATAGTAACAAACATTAACTAAAATCTAAAAAAAAAAATTACTAAAAACCAAAATAAGTAGAAATGCTGTTGATGAAACCAAAAGCTCTTAACGAACATAAGGGTGCTTTGAAAAAATGGATTATTTTTGTGTACTTATTTAAAAAAAATTGCATTTGTTAGTTTTGTAAGTATTTATTGTTTTGGATTATTGTTTCATCTCGACGAGAGGTAAAAATTATGAACCAAACTAAATTTTTTGTAAATAAAAACAAAAATAATTCCAAAAACCCTTTTTTTTTTGTATTATTTTTTGTTTTTATCATAATTTTCTCTTACATAGATTTTTTTCGTCGAGATGAACTAGTTATAGTATCTAATATCGGATAAAAAAAACTAATTATCTAATAATTTTCCTCTTCTTTTAATCGAGATTATTTTTGCCAAAGCAACCAGAGAACATTAACGAACGCCTCTAGATCCTTGCCGCCGCTACCACTGGTGGGTTCCATTTTTGCATCCCAAATAGCTCGTAACCTGCCGCAGCTTTGTCCCAGGTTCGACTCCTGAAAGAGTTAAAGAAACGTTCCGGGCTCTGCTAGGGGGGTGTGATGCACTCCACTGGTGCCCCGGTGATGGGTCCCTTCCTATGGGTTGGGTTAAATCTGGCCGTCAACCGGTGACCCTGGGGCCAGGGCCTCAAGGTGCAGTGAAGTCCCCACAAGAGCACCCTTTTTTGGAGTTCAAAAAAAAAAAAAAAGCTCGTAACCGGCGACTCTCTCTCTCTCTCTCTCTCTCTCTCTCTCTCTGAAACAATCAGTTCACCAAAATGATTTGCTAGTTGCGGCATTCTTCTTCCAACTTCTGGAGGGAAAAAATGAGCTTGACTCTGGAATTGCAAAGCTAGTTCTCCAGATGAACTACAACATCAACGACTCATTGGGTAAAAAACCCATCTCACTAGGTGCGTTTTGCTTTCAACTTCGATAGTTGTTTCCTCGTTTCAAAGTATTCTGTGAACATAAAACGCCTACTACGTGTTCGTCAAATTGCCCACAAGACAAGGAGGAAACCCGTCTGTGAATAGTGGGAAAAAAATGTCTTCAAAAGTGAAACCCTTAAATATTCTCGTGCATTGCAAGACTTCAAAGAATTTGGACTTGTTTAAAGATGGTATTCACCGTATCAATGGGATGTATAGTTTCTTATGCAAATCATTCTGCGATGTGACTGAGTCACCAAAAACTGATGACTCGTCCACGACAACCGAGTCACCTGAGCTTCCCAGTTGGGTTAAGTTTTTGGAGAAAGACAACCCATTGCTCGTTGATCAAGAGGATGAGTTTTCACTTCCCACAGTTTCTTTCTGGGCCGGAAATCACAAGATTCAAGGTCAAACAACTGACATCAAATCCATAGTGAGTGATATTGCGGAAACTGACATTGATCGAATAAGTAAAATCTTGAAGAATCAATTCCGATCTCCTGATGATGTTATGCAAGCTTTGAATGGGTGTAACGTGAATGTATCAGAGAGTTTGGTTGGCCAAATATTGAATAGATTCAGCTATGATTGGATACCGGCTTTGGGTTTTTTCAAGTGGGCGAAATCACCAATGGCGTTTAAGTTTTCAGCTGATTTATATAACTCCTTGGTTGATATCTTGGGCAAATGTAGGAAGTTTGATCTTATGTGGGAAGTGGTGGAGGAAATGGATCGATTGGGAAAAGGGTATTTTTCACTTGTTACAATGACTAAAGTTTTCAGGAGGCTTGCAAGGGCACAAAGGTACAAAGATGCAATAGAGACATTTCGAAAGATAGAGCAATATGGTTTGAGAAAGGATGTTGAAGCTATGAACTCATTGATGGATGCATTGGTGAAACGAAACAGTGTTGAGCATGCGCAAGAAGTATACTTGGAGTACAAGGATTGTGTAATTCCAAATACTCATACTTTCAATATATTGCTTCATGGTTGGTGCAAATCTAGGCAAATAGAGAAAGGTAGGGACACCATGGACGAGATGAAAAGTCATGGGTTTAGTCCTAACGTGATTTCTTACACTTGTTTTGTCGAATACTATTGCCACGAAAAGGATTTTCGCAAAGTTAATGAAGTTTTACAAGAAATGGAAGAGAAGGGGTGTCCTCCGAGTACAGTGACATACACTATTGTAATGCATGCTTTAGGGAAGGCAAAAGAAATCAACGAGGCACTGAAGGTGTACGAGAAAATGGCGCAGAGAGGTTGTGTTCCTGATTGTTCATTTTATAACTCATTGATTTATATTCTAAGTAAAGCTGGTAGGCTAAAGGATGCCCGTGAAGCGTTTGATGATATGTCGAAGCACGGGGTTAGTCCGGATGTGGTGACATATAATACAATGATGGCTACGGCTTGTGAGCATTCACAAGAGGATAATGCTCTGAAACTGCTGTGGGAAATGGAGAAGGATGGGTGCAAGCCGAATCTAAGGACTTACGCACCTTTGCTGAAGATGTGCTGCAGAAAGAAAAGGATGAAGCTGCTTTCCTTCTTGTTGAACCACATGTTTGAAAATGATGTTAGTCTTGAGCTTGGAACCTATTCCCTTTTGGTTCATGGGTTGTGTAATAGTGGGAAGCTTGAACATGCTTGCGTGCTTTACGAGGCTATGGTGTTGAGAGGATTTGTTTCGACGGATTATACGTCAGAGATGCTGAGGAAAGAACTTGAGAAGATGGGTATGGAAAAGGCAAAGGCGAGGATTGGTGAATTGATTGTACAAGCATGATCACAAAGAAGACTCTAATTGGCATCGATCGCAATACTTGAATTTTAATTCTTTTACATTTTGGAAATCTTTAATTCAGATTGTTCGATTGATCGGATTGCTGTCAATTATATTTGAATTTCTCCTGTGGTGCTTGAACTAAAGTGAAATTCTTTCCTGCTTTAACCTTCCGGCTTTCACTGAGATTCCTATGGTTACTTGAGTACATCCTTTTCCATCCACAGTATTTGTAGCTCTGCAACTTACTGTTCAATTGCACAACTGGAAGAGCAATTCCAAACAAGTAATTAAACAATAGTTGTACCCATCTAATCGTCAGTCGATGGCATTATGGGCTGAAGGATCAAAGACATACCTAATAACCTAACCTTCGGCATCATATGCCCAATGTGACTGTTCTTAGAAAGTTTTACTACTTAAATAGTGGTCCCTTATACCTCCAAAAATTGCGGAACTCAAGGGACGTCGTGTCATGGAACCACTAAAATAGCAATTGTGGAAATTGTTTGTTGAAGTTTTCTCGAATCAACGCAGTGTAAAGAATTTTCTATGTACCGGGCTTGGGAGTTGGGCTGAATCATCTCGGCCCAATCTAAGTCCGGGTTAGGCACGGGCCAGAATACATTATTCCCTCCATCCCGAATTTCTTATCCATTTACGTGCATGGATGTCAATTTTCAATTGCTTATTTTTTCAATCTGTAATGTTTTTGACAATTTTGAATTTTTTTTAATAGAACTCATCGAGAACTATTAAACGAGATCGATATTGAATATATACAACATTATATATTGGAAAATGTAAACAATTTTTTGAGGTGTTGTGAATAGTGCAAGTGAACAAGAAATATGAGACGAAGGGAGTATATTCTAATCTTGGGCTCGTGGCTGAGTGTACCATGTCTTTAAGTTGGGTTTTGATGTGGACTCTAACTACCCCTAATTATGCAATGTGTAACACCGCGTGGTACCCAAGCACCTCCACTAGCACACATTGTTTTTCTTGTTTACCGACAAAACGTAAGTGCTAAGGTTCGAACTCACGACACATGGAAACCAACACTAGAACGAGACCCCATTTTGCCAAACTGGACTCAAACATCTAACCGTCGCTAGAATGCCGCCCACAACAATATGTGGTGGTGCCATGGTGGAGGAGCCGCCTGGGGTACTAGGTGGCGGTGCCCCAGGGGGCACTGAAGAATCTTTCTTGATTCTCCTCCCTGTAACACATACTTTTCCATGCCTCGAAAAGAAAAGAAACTAAAACAAAGGGATTATTACCTCTAGGTCTAGAAAAGAGATGTCTAATTACCAATAAGGTAAGTCATTTTTTTTAATTACCACTAAGGTAAATCACTCTTTTTTGGAGTTTAGATTTAGGGTGCACTTTCCTATTATAGGGTTTTAGTGGTTTAGGCACTTTCATAGAATACCCTAGAATTTTAGGCATTTTCATAGGGTACCCTAGTCGTAGGGTACCCTTGTCATAGGGGTACCCTAGAGTTTAAGTTTAGGGTGCACTTTCCTATTATAGGGTTTTAGTAGTTTAGGCACTTTCATAGAATACCCTAGGATTTTAGGCACTTTCATGGGGTACCCTAGTCGTAGGATACCCTAGGATTTTAGGCACTTTCATAGGGTACCCAAGTCGCAGGGTACCCTAGTCATAAGGATACCCTAGAGTTTAGGTTTAGGGGTGCACTTTCCTATTATAGGGTTTAGTGGTTTAGGCACTTTCATAGGGTACCAGAGGATTTTAGGCACTTTCATAGGGTACCCTATGATTTAGGCATTTTTATACGGGTTGGGAAGTTGATGGGAATTTTTTAGAGTTGGGCTTGACCTGATGGTAATTATGGGATCTAAGGGTGACCTAATGGTAAATATCCCTAAAACAAATGGTATGTGGTTGGGTTATGCAGAGCAAATTTAATGCATGGAGAGGGAAATACAAATGGGACTGATGAAGGTGATGCATTGGATAATGCATTGGGCTATGCAGAGCAAATTTACAAATGGGGCTGATGAAAATGATACATTAGATGATGCATATGTCTATTTCACTTTGTTGCAATCTCTTAATTAGCAAGAAAGTTATGGTATTCATGTTATGAGGACCATTTGGACTCCAGGTAAAGAAACTTGGTAACTCTGATGAGTAAAACATCTTAGTAAATTCCTGAGATCACCTTAAGGAAAATGTAAAATGGACAGTACCGGTTGGCTGGTCATTTGGGACGTTATCGATCTGGGGTAAAGTGTCTTTTGCTGTTGTTGTGACAAGTTATGGTCAGAAATATATGGTTTTGGGGATTAATTTGTAATTGGAGATTGAGCAGGAACTATCAGGATGCTGTTGTGTTGTGGTGGAGTACCTTCCTGGTGGACGCTTAAAAAGTTCCTGTATTCAAAAAGAAAAAGGAAACTTGCGTTGACGATAGTGATTCAGCTTGCTTTGGAACCTTTCTAGTGGGTGAGTTTCCTTATTGTCATTTTAGAAGTAAAAACTGTTCAAAAAACTGCAACTGTTATTTCAAGTTTTCGTAGTCGAACATTGTTACTGTTTTCTAAGTTTTGTGCAGATTAAGCTAGCTGCAGTTACAGAACATTGTACATCGTGATGTCAAAGCCAAGAACACGTTGCTAGATGCTCATAGAAATCTAAAAATTGCTGCTTTTGGTGTCGCTTGTGTGGAAGGCCAAAAACCTCTGGCCAGGACGGGTGAAACTAGAACAGCCGGGTACATGGTAGCCAGAGGTAATTGTGATTTCTAAACCTTGTCACGATCGAGTGAATATCAATCGCAGTTTGTGTAATTGAAGCATAACTAGAATAAGGTTAATTCGTAACCTTGAAACAAGAACTGCCAACCAAAGTGTTAAAAAGGCAAGTTCTTCTACTGCCACCACCTTTCATTCTATTGTTCCTTTGCAACAGGGGACAAATATACCAAAATCATCAGGATTTGTAAGGTTTTTTTATGTCAAGAGAAGAATTTAATTTGTTCGGTTCTTTGTAGGTTCTTGATGGGAAGCCTTATAATAGAAAATCTGATGTCTACAGCTTCGGCATATGTTTATGGAAAGTCTAAGTATCCAGAAAACACACACAAGATTTATCCAGAATTTGAAAATCAATGGCCCAGATTCAGTTATTCAGGTAAACTGAATCTGGGCCATTGATTTTCAAATTCTAGATAAATCTTGTGTGTATTTTCCAGGTATGTAGCGGTGCTCGGCTGATCAAAGCATGGGGCCTCGGATCATAGAGACAGAGCTTTGCCAGATGATGATGAGACATCGAGAGTTGATGGATTTCTTCGATGAGCCAAACGGGTGGCTTCTGCTTTACAAGGATGAATAAGGGTGTCCAATGGTTTATCTTCGTCCTCAAAGCCAATTCTCATCTTGTCCCATTTTTTTGGTGTCGGGTGGGTACCATGCACGCATCCCAATCATCCAAAAATGTGTTGGACAGTCCAAATTTTAAAAAATTAGTTTTGGCAGGGCATAAATTCTTTGTTTAGAAGCCAAGGATACGAAGAGGAGGAGGTGTTGGGCACTCATCTATGCCCAATCAAACGGTTGGTCTACTTCTCTTGATATAATATAAGGCTTTCAAGTTTGTTACTTTGATTCGCACATATACGGATTAATTAGCCATCAAGCAATAATATGGTGATCAAGACAGGAAATAAACACACAAGGAAAGAGGGGTACAAGATGCTTTCATAAATAAAATAAAAACAAAGCAAAAATGAAATTTCCCCCTAGGGAAAATATCTATCGGCCGACCGGCAAATCGCACGGGGTTCAATGTCTTGGGCGACACAATGATGTGTCTGCGACTGTTCCTCCTTACACCAGAACCAAAACTCTAACTAACCTACAAGGGGTTAGAAAATAGATCAAAAAGAGATTGTTTAGCCCAAATGTTGTGGTGGCATCCCACATTGATCCCTCAGTAGTTTGATTTGATTATCAAACTCGAATCTCGAAGTTTTTAGTGGCTTTTGGATGAAAACCCTAAGAACTAAGCAGATTTTGGGGGCACGGAGGTTGTAGGGTTTTGTTGCTCTGTGCATGGGGAGTAAAGAGTGATCGGATTTTCTATGGATTTTATGGTTTCATGTGATTTATTGGATCCTCAGTACCAAAAACCCTAAGGCTCGTATTTTTGGAGTTCAAGAGATAATTAACATGAATTAATTAAATCCATGGCATAAAGAATAAATTCGGTCATAAAACTCCATCTCTAAGAGTCCTAGACGTTCACAACGTTGGGGTGACCAAATCAAAAAGTCATAAGCTGTTTCGAACTAATGCAAAAGATTTTAGATTTTTGGACAGATCGATATGTCGCCGACCAGTGGCAGAGGGAGTATTGGGCCCACACTGAATTTCCTTTTTTTTCCCTTTTTTTTTTTTGGCGTTTTTGTCTTGTAATTTGTCTTTCATACATTATTAATGTATATGATTTTATTCTCAACTAACAATCAGGTATCAGAAAATTTTCCTATATTAATTGTCGAAATGAGATGTCTAATCTCTAATGTAAAAATTTTCCACTCACTTAATATTTGAAACTATCTTACGTGTAATGTTCAAAATTCAAAAGTGACTATATGCACTACACTTGCCAAATGTTTATAGAACTCACAATGCAATTTGAAATTGATGACTTTGAAATAAACTACAAAAATATATATTATTTAGCGTGGAAGTAACATTGCTAATTAAATGTTGACATCTTGGTTATTGCGAATTGAGTAAAGACTTGTTACAACGAAAGATCCCTCACGTTGCCAAAGCACATACACAAGGAAGCGATTTTCCTGGACTTGATCCGCTAAGACAATTCAAGCAATAGGTTTAATTAAATTGAAAATTTATGGAAGCAATTTTCTTAGTGATGAATATGTTTATTTCTTAGCACAAAAGTTGTTTTTGTTGTTTAACATTGCTTATTTCGAAGTTTTTCAGATGAAATGTGATAAAACGATGCCCTCACTCATACGGATTCTTGTCTTCACCACTATCGCCAATGGAACAATGTACCGACAAGGGGATCGATCTAACGGGGAGGTTTTGAGCAAGCTGATTTGGCAAGCCTTAAAAAATGATCTGTCGGGAGCTAGATGCATGTAGTGAGACCTAAGATAAAGAGTATAATAGCCATTACAACCAAAGCTCTGTTAGCTCGCACCTACTCTTTTCTTTCTCACATTTTTAGGGAAGCTAACCAAAGTGCAGACCATCCATCCGGCAATTTGTGCTTGAAGATGGATTGGGAATTGGTAGGATTAGAGATTAGTATCTCGTTTGCAATAACTCTGGATATTTAAACTCTCACTTTCGTCGTTTATTTAAGTTTCCATTGCACAAAAAAAAAAAAATTCACAACGTAGAGTCTCAATAATACCACGTGACGGTGCTCCAAGACTCAATAATCACTACGGCCGCATTTGGAAAAAATAAAAAATTTCCAAGCCTTGTGAATTTCCGGGAAGAAATGGTAGTTTGGCACACGAAAGAGGGAGGCCTACATATAATAAAGAGCACGTAACAACTGTCATTTTGACGCGCCTCCGCGTATGAGTGGCCACGTGGGAAAGATGAAGTGGGCGGAAAAACGCGTCACCGATTTTGATCTACGGCCGCCGCTGTTTACTAGAATAGCAGTACATGCCCCATTACTAACTGAAAATAACAAGTTTACCCCATTATTTGCACAATTTTGTCATTTCGCCAATGAGTTCCGGTCCTAGCAAGTTTCAGTAAAAGAATATCTCACCTGCTCCAATTTTGAATGTTAACTACTCCACTTTCTTGATAAAAAAATGTTAGTACTCCTTTTTTTTTTATTTTTTATATGTCCGAGTTAACATACGTGCAATAATGTCCCGCAAATTTAGTTCATCATAAAATAGTGCAATTAATCTTTAAATAAAAATAAAGCACTTCTGTGAATAATTTTAAATAAACATTATAGTACATCGAACTAATATAGATCTTTAATTTGACACAAAAGATGTAAAAATAAATATGACCAAAAGTATTATATGTTTTTAATTAAAAAACTACACGTCTTTTATAGTAGATTAAAGCTAGATTCAGCAATTTTCAAGGCAGACCATTTCCTCATAATATATCACATAAAAAACCGTGAAAAGTCAAAAAAACACGTTTAGTTGAACACCCCCAAATTTGGCCTACACCTAAGTATAACATTTACCTCCATACTTATTAGTCCACCTTAACTTTGAACACCCTATATACACCTTGAACACCCTTTACAAATATCCTTTTGTTAAGGGAAATTGCTACAATACACACCTCTTATTTGGGTATATCATATGCACCTATTGTATGGTCCAGATTGTGCCACCTTATTTGGCAATCGAAACATTTTTCAATTTTTTTTATAACTTTTCAGCAATATGATTTGCAACATTTTCTATGATTCGTAACATTTTGGTGACTTTCGTAACTTTTATAAACAAAATTCGTAAGTTTCACAAAAAAATCGTAATTTTTACTGGGGTGTGTATGATACACACCTGTTTGGTTCTTTTACTTCTTTGCAATGAAAAATAATTGTGTGCGAGCGTGCCAGAGAGAGTTTCAATCTCCTCCCTCAGATTAACTTTGGAAAAACCAAATCTAATCAGGCGATTGTGTTTTATTGGTTCAATTACCTCAACTAAGAGGATTTTTTTTAACAAGTGAAGAAATGTAAACCAATATACTTAGGAAATCAAAGAACAACAAAGAAACAAGATACTTCGATTGATAAATCGAAGGTAAACTTACTTCGAAATTGTCTCCAACTTCAAATACAAGAACTTCGAACAGGTGATTGTTACAAGAACAATCGAGAATAATCCTAACTACCTCCTAATCTACTTTTTAATCTACTTCGAACTGAGTTCGAGATCCTAAACTACTTTGTCAATGAACAAACCAAGCATCAGTTTTTTTGATAGTTATTTGTTGAAGATTTGTTCGGGGACTTTTCATTCTTCAATTTCTTCTATTTATAGACGCTGCTTGCAGTTTGAACTTCCCACTCAATGAATTTGAACTTGGCTTGCTTCGAACTCTAACTTCTACTCTTCGAATTGGCAGTTTCTTCCCTCCTTCACGTCTGAATTTGAATTCTACTAATTCTTCCTCCAGAAGCTTTGATTTTGAATCTGCACGGTTGCTTGAACTAAACTCAAATGATTATATGTTAAGGAGAATAACTGCCTTTCAATAGGCACTCCACGTGTTCTAACTGTCAATTTGCCTGTTTCACAAGTTTACACGTAGAGTTTATGTATTTAGAAGTTAATACCATGACTTCGAAGTCAATTTTATTTTATCCTTGACTTGTAACTACCAATAACTGCTTTTCAAATCTGAGAAACCATACGACATCGTATTTACTCAAATATGACCCTTTAATCCAGTGTGTCTTCATCAACAAGCAATTGCCAACATTTGGCATTTTGATTACGTGTCAATTGATTATTGGATTTGTTAATTTTATATGTAAACAACACCCAAATAAGAGGCGTGTATTGTAGTCTTTTCCTTTGTTAAGAAATGAGATTATGACAAAAGTTTCAATCAATGGCCATAGACTACACTTTATTGAACAATAATACATACACTCCCTCTCAATCACTCTCCCTCTCACATGTGGTGGGACCCACCACATGTGAAAGGGGGAGTGGTGGGGCACTGTTGGGGAGGGAGTGTATCTACCATTTTTGTTATTCAAAAGGAGGACTTCTGATCCCCTGATTATGATACTGGCTTCTTCCTTTTCTCTTTCCAGTTTCCACTCTGTTCTCTCTCTTGGAGTACTATTGCGTACTTGTATTCTTTGGCATACGTGTATTCCTTTGAATTAACAAAAAATAAATAAATAAGTGTATTCACTTGTTTCTCCTTTTTCTTCCTTCCAATTTTGTTTCTTCATGTTGGAGAGTCCTATGTCCCTTTTCATGATCTTAGAGTAGTTTACGGCCATGAAATTTACCAATTTGCATTACATCGATTCATTTTTTTAACACTTGTTCTGTTATTGGAGGATTGATATAACATGGACTTAACTCTTAAAAGAACACAAAATAATCACAAAATAGTAAATATATATTAAAATGCACGTTTTTCACGTGTTAACAAGTTTTAGTGTTATGAGCATTTTTTTAAGATCTACTTCTTGATTGTTCTAAGAGCCAACTTTTGCCTCCTATAAGTCTTTTCTCTGTGTCATAATCTAAAGATCTCGATTAGTTTGATTAAAAAAAAAAATCAACAAATTGTATATGAAAGTATTTAAACTTTTTATGAAATTAAATATGTTATTTCTATAGACAAACATACACCATGAGACCAAATGATAACCTTTTTGAGCACCCTATAAAATAATTTTGGAGTCGTAGATGGTGAGACAAATTAATTTTTTCTCTAACAATTGGATTTCTTAGATGTCCCAACCCTACTATTGCATCAGGGCCTTAACAATGTAGATGAACTGAATTATGAATTATGATTTTAAGGTTGAGTAAATACTTCTACAAAATATGACCAATAATAACTTGTTGAAATTGCTCAGATTTAAGGTCTTACGTTCAAGATCTCTCAGGTGCTATCAACTCTTTTAAAATCAGTCATATGAAGCTTTGCCCTAATTTTAATTAGGTTTTCCGCAGGTGGAGGGCAGGATTAGGCCTCCAAAATTAGCTAACTCGAACAGCTGAGTTATAGAAAATGCTCCATCCGTCCCAAAAATAGATGTCCAAAACTACTATTTGCACTCCTAAAAAATCATCTATATATTGAAATTTATAATACTTTTTTTCAATTTTAAAGACATTATTTGATAAAACTAAGCAAAATCTACCTAACAATATTCATATTTCATATATAATTCATTATAACTTTAAAAATACAACTACAAATAATTTTTTAAGAGGTGTGAATAATAATTTGGGACATTCATTTTGAGCTGGACCGAGTAACTTGTTGAAAAATACACACGGTATCAGTTGTTCAAATTTTCTAAACTATAAATGTCAGTTTCGTCATTTGAACATAAGACGATAAGAACCAGCGTTACATTTGTTCGAGTAATCTTCCCTTCTTTCTTTTCGGCAATCAAAACTCTCTCTCTCTCTCTAAAAAATGTCTGGATATCCCTATAACAACCCACAACAAGGCTACGGATACGGCGGCCCTCCGCCGTCACAACCCTACTCCTCCTCCGCCCCATACGGCTCCTCGCAACCCCCACCGTCGCAACCCTACTCCTCTGCCCCATACGGCGCTTCGCAACCCCCACCGTCACAACCCTACTCCTCCTCCGCCCCATACGGCGCCTCTCCACCCCCAACCCAAAACCCGTACGCACCCTCATCCACACCCTACGCCGCCCCATCTGCACCCTACGCCCCCTCAGGACCCAAGCCGCCCAAGGAAAATTCACCCTACGGAGCCCATGGGCCCTCCCCCACCGGGTACCCGCCGCAGGCCCAGCCGGCCTACGGAAGCAGCCCGTTCTGGTCTCTGGTGCCTTCGGCGTCGGCGTTCCCTCCCGGCACGGATCCGAGCATCGTGGCGTGCTTCCAGATCGCGGACCAGGACGGCAGCGGCTTGATCGACGACAAGGAGTTGCAGGGGGCTTTGTCGTCTTATAATCAGAGTTTTAGTCTCAGGACTGTTCATCTCCTCATGTATCTCTTCACCAACTCCAATATCAGAAAAATTGGTCGGCTCTCTCTCTCTCTCTCTCTCTCTCTCTCTCTACGACTATCTCTCTGTATATATACACAGATTTATGTACGTTGTCAGTACATACGTGGTTTTGCTCTGGTTTTAATTGGGCCTGCTAGTGGTCGTTGAATTGGTCCCAGAATTACTGTGCGTAAGGTTGCCCGGACCGAGTTATCAAAACTGGAATTTATATATGCTATTTATATGTATACCAGTATAGATGGTTATGATCGGAACTTTAAAATTTATCATTGTATTCCAGCTTGACTCTGGTTTGACTCATGAGAAGCACATGCCTTGTTGAATTGTTTACATAAGCAAACTACACTTGGAGGTTGTTCGTTTTCGAATCGATTTTGAACAATCTAATGCTCGACTCAGTTTGTTTATGTTGTTTAGGAGTTCAAGTTTCGAGCTCAGTTATAATGAGCTTAATTGAAGCTCATTTGGATTCAAAACTATTATTTAACAAATCAAGCTGGAATACGATTTTGAAGCTCATTCTGTATTCAAACTAAGCTTGAACAGCCTACTTCTTGGCTCAGCCGATCTCTGTTTGCAGCCGTATATATGGTCTGCGAAGTTATTGGATTTTGTAACTAGCAGTTCACAGCGGAGATCTTGGTTATAGGAGATCGTAAAATAGCAGGTAAGATGCTGGAATTGTGGCTGCGTGTGCACGAGAGTGTTAGTGCAAAATTCACCAGCATTTGCTAATATTTGTTAGTTGGGAGCTGGGAGGGGAGGAGCTGCGAGTAGTGAGTGGGAACCTAAGCCTTGGTGCAGGGTAGAGATACATGGTAACTTCTTCTTCTTCTTCTTGCGCGAGTGTGTTAGTGGCAAAATTCACCAGCATTTGCTAATATTTGCTAGTTGCGAGCTGGGGAGGGAAGGAGTTAGAGCTGAGAGTGGTGAGTGGGAACCTAAGCCCTTGTGCAGGGTACTGAAAGAAAACGAGTCTCCCAATCCTTGGGGAAGGGAAGGATCCCAGAAGTAGCTTCTTTGTAGGCTTCACAATATTGTAGGGCCAAATTGGAGGAAGGCAACCCCTTTTTTTATGCTGAATTAGCAACCTGATTAGCTTCCTAGTTGGCTGTTCTTGGAACACGAAGAACTGAAGCTTTGTTCAAATGATTGGCGAGGTACCCTGAGTTTGCCACGAAGCACTGCATCCGTGAATAGAGTTGATGCTTATCATAAATAGGGAATCAGAGACGAGGCTTCACCAATTAATGAGAAGACATCCTCGATAGTTTCTAAACAAAATGCCTGAGATCCCCTGCTTGAGCTCAAACTTGATGAAAAAGTCAGCATTTACTTTGATAAAGATGCCATTGAGCTAGAAAGGATCAAGGCTAATATAAAGCCAGAACATATTTCTGGGACTTCATGTAAAGTCTTTTTGTTACAAGGGAAGGAGACAAGGTCATTTCTTTCAGTACCATTCTGCGCGAGTCATTTGGCCCGCGGATTTTGATTGGACTATTTCCCTGCAAATAGGTTGTTGGGGACCATTTGTGTGGTGCAATGCCCATAAGTTATCATATGGTCCTGTGTTCTTAGGGCGGTTCATTTGCTATAGTATAAGCGAACTTGCAATCTTAGACTTGGGGAAAATTAGTCTCTACATTGATTGTGGCATGCTCATGTGGTGCTTTAACTTTTGACCAAGAGGCTGCCTTAAAAGGCATGGGTGTCGAACCCTGTCTCCCACTTAGCGGATCACTAGTCAGGTGTCACGTTGGGCACTCGGACACCATGTATAACATAGTTAGCAGCGTGTCTTATTATTCTTTTAGTTTTTGGAGCTAGACACTCATCGAAAACTTAAGAATGCTCCTTTCCATCAAAATCCATTGGACTTTTTTCGTGTATTCGGCTCAATCCTTGTACTATAAGATTGGGCCGAGTTTAATTGCAATTCAATCATCCATTGTGAAAAGACTCTGGTTGACTGGAACATAAGAATGTTGACTCGATGGAGGTCTTTGTATAATGTAAATGAGCATTATGGGATGGGTGGTTCATTAATAATGTATACTTTTGAAAAAAGAACACAAAAAGTAGGCAAAATGCAGTGTCGCAGCATGGTTCACCCTGCTGGAAGTAGGCCCCATTTATAATAATGAATGCAAAGTGCTGCCAACATTGCATTATTGAAACTTTCTGGTAAAATCTAGTGGAACGATTTTTCTTCATATTGGACTCAAGAATAGGTCGACTTGCTACTTATGTTCTCGTTTTATTTTTTATTTTTATTTTATTTTTATTTTTCTTCTCTCTCTGTTTGTTTTGTTTTAAGTTTTAACTATTTCAAGGCAATAAGAAGCATATTGGTGTTAGTTTTACGTCTGAATCCCTTCAGTTTGTCTCCATTTTTTTCAAGTTGCTTGTCCTTTATAGCAACAGAGTTATGCCCTAATCTTTCTTTTTGGGCGAATGATTTCTGGGAAACAGGGCCAAAGGAATTCACAGCTTTGTATTACAGTCTTCAGAACTGGAGGGTATGTTAAAATCCTCTAATCTTGTCTTCAGAACGGGTTTTTTTACTTATTACCTGACTATCTGAAACATTTTGTTGTTAATAGTCAATCTTTGAGAGATTCGATAGGGACCGCAGTGGCAAAATCGATTCTGGAGAATTGAGAGAGGCACTGTTGAGCTTAGGATTTGGGGTGTCACCGGGTGTTCTGGAATTGCTCGTCTCCAAGTTTGATAAAACAGGTGGAAAGAACAGGGCCATCGAGTACGACAACTTCATCGAGTGTTGCCTCACTGTCAAGGTATGTTTTTATTGAATTCACCACTATAATCCTTATCAGTAGTGTTTTTATTTTTGAATGGTATTGTATTCTGTTAATTCTATGCTTGTGAAATGAGAATTTCTTTACGGTAAATTGTGAGTCCTGAAGACAAAAATTGGCTCAGTTAACCTGAGGAAGGAGCATTTTGGCTTTTGCCCTAAGTGAACTAGTTGGGCGCTTGGTCTTTCGACTTGAATGTCTCATTGACATAAAAATGAGGCAATTCTTATGTCCCTTCTATAGCAGGTGCCACATCCAGTTCTTTTAGTTGTTATTCGTACATGTTATTCGTTTGCACAGTTGATAAGTTATTGGTACAACCCCATGATTTCGTGGGGAAGAGAGTCGATATTTACTTGATATTCATCTCAAGTTCATTTAGTTGTAGTTTTTTCCTGTACAGTAGTTTATGCATTTGATGGTGAATACTTGATCTCTTGCAGGGATTGACGGAGAAATTTAAGGAGAAGGACACAACGTATTCAGGATCAGCGACTTTTACCTACGAGTCTTTCATGCTGACTGTATTGCCTTTCCTAATTGCTTAGGATGTGAAAATGCGAAGACTGCTGAGTTCTACTGAAGACTGCTGGTTTGGGCTCTCGATCAACGTAATGCGCTACAATGTATCTAGTGTAACTCGTAGATTCTTGAAATAATTTGCGGGGTTAGCTTGTTTTCTAGCCATGTTTACCGATGTTAGTTTCCCTATTTGCATCTTTTGTTTGCTTTCTTGGGGTTCGTTTAGCCATTGTGTACCATAACTCTTTTACCGTAAAACTCTTCTATTTTCAAGCAGGAAGTCATATGAGTGGAGCGTTAATCTCTATATATTGGTCGCGTATTCAGTCCGCGCTCTTTGGTGTGTTGTTCAATCATTTTGGGTCATGGCAATCTATCACTATACAGCTGCTCCATGGATACATTCAGGGCATTTTTTTCTGTTGGTTTTGGAATTCTACTTGGCGCGCCCCCTAGAGGTTTGAAGATTATGAATGGCTTTATTAGAATGGTGGTTATGACTTGAGTGGTCCTGCTGGGTACCCCCGCCAGTTACTAGCTTATGTCGTGTTTGGTTATGAGACTCTTGGATGATCGGATGAAGATAATGAAATGGTCAAATGGAGAGGATCCAATTGTTTTTTTGCCAATAGGGAGAAATTTTTTATTAAACCAACTGTGTATCCCCATTACATGGGAAAAGCACCGGTGACAAGTGAGAACCCTAAGGGAAACTAATCTGTCACACCTTAGTTTTAGGCCTATAGAACAAAACATATTGGTACAACCGCAAAACTTAAAAAGTATGCTATCGCCATAAGATAAAGGCTAAAAACAAAGGCCTAAGGGTGCTGATGACAAGTGATGGCCAACAAAGGTCAAAGGAACAGAACACAGTATTTTGCATGTGTTTGTGGTTAAAAAAATAAAAAAACAAAAAAAAAAACCCTAATCTACATGCGTCTAAAATGATCCGCAACCATTGAAAAAACACCACTAGCATCAAGCAAGCCAAGAAACAGATGGGCATGGGCTGCAAACCTGCAAGCAATGGGAGACCCAAGCCATGCAAACCAGCATCATCAGCAACAAAAAACAAGGCCTAAAGACAGACCCCAAAAACAAATATCAGACATGCATGCACGATCGGATCAGACAAGGAAGGAGAAAGCGAAGAGGGGAGCCGGATTCAAGCAGAGGGGGGAAGGATAGAGAGGGGAGCAAAGAAAGAGAATCCGATCGGACAGGGAAGGGATGGCAACGTAGGGGGGGCTCGATAAGAAACGAGAGAAGGAAACAACCGATTGGACTGGGTTAGGGGAAATCAGAAGGGGGAGCCGATCAGTTGGGGAAACAACCGATTGGACTGGGTGGGTTAGTAGAGCCAGCAAGCCGCCCTGCACCCTACCCATGTTTCAAAATTTCTTCAAATTAGTAGTAGTAGTTTTATCCCGAATACTTCAAAATTATATAAGTTTGTCCGTCCAACGTTTCTAAGAAATTCTACAAATCACACTTTGTCTAATTTTTGAGATCAATATAGATCTGCAAGATTATATATGAATCTACAATCATTAACAGTAACATTTTTGTAATTGTATAGCTTAATCAAACATATCTCATTGTAAAAAGAGTCTTCAGTCTCACCTGTCTACCAATGCATCTTGAAATCATATTCCAAATGTCGTTAAATAAAAAACATCTAAAAAATTAAAAGATTTTTCACTCCACTTTCTTATAAATACACTCTAAAAATTGTTTGTTTTTTGAGAAATAGGAAGAAATTCATTAGATAAACCAAGTACAAACATAGGAGATACATAGAAGAACAAACAGAGCAACAACACTACCAAACATAACTGAACAACACTACTAAGCACGAAGAAGAGCTAAGTTGCACTAATAATGCTGGAAGGCTAATGAAACCCATCACTGTTGCCTGGGTGAGGAACATAAAGGGCCAGAGCATGTTTTGCTAGAATATGAGCTCGTTGGATAGTTTGACGCGCAACCTTGGTAAATGCCAGCAAATACCTAGTTATCTGGTTATCAAAAAAAATATTTGTTAATATTTATATTGTGTAACAAATAAATATTTCACAAACTGAATTATTGACAATGAGTTAGTGAATTGGTTTAAACAAAACTGACTTAGGTGTTGTTCCACACCGTCTTTTCTATTTTTAGAGTTTGACTTCATTATTTTTTTTCGCGTTTGTTTATTTTGCGTCAAACTTTTAAGTACTGATTCCTCAAGTCGAGACGAATCAATAATTTCACAAAAGCTTGACACAAAAACTAACAAACACGATTTTTTTTGGAATAAAGACAAAACCTATAAATAAAAGACAATTGATGTTGCGCTTTGCAAGACATGTTGTTCTCTTATAGTACATCAACTCAATTTTATTAAATAAACAAATTTCATTATTTCATTATCACAATAAGTAAGTTTGTAGAACACACTACTTCTTCAAAAAGGAAACAAACATACACCATTGTTTTTGTTTTATCACCTCAGGTGTGTTCCGCTAATAGTGTTTTTAGAATAATCTGATTTTTTACGATTTTTTATGTGATACATTATGATAAAATGATCTGTCTTAATTTTTAGAAAAAATTATTTTTTTTTTAGTGGAACACCCCTCAAATTTCCAATTCTAAAACCAAACATAACACAAATAAGTAAACTACATTCCCCGTCCTCTCTTATCGTCCTCCACTTGTCTAGGGTTTCATTCTCTCTCCCTCTAACAGTGGCGGCCATGGCGAACTACGACCTCACTCCACGGATCGCGCCAAATCTGGACCGTCACCTGGTTTTCCCGATACTCGAATTTCTCCAGGAGCGCCAGCTGTACGCAGATGAAGACATACTGAAGGCCAAGATCGAGCTCCTCAACAACACCAACATGGTCGACTACGCCATGGACATCCACAAGTCTCTCTACCACACCGAAGAGGTCCCTCAAGGTCCCTCTCTCTCTCTCTAGATTTACTTATCGATTTTCATATGTTCGTTTTGTGTATGAAGGGATTTTCTAGGGTTCTATCTTTACGTAGTTTCTGCTGTGCTTGATGTCACTTACTTGGAGATGTTTTGACGGGACACAATGGCGTTAGCTTAAATTAAGAGTCTGTGTGTATATTCGTGTATCTATTTTCATATGTCGGTTTTGGGTATGAAGGGCTTTTCTAGGTTTCTTTATTTACGTGATTCTGCTGTGCTTGAGGTGGCTTATTTGGAGAGAGAGAGGAATCGGAGATATTTTGACGGGACACAATGCCTTTGCTTAGAATTAAGAGTCTTTTCCTTTCTAGTTTGTTTAGTTGGGAGTTGAGGGAGTGCAACCTAACCCTTGATCAATTCATAGACATGTTTGGCATTTAGAGCAGTGCATGGGTGTTTTTTTTTTTTCCCCACCAATTGGTCTCTTTCTGGTGCAAGTGGCCGCTTGGCCTTTTCGTTTGTCTTCTTTCTTTTGAATCCCTTGATGTCTTTCAATAAATTTATAAAGAAAAGATACTTACTTGGCTGGCGAGCCTGTGAAGACCTATGGCTAATGTTGCTTCTTACGAAGCCGAAGCACCTTTTAGTGTCCAGAGCCTCAGTATAGTATGGATTGGACTGGACTGTCCTGTTGAGGATTGTGGGCAATGCCTTTTGGTGTGGGAATGTGAAAATTATCCATATAATTCCAGGTCTATTGAGTATATAGTAGCCGCATGATCTTTTGTCATATTTGATTCTTAGTATATTTTCAAAAATCACGTACCTTTTCCTGTCTATTTATTTGTTGGGTCAAGTATTATCAAATCACGGAGCTAAGTTATCGCTTGGGTCTATTTTGTGTGGGTGAATGATCTACCTACAGAAACAGAACTCGAGGGAGCGAATCATCAAAGCTGGACCCATGTTGGGCTCTCAACAGCACCGTCCAGTCCATTGCTGGAATGGTGAAAAGCCGGTCTAGTGTATATGTTTTGTGCTGGAAGATGCTTTATGTGTTGTAATTTAGGTTTTTTTTTGTGTTTGTTGCAGAGATGGTGGAGAGGAGGTTGGAAGTGGTAGCGAGGTTGAAGGCACTGGAGGAGGCAGCCGCCCCGTTGGTTTCGTTTTTACAGAATCCAAATGCGGTTGGGGAGTTGAGGGCTGATAAGCAGTATAATCTTCAGATGCTCAGTGACCGGTACCAGGTTTGTTATTTGAATTTTCCCCTGGTTTGTTATTTGAGCGGTAACAGGTTTGCTTTTGGATTTTCCCCTGCTGAATTAGCTTGGTTATTTGTTTCATTTTTATTTTTCAGGGGAGAAAAATATAAGAATATAAATTCTATATTTATATTGCAAGTGATAGAAATTCTAGAGATAGAGGGTATAATACTGATTATGAGAATTCGAGTTATGTCTGTATAAGGAATTACCTGTTTGTGTTTTTTTCAACCTAAATGAACTCTGTGACTGGGAATAGGTTAGGATTGAAAGAACTTTGGTTGTATGAAAATGGTTAAAAGCAAGCTATTTAAGACCTTGTTCGTTTTGGGTTTCGATACTGGTTTTTCCTATTATTACTCAATCATTACTCCCATTTCTCTCCAATCATTACTCTTATTTTCAATTATTATTCTCATTTCTCTCTCTATCTCTCTCCAATCATTACCCCTTTTTCCAATTACTACCCTCATTTCTTCCTCCAATCAACACTCCAAAAACCAAATCGAAAACCCAAACCAAACAAGGTCTTAGGTTAGAAGTTTGGTTGGAGCAATGTGGCCGGGAATAGGTTAGAAGTTTGGTTGTGTTGTCAGTTTAAAGTTGAGGGGGAAAAATCATCTGTTAAGAACAATGTGGCTGGGAATTGGTTAGAAGTTTGGTGGTGGTTTCAGTTTAAAGTTGAGGGTGAGGTGAAAAACCATCTGTTTGAAGTCACCTTCTTCATAGAGATCCTTAGCATATGAATGCTTCTATAGTTCCTATAAATCGATCATTTTCTTCTGCATAGTTTTGTGGACATTTCTTTTTTACTTCTTTTGTTCTTGTACTGTTGTGGTAATAGGGCTTATTGTTTTGCTGGGTCTCTCAGTCTCTGTTTGTTGGGGGCTCTTTATTGCCTAGCTTAGTACATGGGTTGCATCTCCCTATTTTATGCTTCCTAGTACATTTCCTTATGAAGATAACACGAAAGTATCTAATGATCCTTTGCCTGTCCTTTTCTTAGTATGCTGTCATTATTGCACAGACTTATGCTCTTTGCATGTTACTAAACTATAAATTTGAATCAGATCGGTCCAGAGCAGATAGAAGCATTATATCAGTATGCCAAGTTCCAGTTTGAATGCGGGAACTATTCTGGTGCGGCTGATTATTTGTATCAGTACAGGGCCTTATGCACAAACAGTGAGAGGAGTCTGAGTGCATTATGGGGAAAGCTAGCAGCTGAGATACTAATGCAGAACTGGGATGTTGCTCTTGAAGAATTGAACCGGTTGAAGGAAATTATTGACTCAAAGGTTTACATCCTGTATGAACTGTTGTAAGAATTCCTTGTTTGAAATGCTTTTCTAATGGCAAGTTGTTATTTTTTGTGCAGAGTTTTGCATCTCCTCTGAATCAAGTGCAAAGCAGAATATGGCTGATGCATTGGAGTCTTTACATCTTTTTCAACCATGACAATGGCAGAACACAGATCATTGATCTCTTCAATCAGGACAAGTATGGTGTCTGAAATCTTGCTCTTCAGTCTAGATTCTTATTTTCGTTTTTTGTTTGATGACAGATTTCTCCAGGCGTTTCCCTGGCAGATGAAAATTTACCTAGAAGAACTGGGAACTGCTAGGGCCTTCCCCTAATGTGACAGGTTGGATAAAACATAATAAGGGTGGGATGTTATAGGAAAAGAAGCTTACCCTGCATTATTGGGGGGGGTGAGGGAATAGGTATGATACACTAGTGCAATGAAAAAGGAAAACAAAGACTAGGAATGTTGTATTCATGTAATCAGTTTATAAAAAAGAAAAAAAATCAATATAAGTAAGCAAATAAAAGATTTGCAATATATAATTTATTGAATTGCTGTCTTTACCATATTTTTTTTTGCTTGGTTAGCATGGTTATCGTTAGACAAAATCACTCTTTTAAATTCATTGTACTCCTAGACAGTTTAAAGTCTGATAGAGCATAGTACACCTAATAGAAACAATGAATGAAATATGGGAACCCCAATACTTTTTCCCTCGTGGCCATTGGTACATTTTGGTCTTATCGTTAAAGCCCCTGATCAGTTTTTTATTTTCTCTTATTTACTGCAAAACCCCATCTTGACCATTGACTATTTGGTTGCCAGCTGTGCAAGAAGCAAAATGTTGAAGCAACATTGTTTACTGTTGTTGAGCATTGATGTTTCCGTTGAGTTGCCTGTGTCGGCACCCAACCTCTTACTTTGATTACAATTAGTCAAAGGCTTCCCCATGCGCTCCTATTTCATAAATGTGCTAGTTTAATATCCAAATCTGGTGCCCCCTATTACTTTTTCATAGACTTTGCCAGCACAGCAATTGCTAGAAGAAGAGAGACTATCACCAATTATTATTATTATCATTATTTTTTGAACGGGGAAAACTGCCTTCAGGCATGACCAATTATTATTGATGTCGAGCAATTTTAGTTACAAATTAGTTCCCCTCAGCATATGCTTGCTTCTTTCTCGTAATCCGCAAAGCTTAGTTATTGACGCAGTTTTACAGATTTACCAGTGTTTGAGATGATAAACAATTATGTTCCAGGTATCTAAATGCCATCCAAACAAATGCTCCCCATCTTTTACGGTATCTTGCGACTTCCTTTATTGTCAACAAAAGGAGAAGACCTCAATTCAAAGATTTTATAAAGGTCATCCAGCAAGAGCAGTATTCCCATGAAGATCCCATCACGGAGTTTTTGGCATGTATATATGTCAATTATGACTTTGATGCGGCCCAAAAAAAGATGAGAGAGTGCGAAGAAGTAAGCTTCTTTTTCCTTGAAGTTTTCTTTCTCTTTTTGCCTTTAATATTGTTCTATGTTGGCTGTTAAGTATTCTTTGTAAATTCAGTTATTTGTGCAGCAGCTATATCTTCACATGCCAGCTGCCCAACCAAGTTATTGGAAACGAGAATAAGATAATTAGATGTCATATAGATGTTATATTTTGGAACTAAATTTTCCTGAAACTTGACACCTCTGGAGAAAGTAAAAAATAGAGGTGTTAAGTGCTCTTCCTCATTGATCCCCATTTGGTAACTATTATTTTGCCACTGAAAATGCTTCTGCTTTACTAATCAAGGAGTATCTGGCGTTCTCATCTTAAGGTCATACGGTTTTGGTTGCAAATTTGTGATGACATTTTGTTTCCTTGTGTTTCTTTCCCCATAACGACTAATGCTTGCTGAACACGGTGATTCTGTAGGTAATATTGAATGACCCATTCCTTGGCAAACGAGTGGAAGAAGGCAACTTCGTACCGTTGAGGGATGAGTTCCTGGAAAATGCACGTCTTTTCATCTTTGAGACTTACTGCCGAATACATCAGCGAATTGACATGGGGTACGTATTTTGTTTGTGTATTTGTATACCTTTGGTTCATTTACAAACATTCTAATGCTCCGTCTTCCTTTTTCTCTGTTTTCGAGGGAGGGATGTAATACGTTCCAACTTCATCAATCAAACTTTGGTTTCTTTCTACCTTCTCTAACTTGTATTGAAGAAAAATGCAAACGAACTGTTCTTGTTTCTTTTTGTCGGAAAGATGTTCATATTGAGAATATGGACCAAGGGTACAGATATTTTTACCGGAAATTGCAAGTTAGAAAATAGTATGCTGAATTGATTTTTTACAAAGTTGGCGTGCATGCACTTTTGAGAGTCTAAAATGCTTGAGATTTTGGAAAAATAATTTGAGAATACGTTATTGGGTTGTTTCTGGAGAGACCTCCGAGCATTATTTTTGGAAGCACATCCAACATGTGTCGTATACTCCCTGGATTTCTGGAACGAAACAGTCTATTGAGCACAAATGTTTTTGGTTTGTTTGCAAACCAAGTTTTTAGACAACCCATCCAGAATTCCATTTTTCTGAAGATTATTAACTCATTCATCTGGGTGGTGGTGGATTTCAGTGTGCTTTAATTAATTATGATCCTTCACTTTGAGTTTTATTCTCTTTCTTGGCAGGGTGCTTGCAGAAAAACTAAATTTGAACTATGAAGAAGCTGAAAGATGGATTGTGAATCTTATTCGAACGTCAAAGCTTGATGCTAAGATTGATTCGAAGTCAGGAACTGTTGTCATGGAACCTAATCATCCCAATGTGTAAGTCCAACTTCATTTACTTCCTGACCACCTTTTTGGATTCCCTCCTTTTATAATTATTATTATTATCATTATCTGTTATTGTTACCGACCTATGATTTTGTTTCGGGTTCAGGTATGAGCAACTTATTGACCACACCAAGGCAATGTCAGGACGCACTTACAAGCTAGTTAGTCAGCTTCTAGAACAAGCTCCGGCACAAGTTGCTCGATAGATTTTGGCGGCACTTTTCTGTCAAAGATCCACACCCCCCTTGGGGAACAGGTTGGGTCTCACTCCCCGTGGGATTGTGTACGCATCTTATTTGCGCTAGATTCGGCATTAGGAAGTTGCTATTCATTTCAATGTTTGAGGTTTCAAAAAATTGCTTTCGCGGTGGTGGGCAGACATTAAGAACTAGCGCCAGTTTTTTTTCCCCCTTTCTGAGAGATGGACCTTGATATGTACGCTAGCAAATTGGAAATTCAGCCCCAAATTGGTTTTTGTTTTTGATGCGTATTCTTATTTAAGTTTTTTTTTTTCTCTCTCTCGCTCAATTCATTTCAGTTTTATGCCAATGTTGCCACCTGCACCATGGCTGTCGAGCGCATACTATATACTCTCCGGAACAGTAAATTTCAAAATTGGCAAGTAGTATTAAATATTATACCTGTACGAATAATGTCATTTGCTTAAAGTAAAATTGTAAATGCTCAAAGAAAGTGCGCTCCTATCCTACATAACCCGGTAGCAAAACAGGATTTATTTATCAAACAAACTTGACGCGAAGGCGAAAACAGCTCCTGATAATGCATTTTCAAAGCTACAAACCAAGTCACAATTAACAAGAAAACTCTATTTTATCTATCAACTGACGAGAACGCTTAAATCCATCACATTCACCACCCATAGAATCCATCAAAACAAGTCACCTTACATTCAAAATAGCCATATATTGATAACCAAAGTTGTAAATAGTATCTACATCCAAAAATACATAAAATTTTTACATCTTTGTGTGCACTATCGTATTCCAACCCACTTTACAAGAGAAAATTATGGGGTTGTAAAAAAAGGGATTCCCTGTTCTTTTCTTCATGGAATATCCCAGCTGAAGTTGGCATCAAAATTACCCTCCCTGCTGTCTTCTCTCCCCAAAAATTATATAGATACCATACCTGGCCAGACCAGCCAGCCACCTCCCACCAATCTTCATGGAAGTTTTCTTTTTCGCTTCTTGGCGCATGCCCATGAAACTTGGAATGTATGTCAATTAATCTTTCTTTTTCTATTTGTTTCTTTTTTTAATGATCACAACTTAGCTACCAGTACAAAATAACACTATTCTACATCTTCTTACCATTAATCATCATAATAGTAGTACCTATAGCTCCGCCGATACTGCCGATTGGCAGTGGTTCTAGATGGAGAGTTGTGAAGATCAGGTGATCCTCTGAACCCTCGGCTTACATTCCTCTCCTGTTCATTCCTCAGTTCCTCCTGAAGGTCATAATGTGAACGCTGCACACAGGAAATTAGTAATTATTTTTTAGACAAACAAAACACCTATAGAGGATCAGAAAGGGTTCTAGTACCACATGTATTAGATTGAGGGCAATGACTATGGAAATCTTTAGTTACAACGTAAAAATGTCAATAAGCTTCAACTGCAATTATGTAAATTGAACCCATAATTGTGAAATAATAAGGTATTGCATTAGCAGGCCTTTCAAGTCATGCAATAGCCAACAAATATTGGAAAAGACTATTTTATTTCAGACTGTGATCCTATCAGGTGGTATGAGTTAATATAAATTTGTCAACTCGAGACTATTTTATTTCAATAGAATGAAAGCAAATACATTCAAACCAGGACTTGCTACAAGTAAAAAAAAACACAAAATGAGACAGTGAATCCCCCACAAAACAAAAAATACCTCATAAACATTACTTATTGCACTAGTAGCCTACCTTAGTGGGGTCTGAAAGTACTGCATATGCCTCTCCAATCATTTTGAAAAGTCTATCAGCATCCTTGTGGACTTCATCAGCTATTTCCTTCCATAATTTCCCATCATCTCTGCTCTCACTTCTTGCCAGGAATTGACCAGCCTACATTATAATAGACCTCATTTAGAAGATGGAAAGGATGACGGTGAAAAAATAAATAACTGATTAATAAGAAGACCTTGTCTGGATGATGTTTGAGCGCTGCTTTCCGGTATGCCTTTTTTATTTCAGATGCTGAATCAGATTGTTTAATACCCCTGAAATTGAAATGCCGAAATGAGGAATGGCTTTTGGCTCCCCTATTAAGTTTCTAGATGTCCTTTACGGATACTTACCATTAAAAGAACTAAGATACCAACAGAAATTTAGCAGATAGCATGTTGAGCAGGCACAAACCACATAAAACTGCCAAAAAAGGGAAAACAGAGGAAATAGACTACAAACACTACACCAAAAACCCCTAAGACATCCTCACGAAATATCCACCCACAATTAATAAATGCTTCAATAAAACTTCTTTACAGAAAAAGCAAAAGATAACTGTATGTCACGTGGTAGAATGAGGAACTGTGCAATCCTGATTCCAAAATACTACTACAATTCATCAAACGATGTGTGAATGTTGAATATGACAAATGTAGATACATTAGACACCATATTTTGGGATCCAAACAATTAAAAATCCAACAAGAGTCACGAATTAGTTTCACAGAAATCCAAGACCATGAAAATCAAAATGCAACAGGAAACACTAAAGGGTGGATGCCTTACAAAATGAGGTAATGATCCAAGGACATTTCCTTTTTTGCCTTTTCTTCCATGGAAGAATGGCGGCGACGAATTTGAGTTAATTCTTCTTGAGATTGCTTTTCAAGAA
This sequence comes from Vaccinium darrowii, assembly GCA_020921065.1. NCBI lineage: Eukaryota > Viridiplantae > Streptophyta > Magnoliopsida > Ericales > Ericaceae > Vaccinium > Vaccinium darrowii. The sequence goes on from CM037151.1 coordinate 26,665,335, forward strand.
GAGATATTAGCATCTGAAGGTCACTGGCTGCTTGATCATAGTCTCTAATTTTCTCATGTAACGTGGCTCTTCTAGAAACTGCCTGCACAACGATAGGCTCAATCAGGCACAGAAGTTACCAACCTGTAAAAAATAGTAGTTTGGAAGAAATGTCCCAAAATCCCACTCCAAACTTGTGACAAAACAGCACATGCGTAATGGATAAATAAACAAAGAAATCATATCAATTCTTAATATCAGGAAAAAGGTACAAATGCTGAAATGCAATCAAAGTTCATAGTAAGTGGATTTTTCGTCTAGTTACTCCTATTTTTTCTCTCCCTGGCAATCACACCTAGATTCTTAAGCACCTATCCTTAGTTAGCCAGAGTAGGCACAAGTGTTAAAGCGCTTACTATTAACAGTTAAGTATCTAAAGCATAAAAAAAAGCGGCGAGATAGTACACACTGGTACCAAAAGAAAGAACGGTTTAAAAACAGTATCATCAAAACCTCCACAGAATAGTTTAAAAGTTACGCTACGCTGCATAATTTACTTTGTTACTGAATACTTAGCTTTCCTATGCTCTTTGTAGAATTACCCATCTCCAGGCAGAAAGATATTTTCCATGACCCATCATGTTCAGATCATTAAAAAAGATGAGGACAATAATGATGATAGGAGGAGACAGAAAAGGAAATCATTAAAGATAATATGAGAATCTTGTGATGAATGCCATACTTAGAAAGAAAAAAAAGGTGAAAAAGTAAGCTAGCAAATCAGATATATACAAAGGCAAACCTTTGAGTAACTTCTGTCAAGAGCTATGGCTAGGCTGCAATCGGCGATGGCATCAGAAATTTGTCCCAGAGCTTGGTGTGCTGCAGCACGGTTGCAAAAACAGATGGCTGCAAAAGGACGTGATTCAATACTGCTTGATACTGCAGCAGTATAATGCTCCACTGCTTCTGTATGCCTACCAGATTGAAAAGATTCATTCCCTGCATTCTGTTCGCAAGGATATGCAGTCAAAACAGAGGAGCAATCCTTAAGAGGAGCAAATCTAAAGCTCTTAATCTTGTCCTTCAATGGGTCAATCAGAAGTTCAGAAGTTCAAATTTTGCAGGAGAAAAGAAGATAGTCACCATTTCTTCTCTCTTAAGATTTATTCCGAAATTCTCAAACAAGAGTTAGACACCACCAATTTGGGAGTGATATATTCGGAATTGGTTAATATTTAATTAACATGCATTGCATGGCAGGTGACTTCAAACCAAAGACACTAACTTTTTGCATCATGTTGATTGGAAAATCAATAGACTCCGACTTCAAGTTAAAGTATAAGAATTGTTGGAATTTGTCCCCACATTGGTAAATTACCACCTCCAAAACTAGTGTACGAGCCTTGGCTGCCTTTCCACTTATTGCAAATTAGTTTTAGTAGATGTTGTAGTATGGTATCCTATGAAGCACCGACACTCTTAGAAGTTACCATTTCCGCATAGTGGACACGGGGACACGTATTGGAAACACCACGTGGTACCACGCGGTGTCCCACATATACGCTCCCTCCCCCTCTCGCTGTATATATGTGTATGTATGTATTGGTATATATTCAATGTATATATCTCCGTCGTGTGTGTATCATACATATATATGTGTGAAAGTATTGATATACTAGTATATATCTTACATATCAAACAAAAAGTGTATGTATTTATGTATATACACTGTTACTGCATACATATAAGAAATATTTGTATATATAGTTATTTATTTATTTTTGCCGTATCTCCTGCTGTGTCCGTGTTTATTTTTCTAGAATTCCTGTGCCCATATACGTGTCGTGTCTATGCTACATAGACATTATCATATCTAGGTTTTAAGTTAGTTCTTAAAGTCGGCCTAGGCACTAAGCGGCTAACCAAAGCCAAGATTTTAGGGTCTAGCCATTTTGTACATTAGTCGGGGATTAATCCATTAGGGGGGACTACTCGGCTATGGGGTGACTAGCCAGTATGTGTATTTGGTAATTTTTAAAAGTTTAAGGGTTAACAACTTTAAATGCATAAGGGGTTACATGTTATATAACAAAAACAAAATATGTTGCATTAACCGATTACCAATATACGTAATTCATTTGCCTCTCTAGTTTACATATGAACGATTCAAACCCTAGTCCCCAAATCTGTGTGTGTGTGTGTGTGTGTGTGTGTGTGTGTGTGTGTCAAGAATTTCACTTTGTTTTGAAATATAAACCTCGAACTCTATATTCAACTAGTTATCTGTTACTAGTTACTACAAGTGCATATTTTTTAGCAGCTGCTTTAGTCTTAATTCTTTTCTTCCTAGTCTTGACAATTCTTACTCAAAGGGAGGTGGGGATTTTTTTTTAAAAAGAATACACAGAGACTAATCTCCAGACCCTGATTAGTCCCCATTCCCCACATAGTCAGCCTAGGCGCTAGTTCTGGAACATTATTTTGATTGACCATTTGTTTGTGCCTAGGGTGCACCTTCGAATTAAGTATGAATTAACTGAATTTTGATTGAATGCATTGGTCATGAAATGACCTCTAGCAACCTCAAAAACTTTACTTTGCCCAAGACCTCTGAACCTTACAAACTTCGCCCAGCCTTTCATCAACAATCACTGACAGATTAGAAGTTCCTCCAATCCACCCAAAAACTCTTTTTTGGACATACATAATCCAAGGAGCTCCAATCCACACGATCAAGACGCTTTCTGTAGTAGTTCAACTGCCTCATTTGCATCCAAAACAACATCCAATATTTGGTGTCCCTCTCTCCGGTGAGAGAGTAGTAGTTCTATTACCACGGGGTCGGTATCCGTGATCCGTCTGTTTCAATCTTACGCAAAATGATAGATCAACAATGGAACACAAATCAAGTTTCATACACTACATGTACAGGATAACATGCAGTGTTCTTGTATTCTTGTACTATCGTTCTAAGAGGGAAGTGGTTTCCTTCATCTCTCTTTTTTTCCCGTCTCACATGCGCATGTTGGTTTGGGTGGTGTGTGTGTGGGCAATCATGGTCCAAACTTCAAGTAACAAAATATACTGAAGAGACTGGCCAGAATACCTTGCGGTGTAACAGTTCACGAACAGTGACGGCAAATGGCATTGATGACTCCTGCATGTTGCTTCCACACCTAAACAACAAACATTTGAACAGCATATTCAAAACTGAACGGGGTTATACGTCCTATTTGAACAGTGATTCAGTAAGAACTAATTAGCTGTATATCATGGAAATCCAGTATGACCTGTCTTCAGAAGACCTCAACAGGTCTCGCTTCTCTAGCAAATCAAGGGCTGCCTCGAGCCTTCCCAGATGAAAGTAGGACTTAGCCATCAGATGCCACCTCCACAGCCTTATAGATGAGTTATTGTATGTAGGAACATCCACAATACCTGAGTAGTTATCATCAGCTATCGTTGCAACATTCTTTTCAGCGAAAACAAGAGTCTGCTCACAGAGTCGGATAACCTCTTTGTACTTCCCAAGCTGTAAGAGGGCACAAAAAATAAAGCCTATGCTGAGAAAGCTTCAACCAACTGGAGTTTTTATAGCTTACTGAAAGTGACTAACTAATACCAATCATGACTAATTTACAGACCATGAGAAGAGCCTCTCCTTTCATTTCAAGTAGTTTCTCTGAATAAGAACTAATTGGCAAGACCCCAGAAATAACTTCCAAAGCACTAAGTGCTGCATTGCAAGTTCTCTGTTGGATAAGTTCAGCACACTGATTCACACACTTGGCCACGTTCTGCCAGTCAGGGAAAATCAATTAGTTAGCCATTGTATTTATCAGCTATAAACTCAAACAGAGAGAAGAAAAGAAGAAAGTCCACAAGCGTCATACAGTTATTGCATTTGATAATTAAAGCACCATATGACAATATGTCCAGTCCTCCATGGAACCACATATGGAGAGAACGGTTAGTAATTCATGGAGAAACCACATGAAGCTGATATTCAATGAATCAATGAAATTTGCAAAGCTGGGGTGGTGAGGAGGGATGTTTGGGAAACTTTTTAAAGCTTCTAAAGTTCAAGGGAGTATTAGAAAAACTTGAACACCTCATTCACTGCTATCTTGCTGAAGCAGGTGGCCATAGTTGGTATTCAAGAATTTAAGCTAATTAGCTTGATAAGGACTGGTGAGGGGGGTGATTGGAAAGGTCGTCTTGAAATCTCAAAATACTTTTGTGAGCGAGGTTGCCTAGATTTTGGATGCAGTAGTAATTGCCAATGAATGTGGATACTAGACAATCATTAATAAGTTGGAGCTGAGTGTACAATCATGGTTACAGGGATCTTCAATTTTACTTTCTTCAGAAGATGGGCATTAAGGAGAGGTGGAGGAGGTGGTTTCAATTTTCGAATAACTACGGTGAAATCTTTTGATCATGTGAATGGTGTTGCCCAATATTTTTGTCAGGTTTATATGCTTGAGGAAGGCTTTCAAAAATTGGATCCACCTTCCTCCACCTCAAGCATCTAAACCACCAAAACAATTTTTTTAGATTTTTGGTTCTGAATCGCTTTGCCAAATGTTTTTGTTGTTTCCCTTCATAATAGCAGCTGTGAGCCAAATGATAGGCAAGGCAGCTAGTTATGGTCATCTCAGTGGCTTTGTTTTGGTTTTGGCATTGGTGCCATGTTTTGGACTCCCAATCATACTCGGGAGACACGTAGGGATCCGCATGCCCCCTTTCAGCAGTAGATTTTCTCAAGGATTGCTTTTCGCTGATGATACCCCTTTTTTGGAGCTAGCATGAAGAATTAAGATTTTTTAGGTGTCTAAAGACTCTAAACTGCTTTGGCTCATATTAGGATTGCGGATCAACCTGGCTAAGAGCAAAATTATCTAAATGGTTGGATAGATAATGCAAATCATTGATATTGTAATTTGGGCTTTACTCTCCTCTTGTTTGGGACCTCCTTGGTAGTCCACCTTTAAAGCCAAAAAAAAGGGGGTGTATTGTCTTCACAAACGTGAAGACTTCTTTAAAATAGTTTCTCCGAAGAAAAGTTGCGGTGTGGGGTCCATGGTGGCAAAGTTTGGGGAAATTGACCAAATGGAAGATCTAGCTCATTCCAAAGGATGATAGGATGGCCCTTGCTAAGAGCACATATTCAAGTTTCTTAATGTTCTTCAATCATTCTTTGGAATCCCAATCTCAACCCTTTCTGGAATGGGTGTGTTACTGTGTTTAAATAGATGAGTTCTAATCTTCTTATCGATTAAAAGATGGTTCTTTTGCCAAAAAAGGGATAGGTTTTGTTAGAATAGTTAGTGTTTTGTCCCACATCGGCCAAGTTAAGTAATGTAACACTCTCACGGTAATATAAATAAAGTACTCTTGTGTTAGGGTTAATTTAACACCCTACACTTCTTTCTCTCTCTCTCTCTCAAATAACATGGTATCAGAGCCTCTCGATCTACCACCATAGCCGCCACCAATCTCTACTGTCAACTACCGTCTAAAACCTAGAATTACCACAGCCGAAAACTAACCTATCATAGCCGAAACCCTAAACCACCACAGCTGCTACTCTACCTATCATAGCCGAAACCCTAAACCACCACAGCTGCTACTCTAGCCACTGCCGTAACCCTACACCATAATACCCTGTTTAGCCGTCCACCCAAATAAACCCTAATCAAACCCAAAACCCTCAATCAACCACTAATCAGCCTTGTACGATATCTAAAAGCCCTGTTCGAACCATAATAACCCTAGAAACATGAAGAAAACCCCTCAAAACCCATGAAATCACACTCGAAATCCTCTTATTCGAACTCATCATTACTTGAAACCCAAAATCGCACCTAACCCAGTGAATTTCGAACCTGTTTAGTCGATTCTCAGCCCTATAATTTGATTTCGAACCTCACTCAGCTGATTTGGTTGTGCTTTGGTGGTTTGATCGTACCCAAACTGGTCGAGTAGTCTTCCGCTGCAATCTGGTTTGTTCCTTCAGTCACGATTTGATCTTTCGCACGCATTATTCAATCAGATTGGGCCTTCTGTTGCTACTGAGGTTCATTCTGGCCTTTTTTATGATTGATTCTGGCCAGTTCTACGTCATCGTGGCCTATTGCTTGCTGGTTCTGTATTGGTTACTACCTGTTCACACTATTGGTTGCCTGTGTTGAGGTATTATCTTAGATTGTCTCTTGTTATGTTGGTCTATGTTGGCCGATAGACTCCTGGTTGTTGCTTTCTATTGGTATTATGCTGTCCCGGCTGTTTTGAAGTAGTTTGTTGATCAACTGGATGATTCGTTGCTTGTTATCGATTTGCTGTTGGTTGGTTAGTTTATTTGAGCAGGTTGTCTTTGGTTTGTTGCTAGTTATCTGTGCAGTTGAAGGTTGAAGGTTGACTGACTGGTTGGTTGTTGAGTTTGGGTTCTTCAGTAGTCTGTTGGTGGTTATTTGAGTTATTGTCTCTCCTTAATTTAGCCCAATGTCTGCAGAGAAATCTGCAACTGGTTCTAGTTCTAGTTCTACTATTGTGGGTAGCTCTTCCAGTTCTTCTCGGGAGAGGCTGCCAATTACATCCACACGGCTGAATGGTAATAATTATGCTATTTGGGCCAAGGCAGTTGAGGTATATTATGAGGGGGAGTCTGAGTCTCAGTTTTTGACTGATGATCCTCCTGCAGATACTACTTTGTCGAAACCTAGGGATGCTCGGATCCGTAGTCAGTTGTGGAATAGTATGAATGAAGATATTGCTGGCTCATTAATGTTCTTGGACACAGCCAAACAGGTTTGGACACAAGCTCAGGAGATGTATTCTGGTGTAAACAACCTCCGTCGCACTTATGATCTTCATCAGCAATTCTTTTCTATCTCTCAGGGCAACTTATCTTTCGAGGAGTATTATGCTAGGTTTCGTCGTATTCGGGATGAACTTCGTGTTTGTGAGCCACTGTCTTCTGATATTCAGGTTGTGCGACGCCAGCGTGAGCGTATGGAGGTTGCTCGATTCCTATCTGGTGCCTCCTCAGAATTTGATCCCGTTAGTAATCAGATTTTGGGATCTAGCGACCTACCTTCTCTCAGCGAGGTCTTCAGTCGACTTCGTCAATCTTCTGCATCCCGTTCTACGCCATCCCCTGTGTATTCTTCTGAGCGTTCAGCTCTGGCTTCCGCTGTCTCTGGTGGTTATGGGTCCGGTAATGGTCGTAACAGCCGTGGCCGTGATTCTGGGTTTAGCGGTCGTGGTCGTGGTTCTGGAGGACGAGGTTTTGGTAGCTATGATTCGGGTAATTCTTATGGTGGTCGTGGTGATTCTGGGTTCAATGGTCGTCATTCTAGTCGTGGTGGTGTTAGTCATGGTCGCCCATCAGGGGGCGGTAGTTCTGGTCGCGGTGGTTCTGGTCGTGGTCGCGGTACCCGATTCTGTACTCATTGTAAGAGTACAAGTCATACAGTGGACTATTGTTATGATCTTCATGGTTTTCCCCAAGCTCATCAGGTTGCCTCTGAGGATACTGGACAGTTTGCTCAATCTTCTGCCGATAGTGTGGTTATTTCAGCTGAGGATTACCAGCGTTTCTTGTCATTTCAGGCTGGGACAGAGTCTTCCACTGCTACGCTTGCTCAGACCGGTCCATCTGTTGCCTGTGTTGCCTCATCCTCATCATCTCCTTGGGTTATTGACTCGGGAGCTACAGATCATATGACTGGTACATCTACTCTTTTCCTTGGTCAACAGCCAGTTGGTAAATCATCCCATGTCACCTTAGCCGATGGTTCTACCACTGCTGTTATTGGTTTGGGCTCCGTTCCTGTCACTTCCTCTCTTACTTTGACTTCTATATTACATGTTCCTCGTTTTCCATTTAACCTTATGTCTGTGAGTCGCCTTACTAAAACTTTAAATTGTTCCGTCACATTTCTTCCTCATGGCTGTGTTTTTCAGGATCTCAAGACAGGGAGGAAGATTGGTGGGGGCATTGAGCGAGGCGGCCTATATTACCTGACAGTTCCTCAGCCTGTTGCCCTTCAGACATCAGAGTCACCGTACCAACAGCATTGTCGTCTTGGCCATCCATCTCTCCAGAGTTTGAAGCATCTTGTACCCTCGTGTCGTTCCCTCAATAAGTTGGTGTGTGAAGTTTGTGAGTTTAGTAAACACCGACGAGTCTCTTTTTATCCTAGGGTTGAGCGTCGTGCATCGCGTCCTTTTCAGTTGGTTCATTCAGATATTTGGGGGCCTATTCATGTGCCCAGTGTTTCTGGTTTTCAGTATTATGTTATTTTTGTGGATGATTTTTCTCGTATCACATATCTTTATCTCATGAAAGAGAGGTCTGAATTGAAATCTGTGTTTAAATCTTTTTATATGGAAGTTAAGAATCAATTTGATACCTGCATTAAAATATTTCGTTCAGATAATGCCCGTGAATATTTTCACAGTCTCCTTTCTCAATTTCTTGATGATCATGGCATTATTCACCAGTCATCCTGCGCTCGGTCTCCACAACAAAATGGAGTTGCTGAGCGCAAGATTCGACATTTATCTGAGGTTATGCGTGCTTTACTATTTCACATGCAGGTTCCTAAGTCCTATTGGAGTGATGCTGTTCTCACTGCCTGTTATTTAATCAACCGTATGCCCTCTACGGTCTTAGGCGGTCAGGTTCCTCATAAGGTCTTGTTCCCTAGTCGGGCTCTCCATTCATTACCCCCTCGGGTTTTTGGGTGCACTTGTTATGTCCACGCTCTTGACCCTGATAGGAGTAAACTCGATCCTCGGTCTTTTAAGTGTATCTTTCTGGGATACTCCTACACTCAGAAAGGGTATCGTTGTTATTCTCCTACTTTACGTCGTCACTTTGTTTGTGCTGATGTCACGTTCAATGAGTCATTGCCATATTACTCAGATCCTGTTACTACCAATGACCTTGTTACACTTGAGCCTGTGTTACCTATGGCTGTCCCTACTGGTACTGTTACCCACACACCTTTGCAGGTATATGTCCGTCGTTCTCCCGCACCAGCACCAGCACCAGCACCAAACCAGCACCCGACACCAATTCAGCCTCCCGAGCCATCCCCGGCTGCTGCACCGTCTTTGCCCACACCTCCGTCTTCCCCCTTGTCGCCAGATCCGCCTGCTCGTCGATATCCTACTCGTGAGAATCGTCACCCACCGGTAAAATATGGTTTTTCTCATATCTCGAGTACTTCTCATCCTATTTCTCGGTTTATCTCTTATGATCATCTCTCTCCATCTCTTCGTGCTTTCACTACTACTGTTTCCTCCATATTTGTTCCTAACACTGTTCAGGAGGCATTATCCCGGTCTGAGTGGCGGACAGCTATGGAAGATGAAATGTCTGCTCTTCATAATAATGGCACATGGGAGTTGGTTACTCTTCCTGCTGGTAAAACCACTGTCGGCTGTCGTTGGGTTTATACCATCAAGTATCTTCCTGATGGTACTGTTGAGCGTCATAAAGCCCGCCTGGTTGCCAAAGGCTACACACAGACTCATGGCGTTGATTACTCCGAAACATTCTCTCCCGTTGCCAAGCTTAGTTCTGTGCGGATTCTTCTTTCCCTCGCTGCCAATCTTGGTTGGCCGTTGTTTCAGCTTGATGTTAAAAATGCTTTTCTCCATGGTGATCTTCAAGAGGAAGTCTACATGGAGCAACCACCTGGGTTTGTTGCTCAGGGGGAGCCTGGTAAGGTATGTCGTCTTCGCAAAGCACTTTATGGACTTAAACAATCCCCCAGAGCGTGGTTTGGCAAGTTTAGTGATGCTATTATGAGGTTTGGCATGCGTCGAAGTCAGTCCGATCACTCTGTATTCTCCCTCATGTCGGCTCGAGGGAAAGTGTTACTCATTGTTTATGTTGATGACATTATTATTACTGGAGATGATCAGAGAGGGATTGATGAGTTGAAACAATTCTTACACAGTCAATTCCACACTAAAGATTTGGGTAAGCTACGATATTTCTTGGGTATTGAGGTGGCAAGATCCAAGGATGGGATTAGTTTGTCGCAAAGAAAATATGTGTTGGATATTCTAGAAGAGATAGGTTTATTGGGAGCTAAACCTGTGGAGACTCCAATGGATCCTAATGTCAAACTTTGCAGTGATCAGGGGGAGGTTTTTCCTCATCCAGATCAGTATCGTCGCTTACTTGGTAAATTGATTTATCTTACCAATACTCGTCCTGATATCTCATTTGCTGTTAGTATGGTGAGTCAGTTTATGTCTGCTCCTCGTCTTCCACATTGGGAGGCTTGTATTCGCATTGTGAAGTATCTTAAGGCTCACCCTGGACGTGGCTTATTTTATCGTTCTAATGGTCATTTGCGTGTTGAGGCATTTACTGATGCAGATTGGGCAGGGTCACCTTCTGATAGACGTTCAACAACTGGTTATTGTACTTTTGTTGGTGGCAACCTAGTTACTTGGAAGAGTAAGAAGCAAACCGTTGTTGCAAGGTCTAGTGCAGAGGCAGAATACCGCGCTATGGCTCATACTACATGTGAAGTTGTTTGGTTGAGATCCTTTCTTGAGGAGCTTGGATTTCAAGTGCAGTTACCCATTCCTATGTATTGTGATAATCAGGCAGCGATACATATTGCCTCAAACCCGGTGTTTCATGAAAGAACCAAACATATTGAGGTAGATTGTCATATCGTTCGAGAGAAGGTTGACAGCGGTATTTTGGCTACACCTTTTGTATCCACGGGAGCTCAGATTGCAGATATTTTTACTAAGTCATTGTTTAAACCTCGTTTCGAGTTTTTATGTAACAAGCTGGGATTTTGTGATATTTATTCTCCAGCTTGAGGGGGAGTGTTAGAATAGTTAGTGTTTTGTCCCACATCGGCCAAGTTAAGTAATGTAACACTCTCACGGTAATATAAATAAAGTACTCTTGTGTTAGGGTTAATTTAACACCCTACACTTCTTTCTCTCTCTCTCTCTCAAATAACAGGTTTCACCCAAAATTCTCAAAGTCACTAGACATTAGTCGGGCATAGGAGGAGCGCCTGGGGGCAACTATTCGGGCGCCCGGCACCTAGCAGCCGACTAGGCGATTATAATCTAGGCTTTGGAACCCCGCCTAGACCGATTTTAGAACACTGCTTTCACCATGTTCAGTAACCCATTGCTTGGGAAGTCATCGTGGAGGTTTTCCTCTGAGAATGAGAGCCTTTGGTGGAGGACTGGAGGGTGATGGTTGGTAAGCGCAAGTAGCATAACAGGAACGATCCATTGGGTTCCATAAAGGACTTTATTGGAAGTGGGTTTTGGAAATGGGGTCAAGTGGGGCAACGGGTGACTCTGGCAGGGCACTTGGCGTTAGTCATAGAATGTTACAGGAAGCCTTTCCAAATCTCTTCAGATCTGTGATGTATCGATGTACATGGATTCTCTTTTCATTGACAATTGGTCTTCTGACGAAGGGACTATGGTTAACTCTATTGTTCAAAGGTCTTCGCAGTTTGCAGCCTGCAGGACCATAGTTTGGCTAAGTTGTGGAGTTGATAGGGTTGCTTGCATGGAAATTTTATAGAGATGTCCATTCTGTAAGGCTTTTATCAGGCAAGAAGACTATAAATTACCTAGAGAGGTGTGTGGCAGTCCAAGGCCCTTCTAAAGGTTGCTCTCTTCCTTTGGAACCTTGGATACCAGTGGTTAATAACCTGAAGAGGCGGAGGAAGTTCATGACGGACTAGTCATGAGATTTTGGGATTCGATGATTCGCCTGCCATTTTGTTGTCCTGTAAACTCACAAATTTTGTGTTTGTAGCTCTCTGTATTTAATGTCGTCAAGGTGATAGCTTGTTTGGTAAAGGCTCAAGGGCAGCTTTACCATGGATTTAGCCATTTACGGGGTTCAAGCGAACTCCCTAGGTTCAAAAAATGCACCAAAAAAAATATTTTTTATATATAAATCAAATTTTCTTTAGTATTGCCGACACTTAAAATAAGTGAAAGTCCAATTAAATTTTAGTTAGTTGCGTAACATAATTCATTGTTTTCGACGTTGAAAGACTCGTTGTGGGATATTGTACAATACTAAGGGCCTGTTTGTCAAGGGGATGAGAGAGGGGCATAAGTAAGGGAGGGAGGGAGGGGGATACAGCTAACCCAGGCCTTTATCCGGTGTTTGCTTCCTATTTTGCACCCGGATTGCTTATCCCACCTGGATTGCTAAGACCCTTGCTTATCCCATCCCACCCCCTTGGATAAGCTTATCCGGAAGGGTATAATAACACACTTGCCCCTCAAATCTCTCCAAACTCTTTTTGTACTCTCACTACAAGCAATTAAGTAAATTCTCACATTATTTTTTTATCCACCCACTCTTGTCCATCTATTTCAACAACCAAACAAACTCCTTAGCTTATCACCCCTAACATATCCACCTCTTATCCACCCTTCTTCCTAATCCATCCAAAACCTTATCCGCCCGACAAACGAGCCGAGGGCTATATGTTGGAGTATGCTTTTGTAAAGGGAATTGATATTGGCACTCCCATTTTCTTTATTGGCACTCCTTTTTTTTTTTTTTGTCTCTATTCATAAAATGCAAGAGTAACTTTACCTAATAAAGACAAAAAAGGGAGTGCCAATAAAGAAAAGTAGAGTGCTAATATCACTTCCCTTTATAAAACAATGGAATTCATATGTACATTTTCCTTTTGCTTATAATAAAGCTCCCCAATTCAAAGTTTATATTTTGCATAGAACATTCCCGTTGACGTAAATAATTATTGTCATCATTTGATGAACATTCTGGAGCCGCCCAAAGGCTTTTTTTTTTTTTTTTTTGAAACAAGCCGCCCAAAGGCTTATGTTTTCCTTCGGCATAGTAATAATTGGATTTTCCCTTTTCATTGTAAAGTGTTCTGAGAGTTGTATATTCCTGTAGATTTTTAAGCAGTTTTCAAGAAGCTATTATTTTTTGGCTTCGTACAACTATTTAGAAGTTGTGCTCAATTTCTTGCATCTTTGTGCAGATAAAGGTTGGATTCCATGTGGTCTGTTCAGCCTATTTCCAAGAATATCAAACCATGTCACAGCTGGTAGAGAAGCACTGACAAATTGTAGAAAATTGTCCAATTTATTTTACCACCTGAACACATCCAAGAAGTGTTCGAGAGTCTCAAGACAAACTTTGGAGTGTATCCGTGTCTGACTTCTCTCCAAAACAGGCATGACTCCATAAAGGCATGCATAAGCTATATGGCCACAAAATTAGAGGGGTACATCCTAGTTGTTTTAACAGTAACAATTCATGAATCATTACATGCAACTGCAAAAACACATACCCATATCAACTCCTACAACACTTGGATAGATATGAAGAAGCAACTTTACATCTCCCCTCTTCTGTTCTTTCCTTCTTGGCTTCTATAAATATATAAGTTACTACCACAAGTATAGCAATAAAAAATGCTTTCAAATGTGGTACCTGAGCCGTCTGTAGGCCATTGGCAGCTTCTATTATAATCCTACGATCCAAACAGACATCAGCCCCCGACTCTAAGCACTTGCTGAAGTATTGGTGTGCAACTTCAACTTCCCCCATCGCAAGATGACAACTAGAAAACAACAACCGGTACAAGTAAAAAAACAACACAAAACAACAATAACGACAATAACAACAAGAAAACTAATGCATAACATGTCAACCTGATTTTCTATACAGCAGAAACTCTTATTCAATTGATACTAAGGATGACAGCTGAACAAGAGTGGCACAGGGATGCATAGCTTTCTGACAAATTTTGCAGTTCTCACTTCTCTCTCTCTCTCGGTGACAAGCATAGGAGTAAAATCAAAATTACAGACTTTCATCTAACCATTCCCCTGAATATAGATACAAGTAAGTCGCTCTAAGGTTTTTTAGGGCATATAACTTTCCAATCCACCACATTACCAGGTCCTCAACGTAAACCATTCGATCACCAGCATATATGCCTAGGTGATACTCAACAACCAACAAAGACCCAGATTAGAAGAATTCCATTACTAGAAACAAGTCTCACTGAATATAATATTACATTTTCTGCATGGTAGATCTCATCTTCAAACTGGAAAATATTATTCCTGCACTTTTTAACATCAAAGCCACCTCACTCGCGAATTGATAAGACATTTAGACTCAATCTAACTGTTCCGAAGTTCGGTTTCTTCGTATCGAGTTTGACATTCATACCAGATGAAAAATTCAAATCACCAGCCAGCAATCCTTAGTCCTCTCCTATTGATGAGTATCAACAAGCCTCATATTTGCCAGCCAAACTGGGAAGATCCCAATCCAATTCAGATGTTTCCTATAATAAAGTTTTAACATGTATGGTCCCGCCCTTTGATATATTTCATGGTTCTCAACTGGCGCACAGAGTCTTGTAAATTGGTGAAGTACCTGCGTTGGACACTCAAACATTCCACTGAGAGTATGGGTCCTATGGGACATGCATCTGAAGTGTCTAGTAGACCCTAGACATGCAATGTACAACCATGCAAGTACATTAGTCAAGTAACAAGATTATGTTATATGTTACTTGCCCAAGCCACACACACTGTGCATAAAATATTCAACATTCTTTAGATACACCATTTAGATGTTAAAAAAAGTGTTCTTGGCTTGGACATAAAAGCAGGGGAATTGAGCACATGGACACCTACTTGCAACCTACACCCATACCCAAATTGACATCTTCCGTTAGAGTCATTATCAAGTGACTTTCACCACATGACTCCAAAGGATTGGACTTATCACCAGAATCCCGATAGGAACCAAACTTGTGGACAGCCCCCGGCCACAAACGACATAAAAAGAAAACGAAACAAAATACAATAGTTTAGGTCCCCATGATCAGTAATGCCTGCGCTCAAGATAACAGATACAAATGACGAAGCCACAGGAAGATAATTTAGAATGCATGAACAAGGCCATACTTCGCAGCTCTAATCTGGACTTTGTGAAAGTTGGGATCTAGTGCAGCAGCTCGCATACAGTCTCCTAAGGCTTCTCTCATCCTTCCAAGAGACATCCGAGCAGCAGCTCGGTTGCTATAACACAGCACAAGAGGCTCAATGCAGCATCCTGATGTCTCGCCATGTGGGACCGAGTTTATACCCTTTGTGTAAAATTCCTCCGCTTTGGATAGATACCCTTTCTCATAAGCGTGATTTCCCCTAATATCATATCCATTCAAACACGATTATTCACATAATGAAATCCAAAATGAAAAGACATGACTATAAATCTTAGCACCAGAAGTGCAGAACCAACTAGGCAGGAGAAAACTTTTACAATTACCGTCTTGGAAAACCAAAGAAAAACATTCGAGGCAAAAAATGAAGAGGTTTGAAAAGATGAACTTTTATGATGCAAAAAGTACCTAATCCGCCACATCTGACAGGCTTTTTGAGTTGGAGCAGTAGACCCCTGCTTGTTATGTTCTTTATTTCCTTCATATTTACTATTAAGATTCCCTTCTTCATCATGTGGCTGTACTGGCAATTGGACAGAGGAAGATGCAGCGTCAATTTTTTGACTTGAAGTGCTACAATTTGGAGCATGACCAACTTTCATCCTATATTTTTTTCGGTTGTGACGCTTTGTTGCTGCTGTGTCTTGTGTACAGGAGGCAGAGAAAGTAAAATTTCTCTCAAAATCATCTTTTTCCCTGGAGGCAAAACAAAATTGATTTTGCTTATTATGCTCACTTTCTTCCCTCTTTGTGTCCAAATTGCTGCAATCATTTTGAGTTTCTTCTAAAGAAGAATCAATGACTCTTTCATTGCGACTATGTAAATCTCCTTCATTGATAACTCCATCACTCACAGCTTCTAAATCTTCATTTTTTCCATGAGGAGAACTTGTCACATTAGAGGCACAGGGTGCACCGTTGTTATCCTGATAGGGAGAGAAATCCATAGGTGAATAGCTTCTAGGAGACTCCATGTTTTTCTGGGAGTCTTCTTTAGATGCATGATTTTGCCTTGACTCTGGGAAAGCCTGCCTCAACTTTCCTCTCGTATTCTTCCATCTCTTGTCCATAGTGGATCTACTCTTTCCACTAGATTCAAACTTTTTATTAAACCCGGGAGATAAATTGAATGAAAATGCACACGATGTATCACCATTCGGAGTTCTAAAGTCCTTTGCGGATGCCGATTCTCCCAGTGAGGTGCTTGTGAACCTGAAGTTTCCATCATTCTTGACTCTGCCCTGGGAAAGTACTTCAGAATCAAGCCCAAGAGATGGAAACAAAGCCTCGTTGGAAGTTACATTCTGTTTTGGATGATCATTGGACTGATCTTGAGGCCCATCGTGTCTTATACCTTGCCCAGCCTGAAAAATAAATGGATTTGGAGTAGGGATACAGAAAGAGGGATCGTTGGAGCTATTATTACTGGTATTTTTTGGTTTCCTCGCCTCCCAAAAACTTGTAAAAACAGGGGACCCCAGTTTTATCGGTTCATGTGAAACTCCCAACCAATGTCTTGAGTGTTGATTATTTTCATTAGGCATCACGTGTTGGGCATCCTCACCAAAAGAGCAAGCAGCATCACTACTACTTGCAAATACAACGGTATCCTCTTCAATGGTTCTAAACTTTAATCCTTCAGTACTCTCAGCAGCACCCCCATTTCCATGCCTGTGCAAACTTTCATTCATGATCTGATCACAAGATGTAGTTCGCGATTTTCCAGTACAAGAACCAGGGGACTTTTTCTTATTTCCAAATACAAAAGCAGGATTAGAACTGGCACTAGCACCAATATTAGGATCTTTCACGATGTTCTTACATCCAATCTTTTCGCAGTCTCCGACGGTCATTTTCCTCATCTCATCGGAGAGTTTGCTTACTGAGCTTTTCCTGGACGCACCAACTGTATTAATGCTGCTTCCGAATACAAAACCAGATTTGCCTTTTTTTATAAAATCCAACTTATCAAAATAAGTGTCCACAAAGCCAGTATCATTCCAAGCATTTTGAGGGTTCACCTTGCTCATTTCATTACCAAACTCAGTCTTTTCACTTAAACTAGAACTTTTCTTACTGCTACTTCCCTGAATAAAAACATTACGAGCTTCTGCTTTCTGAGTCTCTACTTCAGCATCTAGTTTCATTTTTCCAAAGTCCTCAAAACTCAGATTCCCAGCACTTCGACTGGATTCTCCTTTTTTGGAATCTAAAGTTGATGATGAAAACTCCGGACAAGCACCAAAAACGAAATCTATCTTATCAAATTTACCTGACTGTGCTCCAGATTTCATTTTCTGGTTGTCAACTGGAACTGATTTTCCCCCATTTTCAGTGGATTCATTCTTCACTGAATTCGAGTTTGTCCTCATTTCGCCGCCGTTACCATGGAAAACAAAATGTAAATCATCTACTTCCCCAACATCTAAGTTCATCCTCCCCCTTTCATCAGCAGTCAATTTCTCAACATTTTCGCTTGATTTTTTCTCTTCATTTCTTGAATTTCGCATAAAGTTTCCATGCTTACCACCCAAAGATAACTCTTCAGCCCCACAGTGTCTCATTTCTGAGTCTGAATTGCTTGTTGAACAGCTACTATAAGCACCAAACAGAAAATCAACTTTGTCCCTGGAGTTCCCCTTCCTTTCACCACATTGTCCATTATGGTCCGAATCAGAATTACTCTTGTAGACACCAAAAACAAAACCATCAGTACTCATTTGTCCCACTCCGCTGCTTTGTTTCTTTTCCATATCCAAATTCGACATCAAACTATTACTACGATCAGCAAATGAATTACCCACATTTCCACATTTCCCAAACTCATCGGCACCAGATTTCCCCCCGTCTCGACTCGATTGTTTATGCTCTGGATTCGAGTTTGAACCACAATTACTTCTATCTACACCGAAAACAAAACCCATATCATTGAATCTCTCAACCCCATCACTACATGTTTGCTTCTTTTCCGCATTAAAATTCGACATTAACCCACTCCTACTTGCACCAAACACAAAACCCTCACTATTAAGCTTCCCATACATGGCATCTTCTATTGAAGCACTTGACCCATTTGATGTAGTGCAACTAGTAGCATTGTTAACTTGATTGGAATTGAAACCCGATTCTTTACAAGCATTATCACTCCCAGTTGCACCAAACACAAAACCAGCGTCATTATGCTTCCCATTCATGATATTCCCAATTGAATCACTTAACCCATTTGATATATCAGTATCACTACTAGTAGCATTATTTACTTGGTTGGAATTCAAACCCGATTCTTCACGAGGCTGCGCTGGCGTAGAACACTTCCCTCGCTGAAACCCTAGCTGCCTCCTCTTCACGAGCCTCGGCTTGGAACGGCTCGAGACGGCCGAGTCACCGGACGGCAAAGCAGCAGAGCCGACAGCGAAGCCTTTTGGGAACAAACTCTGATGCTGATCGGATTGATTGTTTACTGGAAATGCGCCAAAAGTGAAGTGAGGGTTAGGATTTTGAGGAGTAAGCGGTGGTTGTTGTTGTTGTTGTTGTTGTTTTGATTGGGTTGGTGGTGGGGAAAAACAGTCAGCCGCCGCAGGCGACATTACTGGCGAGTGGAATGGCCGGACGGCCAATCGGCGCCGGGGATTTTGGGGGTTTGATCGGTAGTGATTTGATTTTTTAAGGCTATGTTTGGAAGTCGAGGAAAGAAGTGGAAGAGAAGAGAAAATTAAAAAAATTTCTTTCATTTGTTTGGTTTCCAGGTAGAAGGAGAAAGGAAAGGGAGGAGAAAGGAAAATGAAGAGAAAATTAACTATTTTTTTTTTCTTCTTCTCTCTCCCATGAATGTAAATTTTCTCTAATCTTTCATAAACCAAACAAAAGAAAATTAACAGATTTCTTCACCATTTCTTTCCCATTTCTCCATTTTTATTTTCTCTTCTCTTTCTCTTCTCTTCCACAACTTCCAAACACAGCCTAAGGAGTAGTACTGTACAGACGGCGACGGCTCGAGGGGGAGAACATGAGGAAGACTTTGATTCGCCTAGAACTGGGGGTTTTCAAAACGCAAAGGCGTGTTTGGAACACGGGAAAGAAAAGATAAAATAAAATACGTAATTGGAAAGTGATTTAGGAGGGAAAATACACTTTTGGATTTTTTTGACGCAAAAGGAGAGGAAGGGGGAGAAGATGAGAAGAAAAACTATTTTTGTTTGTTCTGTTTTGCCAAAGTTGAGATTAAAAAAAAAAAAAAAAAAAAAGGACGACTACAAAAAGAAAAGATGGATATTGAAAAACTAATAAAGAAAATTTTGGGAAAATACAAAGAAAAATTCATACTTTCTCAGA
The DNA here is from genome assembly GCA_020921065.1 of Vaccinium darrowii. Lineage (NCBI taxonomy): Eukaryota > Viridiplantae > Streptophyta > Magnoliopsida > Ericales > Ericaceae > Vaccinium > Vaccinium darrowii. The sequence goes on from CM037151.1 coordinate 26,684,675, forward strand.
TTTTAAAATTTACGGAAATAAATGTGGGATGATAATTTCTTTTTCTCTAATTCAAAAGGGTAGTGATAATGCCAAAACTATTTTTGATTGTGCCAAAACTTCAATGCATAAAGAGCTTGTACTTTACACATGAGTATAAGCATTTCATGCACTTGAGTTTTGGCACAATCAAAAATAGTTTTGACATTAGCACTATCCATTCAAAATACCTATACTTCACTTTCCTTAATTTTTGACGCCCAAATCTTTTTTACAAAGATTAAGAGTTAAATTAAAACAACTTCTCTATTATAAGAATAAATCAATTTCGATTAGAATATTTGTGATTGCCCATTTTTTTTGTTTATTTATGGATGTCATGTATTTAGGGTGAGTTCTCCAATAGATTTTATCAAGATTTTGATAAAATCAACCCCTTGATTCTATCTATTCGTGAAGACATTTGATAAAATCTGTAGATTTTTTAGATTTTTGAATGCAAAAATCCACAGATTTTATCACGTGTCTTCACGAATGAATAAAATCAAGGGATTGACTTTATCAAATGTTGATAAAATCCATTGGAGAACTTAGCCTTGTGATCGTGTTGGTGGAAGGGCGGTGACTACTTGTGGTTATGGTAAGAAATGGTGGTATTGGTAGCACGTACGTCAGTGATGGTTATAACAAAGATGGTGGTTCCAATGGAGGTACTGGATCAACTTTGTATACGCCAAGGATGTGGCTGCATCGGGCTTCATTTTTTTCCCTATTCTTCAAGGGTCCCAAAAATTTTATGACCTTATATAAAGCAAATAAAAAAGAAATTGTCGAATAAAATTTAGGAGGGCCATATTTCAATGAAAATCAAATATAAGAGTATCACTAATGGCATACTCAAAAAGAAAATTACTCAAATTTTGATATTTGGATACTCAAAAAAAGAGAACAATTTTGTTCACCTTCCTTAAAAGAGGGTGAACAAAACCCTGCGTCCTATTGGTTGAAATGTGTGGGTTCCATCACAAAGTGATGTCATATTTACCAAAAAGTGTATTGCAGAGGTAAGCATGACATCATTTTGTGGTGAGATCCACACCAAATCAACCAATATGAGGGAGGGTTTTGTTCACCCTCTTTTAAGGAGGATTAGCAAAATCGTGCTCTCAAAAAAAAGGCTCACAATGGCATTTAGATAAATACTCAAAGTTAGCAACATTTTTTATAAATACTCAAATTTTGGCATTCGGATACTCAAAACTACCAACATTAATTTTTCCAATTATCAAACTTAGAGCATCACCAATGGTATAGCCAAAATTGGATAATCAAAAATTGCCGCATCAGACTTTGATTATCCATATAAGACATTTATAAAGTTAACAATGTAGAATGTCACAATGGTATTTCGTGTGCATATAAAAAAAAAAGTACTACTCGCCCTATTTTTATTCATAAAATTGGCACAACTTGAAATTTACATATATTTTTTATAATATTAGTACAATTTAAAAGATATTCACAATACCTTTGAGATGAGACCAATATTTAACATATTTTTAAATTTTTTTGATTATTGATAATTTCAATTGTTTAGAGAAAGTGCAAAAAATTGAGTTTTGAAGTAAGCATTTGAAAAATGGAGAAAGTGTAACGCCCCCAAAATTTGGGTACGTTAATAAAGAATACATAGATAATAAATAGGGTTTTACAACAGTAACCCCAAAAGAAATTACATAAATCTTCCTGCCAATTACAATCATTCTCTACAGGGTTGACTAGGTTTCTCCACTCTATCGCACGGTTGTCCATCCCGGCAGTATCTTGCTCTGCTCTATAGGCCTTCAAGCCATAGTTCTTTCCTCCTGTCCATCTCTATAGTCTGGCATAACACGTCAGAGTCGCAGGGCAACATTGTGGTATTATGTTAGGGTTACACAAGTGTAACACCGTGAGCGATAACGCCCAATAGACTACACTATCCAATCTCTAACTAGCAATTCTAGAACAATAAGCTCAAAAACAGTCATGTAGGCTTATTAACAGTAAAACCATGAATGCAACATGCATGTCCACGCGAATCAATGTAATCATGCGCAGTAAAACAGTATTTCGTAACAGTGTCTCAAAATAATATCACGTATTAGTGTCTCAAATCAGTGTCTCGTATCATTTTATCATTTTCAGCATTCTTCTTCAAATTTCAACCAAGTCATCATCTCACACCGCTCGAAAGTTATTGGTCCGCTTATGCCTCCTTTCAGCTGGCGGCACCAACCTTTCCGCTCGAGGCTTCGGTTGTTGTGCATCACTAAACCTAACCAATCTCTTTGCACGGTCCGTTTGCCCAGCGACTCACACGACACGGTCCCCGCCGCCTTGCATCACCGAACTTAACAGCTTGTTTGCAAGGTCCGTTCATCGTGTGTTGTGCATGCTTAGCCCTTACCACCAAGTTCACTCCACGAAAATGGGGCGGTGCCTCGCTGCACTACGGCATCAATTCCAATCCTCCAAGTTCTCCCCGTGGAACTTGAGGTGGCACCTATTCATCTCATCACATTTCATTTCATTTCATTTTCCCAAAAAACATTTCTTTCCCTTTCAAACAATTTTCATTCTCATCTCTATTTTCTCATCAACAGATATTCAAACTTTCTCAATTCCCATGTCGTAACGTATTGTGTACGTACTCAATGCCATATGCTCAAAATAATGCCCATGCAATATTTCCAAAAACTATTCTCATAAACTCATATTTTTCCTTTGAAAAAAATGTCACATAAAATCATGCACTTTAATGCACCAACTTTTCTCAAAATAAATAAATTTCTCCATAAACTTTATTTTCTGTCCAAAAATCCAATTTCTCTCTTTTTCTTATAAACCAATTTATCACTTCTCTAAAAGAAATAAATTAGTAAACTTTCTTTTTCTAGCAATTTCTCAAAAATTTACTTTTCTAGAAAACTATGACCAAAGGATTTTTAACCCATATTCAGCATAAAATTTTCACACCAAGTTTAAATAAACAATAAAAATATATTCTTTAAAAAAATATATCTTTTTCTAAAAAGTACTTTCTAAACTTTAAGAAATTTTCTTTTCCAAGGAAAGTTTAAACAATTTTTTTATAAAAATCTTTTTAGCACCACAACACACTTTTATTTAGAAGAAATATTTCTGCCAACTCTTTAGCAGAAAATTTCTAGGAAAATTTAGTGTTAGAAAATCCTCCACACATTTTATTTTTAAAACTCCTAGTTTTCCCAAAAATAAAACTATTGAGCCATGTAGAAACTTTTTTAGCAAAAATTAAATCATTTCTAGAAATGATCAACCTACTAATTTTAGGAAGAGCCATTTAATTATTAAATTAAGAAAGTAACCGACTCAAATTAGTTAGTTCTTCAAAGAAAGTTAAATAATTTAACTAGAAACTTTCTAGTAACCCATATTTAGACTTTATCTTCTAATTTTCTTCTAATCAACTTTAAACTAATTTAATCTCATGAAACCAACTACTAATTGCATGAAGAATCATTCTAATTAAAAACTAATTAGAACCCTTTTCATCTTTTCAACATGAAATCCTCTTACTAAACTTTCTTAGAAACTAAGTAACAAGTTTGAATACCTTAACACATGCATAAATGTGCTTAACAACCTTCTAATTCCATCTTGGAAAAATAATTAGAAACAACTTGATGAACTAGAAATTACTAATTAAAAGATAGGTGGAGTAAACTACTTAATTTCCGAGTGTAAACCGGAAGCCGAAAAGTCATCCTTGGTGTGTAGGCTTCTTAATCTACTTAACTTTCTTACTAATTAACTTAGTAAGAAGCTAATTAGGGTCTAAGTAAGTTGACTTAGTGGTGGTTAGAGTGGTTTAGAAGTAGGCTTTGTTGTTGGGAATATGGAGACACAAATACAGAAAGTGTAAAGGTCGTGTTTGGCCAAAAGAGGTATGCCCTTATATAGACAAAAAAATGGGCTCTCTCCTTCTCCCTCACAAAACTTTCGGTACACACATACACCCCTTGGCCGAACTATGCAGGGGGGGGGGGGGGGGGGGGGGGGGTTTAAATGATGTGCTTTGATTACACATGGGAAAGTACATGTGCAGGTGTAACCCACTAACCCCCCACTCTACATTTTAGGTCTAGGATAGGCTATGTGCTTGCAAGTTAAGAAAGAATCTTGGGGTTTCAAATGGAAAGTCATGTGGGAAGCAAGGGTGGGGGAAAATAGACCTCTAGTTGTGTAGGATTTTGCATGGTCACCTTTACTATGGGGTGTTTTTGGAAGCGTAGACACAAAATTTATGCATGTGCTTGCATAGTACCCTATGGTTGAGCTTAATAGGCTCTATGGAAAGAATATATGCTTCCCCAACACATGGAAGCATGTTTTGTGGAACCTTGGAGGCTAAGGCTTAGGCTTAGGCTTGTAGCATGTGCACATTCCAAGCAAAACATGTGTTTGTCAAACTAGGCTTTTAAGGAAAGATTCTTGGCAAAGTTAGGCGAAAATTGGGCACTCTTTCGCCCTCTAAATGGCTGCCCCTCTCTCTCTTCTCTCTCTCCATGTGCACTTAAAGTCTCCCCCATGTGCATGAGTTTCTAGGAAGTTTCCTAGACTAAAGAAGCACATGCACTAAACTTGGTGGCTAAGTATTTCCAAAAAACTTATAAATAGGGTGTGGTCCCCAAAATTTGGTTATTGAGTTTTGGTTATTGAGAAAATGTTGTTACTTTTGATTATCCAAATGCCAAAATTTGGTTATTGGCTAAAAGGTTATTAACTTTGATTCCGACGTGAGCCAATTTTTGGACAAACATTGCTAACTTTGGTTATTTAGATGTTTTGATTACCCATTGGGGATGCTCTTAGATACTCAAAACTGCCAACATTTTTCCTTCTTTTGATTATGGACAAAAATGAACCATTGTAGAGTTTCACATTGCTAACTTTAGAAACCCATTAAATGAATACTCAAAAAGTAACGTGGCAACATTTGAGTGTGTCATTAGTGATGGTCTAAGGCCCTAAAAGTGGTGGCAAAGATGTAGTAATTATAAATGATGTAGTTAAATTTTATAACAAGCAACATATGGTACATTTGTCCTAGCTTGTTTAAAGAATCAAAATCCTGAATTTTGTGGAAGATGTTTCACCAAAAGAAACAAGAAAATCAAAGAAAGTGTTCAATTATCTGAAATTAATGGGTGATTGTTTTCCAAATGCATGTATCATCTAAAAAATATAGTTGACTACAAGTTAACAGTTGCCTCCATGAAAATAATCTTTCCGAAGTTAAAGTTAATCAAATCTTATATACGGTCAACTATGTTGGAAGAAAGATTAATTGAATTAGCTAGTCTACTATTGGAGAAAAATATGGTAGCTAAACTTAATTATTAATTACTATTTTGCTGCAAAAAATATGAGAAAAAAGATGTTTAAGTAATACATTTTGAATTAATTGAATAATTATTCATCTTTTTGTTATTACAACGTTGATTACTTGTATTATTATTTTTACTGGAATACTTGTAGTATTTTCTTTAAAGTCAAATTTTTTTTAATTATCTTGACATTGTTTGATTGAGAGTTTCGAGAAATATTTTTGAGATATTGTTTGGATGGGTTTTTAGAAAAAGTAATAATTAGAGAGAGGTGTAATAATTGGAGAGAGATAGAGACAAAAATAAGAATAATGATTGGAGAGAGGAGTATGAGTAGAGAGAGAAATGTGATTAATGATTGGAGAGATGAGAGATGGAGAGAGAATCTTTTTGGATTTTTTTTTGAAAATGTGGAGTGAACAAAGTGCTTATATTTTTAGGGGTGAATTATATAAATGACTCCATTTCTAAAAAGTTCGCATTAGGTCCCAAGACAACTTAGAGTCGGCTACAGCAGAGGTAGTGTTGTGGAAGGATTGAGTTGTGGTGAAGAGACAGTTGCGGCTAATAGTAAAGCAAATAACCACAGTAGTGAGCTGTGTTTGTAGTAATGGTAGTGAAGAAAAGAGTGTGAATGTAATAGTGGATCACAATGGAGAGATAGAGAGCAGTGGTGGAGCCAAGATTAAGAGTCCCGGGGGCCGAGTTATAATGAAAAAAAATAAGTACAACTTCAAATATCTTTCTATTCCTTACTCAACAAATAAGTAAAGGAAAAAAAAAAAAAACTATCAACATATTTGCATTCCATAGTCAAAGAAAAAGCCAAAATATATTTTTCAAGATTGATCATCTATCAAAATAAAACAAAAATAGCTTAACAATCTAAAGTGCAACGCGACGTGTTCTCAAATCTCAAAAATCATCTACAATCTTGGAAATCATCCACTAGGTGCTTGAAAAATCATCCATTGGGAGATTGGGAGATCTCAGCCAACAAAAAAAATTATTTATTATTTTTTAAAAGGAGTGCGAGGTGGCCAAGGCCCACCCCTAATAGAGAGATAGCGGTAGCAGTGGTGTTGTGTTGGAGAGAGAGGGGTGGTAGTGGAGTGATGATAGTATAAGAATTATAGCGATCGTGGAGTGATTGTGATAGTGATGACAATTTAGTGGGGGTGTAAGTGGGAGGTACTATACTAGTTAAACTTTTCAACCCTACCTTTTAAGAGGTAATTAAAATAGTAAGAATGATGGAATATGATTATCAAACCTATTGAATTCCTAATTACTTTAATAGTCTTATTCCATTGTGCTTCACATAGTGTCTTGTGCTCATTCCAAATATTTGTCCATTCATATCTCACGAGATTTTTAGAAGACATTTAACCAGAAATACATTGAGAAATATATCTAATTGATCTCATTTTGAAGACATGCGTGCATATATTTTACTTAAGAAGTACTCTATACGTATATTACTTATGTAAATACATGTAAAATAGAGCATTATATTTCATTACACTTATATTTTATATAATAAAACGGCTTAGTATTTCAATCTTACATATCTATCTATAAAATGTCAACCCTCTATTTCAATATGTAACAGTCTGGGTTAATTTCCGGTGAATTCAGCTAATGCCCCATATAGCTACTAAAAAAGGACTCGTGCATTGAAAAGGAATCCCACAAATCACACAATCTCCTCTTTCTCTAGGATTCCCACGACCTCACTGGCATCCTTCTCCTTTCAAATTTTGAACGTATTTTTTTTCTTTCTCTCTTTCCAAAAAAAAAAAAATTTCTTTCCCTCTCTGATTTCCAAGATGATTACCCTCACTCCATCCGCTGTGACCACATCGAGCAATTGAAGTCCGGGTAGTAAGTATTAATTAGGTTTGATAAGAGTGCTGGTTGATCGATGGTTATCAATGTAATGAAATAAAGTTCGTTTGAAAATTTAGTTAATCATATTCCTATTTTTTAGTTTATTGTTAGTATTTATATTTACATTCCTACCATTTTATTGGTTGTTGTAAATGATTATATTTTTCTGTAACTCTATTAAATTCAATTTTGAATCTTATTCGAAAAAAATTCGGAGGGATCGTGTTAATTAATTTGAGGGATTATCAATAATAGGGGAGGATAATTCATTTAGTTGCACTAAACACGTGTGGCACCGGCCACGAGGCACGGCCAATTATTAAATTAAAAAATTATTTGTTCATTTTGTGCATGCAAAAGTTAAGAATTACTGTAGAAGTTAGGACAATGATACATGTACAACAAAAATCTCCAATATACTCACATAGTGTTTTGTTCTTTATACATTTATTCAAGTTAACCAGGTCAATTAATTGAGGTTTTTTTTTTTTTTGCATAATTGGAATATTTGTACGGGGATTGATATATTACGTAAGTGCCGAATATTGATTGGGAAAGTCTATAGGCACTAACTAATATACTAACTAGTGTACTAAACGGACATGTGGCATTTTTTTGGTAGATGAATGCATCCGTATATTGCATCATGCATTGATGTAGTAATGACATGTATATTTTAGTGGAATAATTTGTAAGTTATTTAGTACCTCTAGAATTGCTCATATAATTTTTTTTTTGTCATTCGTCATTCTTAATCTATTACATGAAAGAGAGGGGAATGTGACTTGATCCCGGGATGTAATATATGATATCCAAAAATTCTACCACATGAGCTAGCCACCAAATGCTGATATTAATTTGGGTGTGTGAAGACACGAGCATACGCTAGTAAAATGCATAGTTAATCCATACCATAACCAAACACCTGATGCATAATCAAATGCCAAATAGCAGTTCACATCTCAGCAAAACAAACGGCCCAAGTGCAGTTCCTCGTTCCGGCCCATATAGGGCCGTAAACGAGCCGAATCGAGCCGAGCTTTAGAATGTTCAAGTTCGTTCATTAAATTTTTAAACGAACTCGAGCCGAACTCGAACTCAATGAAAATTTGACGAGCCGAGCTCGAGCCGAACTTGCCTAAGTTTGAGTCGAACTCGAACTTGTTCACGAGCCTTAACGAGGATAAAATATTAGATATTTATGCTCTAATATAAGTCTAGAACTTCAAAAAAAATCTAATTTGTACATAAATAAGTTCATACATGTATAAAATTATAAAATCATATCAATAAAATTTAAGTTTATAATACTTTTATTGGTTTATACTAGTACAAGTTATAAAATTTTCATTATATATATGTAAAAGTTTATACATATCCAAGGTTATATACGAAATTCTTATGAGATATACATATATTTCAAGTTCGCGAGCCTAATCGAGCCGAATATTGTCAAGTTCAGGTTCGGCTCATTTATTAAACGAGCCTAAAATTGAGGTTCAAGTTCAATTCGTTTAGTATCCGAATCGAACTCGAACGAGCCTTTAGCGAATCGAGCCTCGAATAGTTCACGAACGGCTCAGTTCATTTACAGCACTAGGCCCATAAAGTCTCATTCGTTGTAAGGAGTGTGACCTCTGTGCAGGCCTAACCGCCGGACGGCGACACTTCCCCCTTCGCCTTTCAGTCTCGAACACTTCCGGCTGTCCTTTGGTAACTCTCTCTCTCTCTCTCTCTCTAAAGCATTCATTCCGTCTCTGAAACCCCAACTATCGGTGATAACTGAAAGGGTGTACTTCGTTTCTGTTTCAAGTTTTCATCTTTTAGGGTTTTACTTCACTTGCTGATCCGCAAGTGTCCTGTGTATGTAAAACTAATTGGTCGGAACTGTTTGAATTTTTATTTTCCGGTACGTTTTGATTGATTGTAGCGAGTAGCTTCTACGTAATCTAAAAGTTATAATCCTGTTCTCCAGTTCGCATCTTTTTTTTTGGTAAGCAACCCAATTCGCATCTTTTTTTTTTGGGTAAGTAACCCAATTCGCATCTTGATAACCGATGATGTTATTAGTGGACACCATTACCAAACCAACAAAAAATAATTCTCATGTCTCCATCATTCTGGGCTCGGCTGCATGGATCATATTTTCCATTCCGCCATGTAAGGAGCTCTGTTTAGCTTAATTCCATAGCTTTACGTTATTTTCTTTTACCACAGTGTCCCATGTCAATCACATGTTGACTCTGATTCTAATACAATTTTATAGTAGTCATCCCGGGTGCCTAATCCAATTCTGCTACATGATCGGATAAAGTTTTTTATTATTTTTTTGGAACAATGCCATTAGTGTCATTGTGTTCTTTTTTCTCTCTCTGAGACGAGTTTGGTGTTTTCCTGGTACTTACTATGTAGTATTTATTGGTTCGTAAGTTTCTAAGTAGTCTTTTCTTCTTCTTTTTTTGTTGTGCATATGACATGCTTCTGCATTTGTTAAGTTAATGGCTATATCTGGCTCTTAATGGTGTAGAGCACTGAAGCTTTCTTGGAGAATTGGAGTCTGCTTATAACTGATTTCCCCCTTGATTTCAGAGAACCGTCCACTGGCCTGTAATGGCAGTTGTAGACACATCTCCTTCTTTGGAGATTTTAGGTATTCTTCCTTGACTACGTTAACATTAGTTTGATATGCTATCTGTTTTCTTTGATTTTCTTGTTCTTATAGTCTCATCTCTTGCAGTTAGAGGACCAGATGGTTTTACTGTTTGGACCGGTCCTCCGTACAGCAATGGTGAACCCAGCATCAAGGTTGAAAAAATTCCTTGCAGCAATGCAAAGTTTAGTGAAGATGGATGCAAACTAATGGTTACGAAATCTGACTCTGTAATTAGCATATATGGTTGCAAAAGCTCCAAAGAGCTAAGATCCTTTGAAGTACCGAACATACTTGGAGCCACTCTGTCCCCATGTGGTACTTACCTTCAAACTTTTCAGAAAGCCTCATCGCCACAGGAAAAGAATGTGATCTTATGGAAGACGGAGACCGGAGAATCGGTTTATCAGCTGTTCCAGAAGAACATGACGAAAACCACATGGTATGTGTAATAATAGAGGTACTATATTTACTTTGGGGTTTGGCTTTATTTTACTACTTAACTTGGTGTCTGAAGTCTTTGTGTATTCTCAATCATTTGATTGCCATGCACTCCAGGCCCTCAATACGATTTAGTTCTGATGAAGCCGTTGCCTGTCGCATGGCAACCAATGAGATACAGTTTTTTGACGCGAAGGATTTTTCGAAAGGAATAGTGAATCGGTTCAGGATTCCTGGAGTTGCTGCTGTAGAGCTTTCGAGGAGTCCTGGAACCCATGTGGCGGCGTATGTTCCAGAATCTAAGGTTTGTCATTCAAAGCTCCATATTTTCTGCTAATTTATTGAGGGAAGAGAAAAATTGGTGTGGATCTATGTTGATCTGAATTTAACCTTATTGATGATGTCATTGATGTGTAATGTCCGTTTCTCACGCATAGACGATAATAACCTATGGACCACTCCAATATTAGGTCACTCTTTGGACTAGAAGTTCAGAATTATGCAAAGATAGAGATCATGAATTTGAGTCATTTGACAATGAGTTGGTGTATGTATTTGGTCTTTGGGTTCCTGTCATAATTCGTCATGTTTCGAACCTATTTTCGAACCTATATGAGTTTGAGGGTCATAATTTTCTTTATGCTTGCTGTAAACATTTTAAAACAAGATAATGCTGAAGAATGAATCATTGTGGAAATAGATAGCATTTTGAAATCGACCGATTGTGTCCAATTTATTGACATCCTTAATTTTTGGTAGAAGTTGGACCTGAGAAATTCTTTCCTCAAAGAATATGAAAGAGACATTTTGGACTCAGATTCCGACATTCCTCATTCTATTGAAGAAAGCCCTGCACTGACCTTTCTCTAAGCTGTATCAAGAATTTGGAATTTGGTAATGTTCCTTCTGCTCATCAATGTGTTCTTGTAGGGGATTCCTGCCAGTGTCCAGATATTTGGTTGCGGAAAGGATTCACAGAGTCAACCCGTTGCCCGAAGGAGTTTCTTCCGATGTTCAACAGTGCAACTGAATTGGAACTCTGGTTCTACAGGGCTACTAGTGGTAGTGCAGTCAGATGTAGATAAAACCAACCAGAGTTACTATGGAGAATCAAAGTTAAACTATTTGACAACAGATGGGACTCATGAAGGAGTTGTACCGCTAAGTATGGACCTCTCCCCACCTCCAACAAATTATTCGCTTCTTTGTTCCATATCATTAGGTTTGTCTTTATTCATTTGATGCTTGGAGTAATTGGCAGGTAAAGAAGGGCCTGTGCATGATGTGCAATGGTCATGTTCTGGTTCAGAATTCGCTGCTGTTTATGGATGTATCCTTCTTCTTTTAGTATATTAGCGTGGGCTATTGAATTGGGAATTTAGCGAAAGATACAAATTGTCATTCAGGCAACTACTTGAGAGCAACAGGAGGGCATAGACTTCCATGATCATCTTATGCCTGATGTAACTACAGTCAGATTATTGGGCCTATCTCTTAATGGATCCTGAGTTGTTTTGTGATTTCAAGTATTGTATTTTATCATCTTGCTATTTGGTTGGAAAGTGTTCCCCGTCACTAATTACTAAGTGAAAAAACCAGAGGAGTTGAGACTGTTGGCCTCGAGATCATTTGGTGACATAAGTGCCATGTTTATTATTTCTCTTGGTTGGTGTTATTGCCATATGGATCATATGCGACTTGTGATGGACCCAGTTGTTCACACATTAGTGTCAGATGCAACACTGCTCTCTTTTCCTGCCCCTAAGTCTGCATATATTGGTAGGTGGTGTTACTGAAAGTTTAGAGGATTATTGAGGAAATCTGGATAATTACCTTAGATTCTTCACTGCAACTCTGTCTCTCATAATCTGATTTCGTTACTTGGCAATTGTCATATTTTAGCATTCCTTGACTTTCTTCAGTCATGCCTGCTAAGGCAACAGTGTTTGACAAGAAGTGTAATCCTCTTCTTGAGCTTGGAACAGGACCTTACAATACAATCAGGTGGAATCCAAAAGGGAAGTGTATCCTTTGATGGAAAAAGACAGTGTATTGGCTAGTTTTAGCTTATGTACGTAACAAGGGCTCGTTGGGTCTTTGGCTGCCCTTTTTCTCTTTTTCTACCATTTGTATTTGTGGCCTTAATTCTCTGCTCTGTAGTTCTATGCCTGGCTGGCTTTGGAAACTTACCTGGTGATATGGTATGTTAATAAGTTCCAAGCTTTATTTGCTGCTTCTGTTTTAGTAGTAATCCCTCAAATTTGGAGGCTTTGGTTTTTGTCTTTTATACTTTATTTTCTCAAAGCACATTAATGATTGATTTCAGATTTTCTGTAGTAGCTAGCATTCCTTGGACTAGAATGAGAGCTGTTTCCTAACATGCAAATCATTGTTACTGTGGATAGATTCATCACATAAGACACGTTGGAGGGCTCCACAAATGTTATTGAAGCATTTGCTAAGTGTCAGTAAAGTGTCTGACATGATTGAATGTTTTTCTTGTTGAAGACCCCAATGGTAAAGTGTCATACACGTTTTTAAGAGTGTCCGAGGAGTGTGCTTGTCTAGGAAACCCTCGTCCTTCATTGAAGTGTTGTTTTGCTTTGTTTTAGAGTCCATTCCTAGCCAGCAAAAGATGGCCCTGATGTAGGACGGTTTTACGACCCATAAGTATTGCAGTCTAAATATAAATCATGGTGGTTTTGGTGGGAAATAAGAATACTACTTGGGGTAAGAGTGCGAAGAAGAAGAAAGGAAAGGACGAAAAGAAGAAGAAGAAGAGAGAGAAAGAGTGCTTCACCCTCGCAATGGTTAGGTGATTTTTGCAAGGAACGCAGCCCAATCACGATGACCACAATCTCAATACTTAAATTCAATAATCAACTCCTTCATAAAATGAAAAATTACATCCCAATTTATAATTAAGACCCTTCTAATTCTAGAAGCCTAAATGAAATGAACCTAATCAACGAATACATCGAGTAAGATATGTGAATGAACCTAGATATAAATGATGCAAATATGCAATGAACTAAGAATGTGTGTAATGCACACATTGAACCTTCTAACCCGTGTTTATGCATCTATATGCATTATGGATCTAGCTACTGATTCATGATACCCTTGAGCTACCAACTACCATGGATGACCTTTGAACTACCAACTACCATGGACGACCCTTGAATGACCAATCCTTGAACAAAGCATCTTTCCCCGTCTTGGATCACTGCAATTACCAAGTTACCCTCGTGTAGCAATTTACTTGTTTTTTTTTTTTTTTATCTCATCAAGCCCCTTTAGTGTTTTGTTAAGAGTAATTTCATGGACATCAGACTTTGAGACCCAGGAGTTCTAGGTGTAAGGCCACCAAAAAGTAGTTGTATGGAATAGAGCTCATTTATTTCTCTTAAATGTGTAAAAGATGAAGTCCGAAAGGATGCACTAATTTTGCTTATTCGTGTCCATCCTCAATTCCTCATTGTCTAATACAAAAACTTTACTAATACACTCATGTTCCGATCAAATATGAATGCTTCATTAGGATTATTACTTGCATATTTAGAGCATGCACTAGGTTTTCCTTTCTCATTTGGCTTATCAGAGCCATCTTGTGTGATTTGATTTTCATTCGGAATCTTACTGTGCTCTTGGCTGTGCCGTGATCTATTTATGATGGCTTACTGTTCTCCATCAATTTCTACCTCTATTGTTCCTATTGGTTTCGATTTTTGGTCTCCTGCTATGATGTCGATTACTGCTGTCCGCTTGAATGGAAAGAATGATGCTTCTTGGGTTGAAGCTATTGGAACATAGTTTGTGTTTGAAACCGTATACTTTATCTCACTAACGATCATCTTAAGGAATCTGAATCCAAGTATGCAGATTAGACGGTTGTGAATCCATAGCTTCGTTTTCGGTCATGGAATAGTATGGAGCCTCATATTAGAGGTACACTTGCCTACTGCCAAACTTGTTTAGTGACATGCTCAGGAGTTATATTCCGGGGTTCATAATCGGCATTGCACTGCGGATCTTTCTCCACTAATTGCCAATTGGTTTTGAGTTTGATGCTTTAACATGGTATCAGAGCTAGGTTTTTGGAGACTTTTCCCCTTTATTTGTGCCATGGTTGCACTTTGTTTCATTGTGACCCGTATGTTCCGGATCCTTTGTTGGCCTCTCCACATGCGAGTCAGGGGTCGCACGTGAGGGTGAGTGTTGGAATTTGTCCCACATTGGTTAATTATCACCTCGAAAACTAGTATATGAGCTTGGATGGTTGCTAATTGGTTTTGAGTTGGATGTTTTAACAAGCTTCACCGAACATTTTTTTTTTTTACCCTTGGCGATTCATCTTTAGAAGGCTATTCGCTATTGTGCTCAATTCTATGGTACTTGTTAGGAGCTTAACATTTGCCAGCCTCTATCTGCCGATATTTAGGTTGTGGCGCTAGCAAGTCTATGCATGTGGCTCAATTCTTGTCTGGTCTGGCACTTGCTGTCTTCGTAAGTCTTCTATATCTTTTCCTCTGCCTCCTCCTGATCATTCTGCTTTGGTCATCTCTGTTTCTAGTGGTACTCGATTATGCGGGTTTGGTTGTGGTGGTTGGGAGTCATGGGAGATGGACGTGGTAGTTCTGGGTGTGATTTGGGTCGAGGAGTGGCTTTGGTCGTGATTCTAGGCATGGAGTCATACGCACGAGGGTGCTGGTTGTCGGCATTGCACTCATTGCAATGGCGATCGTCGTGTAGTTGAGTTTGTTGGGATCTTTATCGATGCCCCTTTGTGCATTAGGCTACTGTCTTTGAGGATGGTGGAATACCGTTGAATCATCTAGCTTCGCTTTGCATGTGGTTACTGTTCTAGAGGATCAGTACCATCATCGTCTCGTTTCTACGCAAGATGCTCACATCGGTTCCCTCCGCTGCTACACCTACAGTGCCACAGGTGCAGGTGTATGCTCGTTAGGCTAAAGTTGTGCCCACTCCACCTCAACCTACCACATCTTTATCTTCGTCGGGAGATCCACCTGCCTCTCCGAATTCTCTTCTAATCAAGGTTCTGAATACCGTACCGGTCTGGGTACCAGTTTTCCAGTTGGTACTTATCATTTCGGATTTTGCGATAGTACCATTAAATATAAATATAAATCAAGATTTCCTCTCTACCAACCAATTAATCACAATAAGGAAGTTTATTGATTTTCAATTTTCTTTATTTTGCACCATTAGATTCGATTCATAGAATCAAGGGCTGTGATTTGTTCTGCCATATAGAGTCATAGACAGCTGTGAAAGACTAACAATGGAAAAAATCTTGACAGGATCAAAGTTGTGTCAGATTGGTTCTCTCTCTCTCTCTCTCTCTCTCTCTCTCTCTTTGCGCGTGCGTGTTTACCGGAAAAAGAAAATAAGGGGAAGAAAAAGAACGCTAGGGTTGCCAGTTGATCTTGTCTCCGGATATTCCTCTTTTTTCTCTCTGATCAGTCTTCTCCGAGCAATATTTCCCAGTAGGTAGTGTTGCCAGAGAAACCAGAGTTGCTGGAGACATTGAAGATGTTCTAGGACGTTGGCATTGTAGTGTTTTTGAAATTACAGAAAATCCAGTCAGTGCAACTTATTGGATGGATTCAACATTACCAACTTCTTGGAAACGCTGATACTCTCCGGTAAGCACCGGTGTCGGTGCCGGAATGAAATTTGGGGTACAAGATACCGGTTAGTCACGAAAACGGTACATATTGGCCAGTACAGAACGGGATTCAAACTCTTGCTTCTAATTGCTCTTAGCAAAGGTTCTCGTACTTCTACTTCTCATACTATTGCTTAGTATGTCTCCTATGATAATTTGTCTCTCTCTCTCTTCATGCCTTTGCAACTTCTGTTTCGTTTGTATTTTTACCTAGCAAAGCTCAAGAGGCCTTGTCTATTTCTTTGTGGCGAATAATTATGGAGGATGAAATGTTTGCCCTTCATTTCTATGGCACTTGGGAGTTGGTACTCGTTCCGTTTGGAAAAATCACCGTTGGGTGCCGCGGGCCGTTCACCATCAAGTCCAATTCTGATGGGTTTCTAGAGCGATACAAAGCTCGTCTTGTTGCTAAAGGTTACTATAAGACACATGGTGTTCTAAATGCGGAGACTTTCTCTCTAGTTGGTTCTGTTCATCTTCAGTTGGATGTAAAAAATGTCTTTCTCCATGGGGATCTCCGGGAGGAAGTCTATATGAAGCAACCACTTGGGTTTGTTGCTCTGGGGGAGTTTAATCAGGTTTGTCGTCATCGCAACACACTATTGTATAAAGAAGTTTCCTAGAGCTTGATTTGGCAAGTTTAGGGATACACTTTGTGATTTGGCATGCATTGATGGCAAATATGATCATTCTGTATCCTCTCACATCTGACCTAGGGAAGATATTACCGATTGTGTATGTGGATAGCATTATCATTACAGGTGATGAGCAGAAAGCCATTAATGAGTTGAAAGGCTTTCTGTAGTCTTAGTTTGATACCAAGGACTTGTGAAAATTGCAATACTTCCTGGGTATTAGCTTATCTCGTCAGAAGTATGTGTTGGATATTCTGCAAGAGACTAGTTTGTTGCGGCTAGGCGTGTTGAGACCCATATGGATCCCAACGTCAAACTTTGTGTTGATTAGGTGGTGTTGTTTTCTGATCGTGATCAATATGGTTGCTTGGTTGGTAAGCTAAATTATCTTACCATTACATGTCCTTATATCTCGTTTGCAGTTACTATGGTGAGTCAGTGTATGTCTGCTGCTCATCTTCGGATCTTCCACATTGGGGACTGTTCTCATAAATGTGAATTATGTCAAGGCTCATCCAGGATGTGGTCTATTTTACTGAGCTAGTATTATGTGTTGAGGCTTGTACCAATTCCGATTGGGCGGGACCATCTGACATGAAATCCACTACAGGATACTGTCTTTCTTAGTAGAAATCTTGTCTATTGAAAGAGTCAGAATTAGACATTGTTTGCACGGTCTAGTGCAGAAGCAAAGTATAGAGCCATGGATCACACGACATGTGAGATTGTGTGGTGTGCTCTTTTCTTGAGGAGATATGATTCGGCGTGCAATTGCCTGTGAATCTGTCTTATGATGATCAAGCAACAATTTACATTGCATCCAATCCAACTTTTCATGAGAGGACAAAGCATATTGAAGTTGGTTGTAATCTTGTGTGAGAGAAGTTAGCTGGTGGTGTGATAGTTACTCCTTTTGTTTCTACAGGCACCCAATTGCCTAACATGTTTTATAGTAAATCTTTGTTCAAGCCGCGGTTAGAGTTATGTAACAAGGTTTTTTTTTTGATTGGCAATAAAAACATTTTATTAAGGGAAAGGGGATTTCAACCAAAGGTTGAAAAAAACAATTGAGGGCTTTGCCCAAATACCTGTGGGCCTAGAGTGCCCAATTATGTAACAAGTTGGGACTTAGTGATACCTATTCTCCAGCTTGAGGGGAATAATGGAAGATATATAGATTTGTGTTAGTGAGAAAGGGTAGCTTAGTCATTTTGTATCTTGCTGTCAACTACAATTATATCAATAAGATTTCTGTTATGGTTAATTTACTCCCTAAACACTGTCCCTTCTCTCTTACATCAGTCTATATTGTATGAAAACTCAGAACAAGTGTCCACCCCTCCTAATGTGTCCAACAAAAACATTAACGATAAAAGACATGCTCTGTGGCGTGTCCGTCTACTATGCAGCTCCTTGTGTGCTTTCCAGTAAAATGGATATTGAGGTTAAAATGAATCTTTCGGCTTGCCATTTCATGCCACAGTAGCTCCACTGCAATTCTCCAAGTAAAACAACTTTTAAGTTCTCTATTTAATGTTCAAGCAATTTCGATTATGTTGTTCAGGCGTTTTGGGACTATACGGAGAAAAGGCAGCTTGGGACTACCAAGGCTGAATGGTCAGTAACAAGTGAATGGTCTCCAGATGGTTGCTATTTCATGACTGCCACTACAGCTCCAAGACTACAAGTTGACAATGGGTATGTCACTAGTCACCTGATTTGTTGATTTTGTGCTTCGGCAAGAGTGTCATTATAAACTTCATTCATCACTTTTCTAATCGAGTTCTTGAATGGAAAAATACTTTCCCGACGCCCGACGGTCACTGATATCCAAAGGGTTTCTTGAATCTGAAATTGCAATCTATAGATCCAGCTTCAAATCACCAAGAGTTGATATTTGGATGATGCATTTTTTGCTTTTGGGTACAAACTACGTCATTTTTCAGTTAGAAATCCATTTGGACAGCATATTTATGTGTTGGATTTTGGTGGTTGAGTTGGTGAGAGATTTTCTGATGGGTCACTGATTAAAGTAGTTTCAAACTACGTCCGTGTTTAAAAGTCCATTTGGATGGCATATGTGTGATCACAATTGCAGTAGTTGAGTTGGTGAGAGACTCTGTGGTTACCCATAAAAATTACTTTCAATCGGTAGGTCCTTGTTGATGAATTTGAAAAACTTTTTTTGCTGGGCAAACAAATTTTAGAATTCTGAAACGAAAATATATGGTTTTTACTCCTGTAACGTCAGCCTCACATGTCAGAATATTTTGATACTCATGAACAATTCACTTCACTTTCTTTTGCACTGAGCATGTGTACAAGCAATGAAGTGTAACCTATGGTCATCCCTGCCTCTGGTTGAGATTATGTTCCGAAAAACGTTGTCACAGAGAATGTATATTTTGTAGACTATCAAGAAAGTTTGAGGGTGGTCTTGTTGTAAGTCTACATTTTTGCTCATAGTCTTCTTTGTTTTCTCTTCCTTTTAAAAGGATTAAGATTTTTCATCACAATGGATCATTGTACTTCAAGAAGATGTTTGACAAATTGTATCAGGTCAGTAATCTTATTCAGAGTTCCCTAATCATATCTTTAATCTGCTTCCTTCTTTCAACTCCATATTTGCTGCCAACTATCCTTGCAGGCTGAATGGAAACCAGAATCTCCACATAGGTTTGGCGATATTGCAGAACTTGTCAAGTCTGTCGATTCTTTGAAAGTCGGAGAAAACAAAATACAAGGTTATTTCTCTTGTTTGAGATACCTACACGAATTCTTATTCTCACTTTTATGAAGGTCAATAGATGGGCAACTGAAGTAGCAAATTATCTTCAGGACAAGGATCAAAATCTTCCAACCCCTCAGCAAAATCTTCCAACACCTCGGCAAAATCTACCTCGGTGAACCCTCCTACGCAGAAACCTGCTGCATACCGCCCACCTCATGCTAAGACTGCAGAGGCCATTCAGGCTGAGGTTTGCATAATGCTACTCCTGATTTCTTTGACTGGGATTACCCATTTCAATGGCTTGCACCTTTAAATATTAGTTGGTATCTAATCTCCCACACATGGGGCATTTGGATTCATATGTCTATACACATTGTAACATTAATTTGTTCGTGATGCTTGATGGTAATACTATTTCCTATCAGCTTTGAGAATTTGAGTCCTTAGATATGGATAAAATAACTAGGTATATTCAGTGGATGTTGTTCCCAAATGATTTTAAGAAACTCCCTAAGAGTTAATTAGAAGTCTGGAGGGGAGCAGTGAAAGAGAGTAAAATATGTAGAAATAAAACTGGATAATTGCAATACTGATTTAGCAGCAATTAGAGTGCCAGCAATGTAGAACTAAGGATTCAATATCATGAGCTATCTTAAAGTGAACTTTATTGTTATCAAGGCTCGATTTTCCACTAGGACAGAGAAATTGTGGATGATGTAACCCATATTATCAAAGTAGGTAAGACTTGAGTGGAAGGGTGCTTCTGGCGTATTATCCATCGACGGATACCTACAAAAATCGGAAGAAGTTCATTTAAAGAATAACGATAAAGCACTGTAACTATATGGAATTGGGCAGCTAAAAGACCAGATAAATGAGAGAATCTAAGCTGAAATGAGGAGGTTATGGCGGATATGTGATAAGACTAAAAGAAAGGGAAAGAAATGAAAACATTTGTGACCTGGCAGGGGTAGCACCAATTGGATTAAGTTGATAGAAAATAACTAAGATGGTTTGGTCTGTACAACAGAGAGCAGCATACGCAACAGTTAATGGAAATTTCTAGGCCCTACTAGGATGGGAAGGTCTAAACTTGTACGGAATGCCATTGTAAACAAAGTGTGGTGTTAATTGTATTTGATTGATTATATAGCCCTTGACTGAGCAGAATTACGAACAGATATTCAGGTAGATGACCCCCATTAAATAAGATTTAGTACACAGGCTTAATTTTGTTTGGTAAGCTTTGGTTGACACCCTCATCATTGGGGTGCCATTTTTGTGTCAGCGAATTTTTTTTCTATTTTGTTGCTACTTATTACTGAAGATTAAGTAGGAATACAGTAATCTCCTTCACTGCGTGATAGTGTTGAGCAACTGTAGAGGTGCAGGCCTCCTGTTATATGGATTGAAGAACTTCAACAGGTAAGTGATAACCAACTGTTATATGAAATGACTGAAATAGAGCTGCTCAAGTATTATAGTAGTACTGCTGCAACCAGATTTCTGTTCTTTTGACCTCCTAAAATCAACAGGGGCTATAAACATTTTGTGAACCAACAATCGTTTCCACCCGGACTTGTTATAACTTATAAGTTACTTCTGAACTCTTTCAACTTCATTGCATCAATGTATGTTAAATTGCAGCAGTGTAATTTGCTAATGCAACCTTCACCTTTTCAACATGTGGTTTCCGGATTATCCTTTTCTTTCTCCCTTTTCTTTTGTTGTTTGCTTGTTTCTTTCTCTCCTTTATCTGTTTCTAATGATTTTGATGCTAATGACAGTTATTTGGACGAGGCCCTACGCAGTACGTTCACTCTAGTCTATACTCTGTGATCTCTTCTCCCTCTCTCCTGATATGTCGAGTTTTGGTTGTCCTATCATTGTGAATGTTTGTCCTTTTATTTCGTTCAGAGAAATGAGCAAGAATGCTTTGAAGAATATGAAAAAACGGGAGAAACAAAAAGAGAAAAAGGCTGCTGAAGCAGCTACCAGTGGTTCATGACCTTAGAGAGAGTTAAAAAGAGAGAGGCTACCAGTTTCTTGATGTGCTTGGGTTTTGATTTTCAGATAACTGCTCTGCGTCCAAGCAGGGTTTTTTTAGCCTTGATAAACTTTTTCATGGTGATGACAATAAATATCTGGATTTTTCTTTCCAGTTCCTTTTCTTTTGCATGAAATCTCTGATTGCATGACCTTGTATAATTTTGAAAGAATGTGGGATTTTGTGGAAGAAGTGTCATTTTGACAGTTGTATCACCTGTAGATTTGATTTGTTATGATTTTAAGGTTTTCATCTTCTTCAGCTGAGAAATCTCTTAGGTACTTTGTTTTTTGAACAGAAATCTATAGCAACTAAGAAACATAAATTTTCTACGCGTTTTTTTCGTGGTAATTGAACTGTTTCTTCTTACTGCGAATGTCGTATGCAAAACGGCAAAATGGCTGGAATCATCGTATTCCCTAACAACTACTACAAAAAAACTGGACAGAATATTGTGCTAGTGAGAAGAAGAGCAGCAGTTCTTTGTGGTGCACCAATGCAACGGAAATTATCAAGGATTTAAGCAGATATGGATCGCACTATCAATGATGCACGAAGATGTCAGCTTAGATATCTATCTGCCTATCCTACGGACAGAGATGTCTAATGGGCCAGGTAGACACAAGCATGGCATGCTTAGGAGCGGCACAGCATGACACAACATGATCTTATAGGTGGGTTAGGCTTGGCCAGTGTTTGTTTGCATGTGGACGGGCGCGACACGAGTAATAATGAGGAATGCTTAATTTGTATGACATGAGTAATAATGCGGAATGCTTAATTTGTATCAGTAAACTAAAATTAGGAATAGGAATGTTTAATTTATTATCTATCTAAAAATGTAATGTGGTGCATGTATCATGTCAATCAATCATCAATGTATACTCTATACAAATATATAGAAGTCTCACAAGCCCTAAACACTCCCTAATTTTTTAGATTTTTCATTCTGTCTAAAAATTGAGAGAGAGAGAGAGAGAGAGAGAGAGAGAGCATGGGACGGGGTGTGGCTAAGGGAAGGGATATTTTAAGGAAACTGAAAGTTGAGTTTATTTGATTAAAAAGATAAATAAAAATTATACTTTTAAGCTTTTGACCACGGTCGGCATTAGTTTCCAATAACCGTTTTTAACTTTTTCCGGATTGGATTCTGCATGGCAGACTTCTCATTTCTCTCTCATCTCAATTTCTAGAAACTCTACTCTAGTGCATACCATATGCAAGATGAGTCCGTGGGGTCCATTTCAAAGACCCACACAAATAATCCAAGCCGTCCATTAATTCTAAAATTATTCTTTGAGTCATCCAGAAAAAAAAGGTAAATCGTATAACTTTAAGTACTTGATCAAGTTGTCCAACTTTCTTTCAAACTTTTGTCAAAATTCAAGATCCTAAATTATGGATCACAATTAGATGACGGATCAACCACTTATAATTTTTTGAATGAGCTAATTTTTTAGGAGAAAAATTAATTTTAGAACTAACGGATGGCTTGGATAATTTGTGTGGGTCTTTGAAGTGGAGCCCACAGACCCATCTCACACAAGGTATGCACTAGAGTAGAGTTTCTAAAAATTGAGATGAGAGAAAAATGAGAAGTCTGCCATGTGGGGTCCAATCCAGAAAAAGTTGAAACCGGTCTTGAAAACCAATACCAAACATGGTTTTTTTTTCTTTTTTTTCTTTTTCTTCACAACTACAAAATTAATTTGGGCACCCCACAAGTTTGCTAATATCAAATATTATTTCATTTTAACTGAATTCAATGTTTTTATCATGATTTTTTCCCTGCATTAGCATGAATATGACATTAATTTTGTTGTTTATTTTATTATACTATTTGAAAAAGATTTGGTCTAAAAGATTTTATTCACCACCCACTAAATTCACCACCCACACTAAAAAAACCATGTAGATCCACTCTCAATCCTTCATCCTCATACCATTTTGAGCTTGGGATTCATGCACATTCGCATGGGAATTCATGTTTGGGTGGGTTCAAGCTTGTGGAGCTAGGGTTTTACTTTTACTTGGAGTTATTGAAGCTCAAATCTTTGAGGTGGGGATCTTTTCTATGCTTTCTAAGTGTTTATGTGTTGATTTTGTACAATTTCTCGTTGGGATCGACCCCTTGCATGTTGTACCAAAATTTGTCAAAACTGCATTTCGCAGTCTGATTTGTTGTTGTTTCCGTCCGGAAGGTAACCGACGGTCCTGACAGGCTTTCCAGAGACAATCTCGGGTCATTTTATATTGCACTACGGTTCTTGTTTGGTCCTCTTTTGGTCTCTGACTGAATTATTCTATAGCACCCGTGAAATTATCTCTCGTTTGTGCTTTGAAACTTGCTTGGATTATCATGTTAAGTTCAAAACTTATATCGATCATTGGTTGTTTTACAGATACAAGGACACTTACAATTATCTACGTACGCTTCACACATGATAACGTAGTAGAATACATAAGCTTCACACATGATAACGTAGTAGAATGGTCCTATAGACATGTTTCGAAAGTAATGAACTATGGTATAAAAGACACCAAAGGGACCCTTGAAATTTTGTGACAAAAGAGAAGTACTTGATTTGAAGTTGGATTGATGTTACTAGGACTATCATTCGGTGTGTCACTAGGCAAGGGTTACGACGCCCGTGAATTTCGGCAGGGCTTAGGACGCCCATGAATCTTGGCAAAAGGGCCACGAGGTCCTAGGAAGACGTCCTGAATGCTCGGCAGGGGTTATGATGCCCAAGAATCTCGGCAGGGGACAACGGGTCCCAATTAAAATTCCCGGTTATTGAGATTATGAAAAAGATGAATTTGAAATGAAAGAGTGACGGAAGATGATTTGTTATTGATTAACACTCGGATTTGACAAAAAGAGATTTTATTGACGAAAACAAATGTTTTGAGTATGAGGACACCATGGCTCTCAACTTGATCGTATATTGTCATTTTCCCTTCGTTGCTTGCTCATGTGTAATTTCATGACTTCCGTGCTCATGTCATCTCATATGCATTTAGTAAGTAGAAGATTTACCAACTGGGCTAGTGTAGCAACGGATTTGTACGTCAACCTTGTAATGGAAAGCTTCAGTGCCAAAGGAGATAATATGGTAAAGTTGAAGTATGCAGCGGATTTCATGAGGGAAAGAGTTGAAGTCCATCGCAAGTGGCTGGGTAAGGATCTTCGAAAACTTCCTCTAGAAGGAAAAACCATTGAGGGGACTCCCCAAATCTTAGTCGATATCGCTGAAAAGACTATGAAGTGTGACCGGATGTCCCAAAATTGAAGCAGCTAATTCCACGTATAGAATCAGCCAAACCATACTGAATGACTATGAAGGCAATATGGAGGCATATGCGGATGGAACATTGTTCGAGCAACTATCCATCATGAGCAGATATTTTGGGAGCTTGCCTTTCGAATTTACCTCGTGTTATAATTCGAAAATGTTATTGCAACACTGTAGAGGGAAGGGACAAGAGTGTCAGGCGCGCAACTCATCTTCTAGGTGAAACTAAAGAGATTTTGGGAATCCTTGAACACCATCAACTTTCGAGATTAAGTGGTGATCGAGCTGCGTATATCGATGAGTGGCGCTCTTACATGATTCAAATTAATGGACCCCCCACCATCGTTCCTTACAATGGAACACCGGATTCTGGTTCTGGTGAGTTGCACATAAATGTTGCTGAGTGAAAGCCTAGATTACAACTTATGTGATGCTATTATTGTATGACCTTTTTGTTTCGTTTGTATTACCAAGTTCTGCCATTTGAATAATATAAAGAGAGCCACATGATTTCTGCATTGGGCTATGCGATTTCTAGTCCAGATAATTTACAAGAATAACATAGCAGCATTCAGCAATAGAATGTAGTTTTTTTTCGCCCTTCAAACCAAAAAAATATTTTGTAGGTTTTCCCTATCATAAAGGTCTCTTATACAACCACCTTTTACCGCTGGTTTTATTTACAGTTTCCCTTTTTATTAAATATAAGAGTAGCTTTTGTGGATAAAAATCAACAAAAAATCACATTAAATATTCATAAACAGCAAAAGTAAATATTTTAAAAGGTGAAAAAATATAAGTATCTCAATGCGTTACCTCAACCATGTATCAGAATGGATTGCAATGCTTCCTTAAATCTCGAAAGTCATTTACGTTGAGTTGAAACTAATTTTCGAAGTAATTTAATTTCCTTCTTGATGAACAAAACCAAAGCATCTGTGAAGTTTTAATAGACTAGCCAAAAAATTGTTGTCCCATGGAGTTGAAAAATTTAGTTTCCACTTCTATATTTCCGGGGGCGACCCAATAAAAAATTTTACTATTGAAAAAAAGAACAGTGGTGATTTCAGGGCGGCCTTGGGCCCCATAAGCCAAGCCAACTCCTCCTTCCGTTTTTTTAAAATTTATTTTAATCGGCAAAAGAAATGTATGTATCAAGACGATACAATAAAGAAATGCATTGAGAGAGTTTTGAAAAAGCGAAATAAGACTCTCCTAGTTTTGCAACTCGCAAAATTTCAATCTATTCCTCAGGCTGTCGATTTCTTTTAAAGAAAAACAAAACAAACTCCTCCTTCCGTCTTTGCCAAATCCTCCATCCGGGGACGGAGTCAAGATTTTACAATTGAGGTGGCGAAAATATGTACTTAAAAAATAAAAAGACAAATTGCACTATGAGGATGAAAGATTAAAAAAAAAATCTAGTGGTGACGAGCCTATATAATTTGGGGATGAAAATTTATTTTATATATAGTAATTGCATTTTTTAAAAAATCTTGTGGTGGTGGCCGCCACTACTTGTCCCCTCTTGACTCCATCTCGCCACGGTTTCTATTTGCATCAATCTATTTCTATGTTTCTCTTTATTACACCTAAATCCTCCTTCCTCGTAAAACTTTAGCAAAACAGACTTTTATTGTTTAAGTCGGTCAATCCGTGGAAATTAAGCTTAACAAGGCACATCCACGTATTCTACCACACCATTCCCGGAAACTGTGTCCATAATTATGACCGTTCTACTTTTATGTAGAGTCAATGAGCTTTTTTGCTTTTTTGCTAGGCAAGAGGCAATCGACCTTCCAAGAACCTGGTGCGTATTTCCCGGGAAAAGTTACCAGACACTGTGTCTCTCACTTCCTTCTGCAGTTAACTGAAAACACAAACTGCGGTTAACTGAAAACACAAAGGGAGAGCTTTAATCTTGGCACCTTTGTACAACCACCACGGAACCGCAATCTTACAGTGGTTAAATATGTGCGACGGTGAGCAGACATTAGAGCAGCAGATTCAGACATTGAAGCAGCAGATTCAAAAAGATCTTGATTCTCCTATGCCATGGATCGGCATGTATGTTGCAGCAGCATCTCTACTTTGTTCTGTTGCCATGGCTGGAGATGTCATTCACGGTATCCGCCGGAAGAAACTTTGGTTCCCATGCAAGTATTTCACCATGAATGCTGCTTCCCTCACTGCATTAGCTGTGGCAATGAAGCTCCCAATGGATCTTACTACTGTCATGTGGGGCACAACAGACACTCTTGCGAAGCTTAGCGGCATTGTTTTCATGATTACCGTAATGGGTAACTTTCTAACTTCTTTTGCAGTGATGAATGATAATGAAAGTCTCATGAACATCATGGCCTTGGGTATTCTGGTGATTACCATTATTGTAAATGTGGGTGTCCAACTGCATTCTCTGATGCATCGTTATTCACGTTTTGGGATCATATTAAACGTATTCGAAATCGTTTCCATGCTTGTTTTGTTTATGACACTGAGTTCTTCAGTTTTGACGGTAACCACAACTAAAAGACATATGGAATGGAAGTACAATGAATTGCACAAAACTATTTGTGAGGCGGAAAAGTTAAGAGGAAACTGAGAAGCTTACACATCATAAACTAAAAGACGTGGTGGAAAAGTACTGGGTGATGGCAGAAACCGGAAGTCCCCAATTTGTGATGGCTCGTTCCGTGACCTCAGCATTTTCAGGGGCAATTTGTCTGCTTAATGTGCTCCCTTTAGTTAAAGAATACGTTTTAATATACTATACTTACGGAGGGAAGGTCACGAAGACTGCTACATCTTATCATTGGTCAACATCGTGGATTTTAGGCATTCAGTCTATTGGGGTGGTTGTGGGTAATATTGCACCGATATGTAGATGGTTGACTTGCATCACCTTCAACTGCAACAACATATTTACCAAACACCACCTCAAAGAATAGAAATCAGTAGAAACCTACTGGATTCAAAGGTTGGTCGAGTGGAAAGAGACACCCTTACCCTTACTAACACGGGGCATGAAATGCAAAAAGGTAATTGGGAATTTGAAAATTCTCGTTCTAAACATGTGTATATGTGTCCAGATTGGGATTGTGGTAGCTAGCAAATTGGTTCATCTAACCTCCATTATCATCACACTCCCATTGTTCTCATGTTTCTACTTCTGCAAGACGATAAAGGTGGACCAAGTATCCGAATCCAATGCCTCAACTAACAACAGAAGTTCAGAACCAGAAAATTCGAGTCCAGAGTTGAATCTTTATGTTCTGCGACTTGAAGGAGAGGAGCTGCCCAAAATTATTCTGAAGAATATTTGTCATGAACTGAATCAAGTGATTCAGAAGGGTAAAAGTCAGCAGCCAAAAAATCTAAAGGAACTTTTACGGAAATCCAACAACAACTTGAAGGGGGTTGTAGATTTTGATAGTACTAGCCATGTTCCAAATTGCTGGACTATGCCAGTGGTGAACTTAACCAGCATTGCCATTGCACTCCCTAACATTGAAAGTCATTCGGTGGACCATTTGATATGTAGTGTGAGTGAAGGCCTTTTGCACGCCAGTCTTGTAGATGAATGCTTCAGTTCCAAAGGAGACAATATGATAAACTTGAAATGTGTAGCAGATGTCGTGTGGGAAGGAATTGAACTTAATCTCATGTGGCTGGATAGGGATCTTCAGAAACTACGTCTCGAAGGAAAAACCATTGAGGGGACTCTCCAAACCTTAGTTGATATTGCTGAAAAGGCTGCCATTGAGTTCGAAAGAAGTGTGACCGGAGGTTCCAAAGTTCTAGCTGCTAATTCAATGTACAGAATCAGCCAAACCATACTGAAAGACTATGAAGGCAATATGGATGCCCACACTGATGGGAACTTGTTTGAGAAACTATCCATCATGATTGCAGATATCTTGGGAGCTTGCCTTTTGAATTTACCGCATGTTATAATTCAAAAATGTTATCGCAGTTCCATAGAAGAAAGGGAGAAGAGCGTCAGTCACGCAACTTGTCTTCTTGGTGAAACTGAAGAGATTCTAGCAATCCTTGAGCACAAACAACTGCCATGCTTAAGTGGTGATCGAGCTGCATATATCGATGAGTGGCGCTTTTACATGATGCAAAAGGACCCCCCTACTATTGTTCCTTCATCAAGCAATGAGATACATGAGGCATCTGCTTTTGGTGAGTTGCATATAAATGTTACTAAGTAAATGCCTAGATTAACTTATGTGATGCCGTTATATTGTACTCCCATTTTGTTTTGGTTGGGGTTTATGAAGTTCTGTCATTTGTAAAATAAAAATGGCCATATGGCTTCTGTATTAAGCTATGCGATTTATAGTCTAGATAATTTAAGTGTCAGACTCATATGACACATTTTATTGAAGGGTTTATGTATTGCTGTACAACTACTTTTATACAGTACTAGTATTTTTTAAACTTTGTGCAAGTTGCATAGTATTTTCTGTTTCTCATCTGTTTATGAATGAAAGCAGATATGAAAAAATAGGATCCAATAGTGAACTTACATACCCAAAAAAGCTACCACAAAAAATAGTCACTCCATGCATCTCATGTTCTGGTTGTTTTTCTATTCAAAATTCTTGCCCTACGGATTATCATCTGAATTGGATTCACCTTCAGAAAACACATCTTTAACTCCCAACCATGTGCTTTCTTTACAAACTGTCTCCAGTTAACATCAATCCTGTACCCAGGTCCGACCCTGATGTTTAGGTTACCCAAGTCCGATCCCTCGCTTGGTTGCCCTCTTAATGTTAAGTCATAAAAAATAAATAGATACAAGTAAAAAAGATTACAAAAATTCAAAAGTTATTGGAGAAATTCCAGGCCACCCCCACTTTTTGTGAGAGCTTTCATCTAAACCCCATTTTGTCTTTCACTCCTAAATTAACCCTGCGCATGCGTGAAAGAGTTTTTCATTTGCCGCATGCATGCCGTGTGTCAGTATCTCACAGGCTGCCCGAACCTTTTTGACTTTTTGTACTGACACGCAGCATTGAAACTGACATGCAACATTGAAAAAGAAAACACTTTCTGTACACGCGTCAGTACCTTTTTCCATTTTTGCTGCCTGCATGCCTCTTTGATTACACGCAACTCTCTCTCTCTCTCTCTCTCTCTCTCTCTCTCTCCTTTTTATTTTTAAAACTTTAAATATTTATAACTTTTAATTTATATATCCGATTTTGGAATTTTTTTTTAAAACCTACTCGACGATATCTATCAAACAAGACCCATATTGAATATAAAATTGTGTGCAGAAAAAAAATAATAATTTGAAGGGTGTGAATTTTGAATTTGAGGGGTGTGAATTATTTCATTTTGGGGCGTGAATTATGCATTTTGGGGAGTGAATTATGCATTTTGAGGGGTGTGAATTCTTTCTTTTCGTAGGGTGTGAATTGTTCAGAGGGGGTGTGAATTCTTTCATGTTGTAGGGTGTGAATTGTTCAAAAGAGTTGTGAATTCTTTCATATTGGAATGTGTGAATTCTGCATTTTAGGGATGTGAATTCTCTTATTTTGGGTGTAAATTTTGTATTTTTGCGAGTAAGTTGTGATATGTGAATTCTTCATTTGAGGGATGTGAATTCTATCTTTTTGGGGTGCGAATTTTGTATTTTGGAGAGTGAGTTGTGACAGGAATTCTGTATTTCAGTTATGTGAATTCTTTAATTTGAAGAGTGTGAGTTCTCCTTTTTTTTAGGATATGAATTATTTAGGAAGGGTATAAAATAACTTTTTTACGCGTACACAATTTCATATTCATAATGGATCTTATTTTAAAGATCTCAACAAGTAGATTTCACATATATAATTTTTATATAAAATAAATGTGTGTAACAAAAATTATTTTATTTTTAAGATGGGGCTGGGCTTGGACGGAAAGCTGGGCTTGGACGGAAAGCTCTCTATAAAATGGGGCCGGCCTGGAAGTAGCCCAAAGTTATTTAAGTGGCCCGAAGCAAACTCAATTTTTTTTTTGATCGGCGCAAACTCCCAATATTGGGCTCCCTACATCTTCAAAAGTTCTTTTAAAATAATTACAAAATTACCAAAATTCAAAGAAGGATACAATTAGAAATGATAAATGCAAAAAAGCATAATTGTAAGAGTTTTTTTTTTTTTTTTTGTGAATAAAATATTTTAACTATGCTTTGTATGCAAAATTAATAAATCGTGTTAGCTTGCTCAATTTGTTTTCAATTGTTGATTTGTTATCACTTGTACATTATTGTTGTGTGCGTTAACTTCACAATTTCTAACAAAGTAATTGAGTAGTTAGTAATATCGTGGATTAAAATGGTAAAAACAAAAGGTCTAAACCACGCTCAAAATGCATGTACATTTACACAAACGTACACATAAATAAGTGGGGCTCATACATACAAAACATCACCATTTTATGTGGTCTCATTCATTTATGATGGTATTTGTATATATGGATGTGTATTTTGAGTGTGGTTCGAAGTTTGTTGGTAAAAAAATGGATTAGAGAAAAAAAAAAAAAAGGAAAAGAGGAGAGCTTGTTGACAAAATAAATTGAAAAAAGGAAAAGGAACTAGAGAGAAACCACGTGTGGAAGAGGTAAAAAGAATCCACAGGTAGTCCTAGGGGAATCGATCACGACGCGCGCGGGAAGAGTGCCACCTCGCTGATCCATCAGGCCATGAGTTTGCTGCGTTAATTTTGGAAACTTGTTTTAATTTATATATAACAAACGATTTCTTTCTTTTTTTGGTAATTTTTTGATTGCCCCGGCCCAGAGATTGCCAAGCCCGGAGGCTTGTTGGGAAGAGTCTTTTGCTTGTAGAGTCCAGAGTATGAGTTTTGGAGAGGAGGGAAATGGGTTCGTGCTGCTTCGGCGGCAATTTCGAGATGATTGGAGGAAATGTCCTGATGAGTCAAATCAATTTGAAAGAGGTAATCTAAATTGGATTCCTTGATTTTGATTCTTTTGGGATGATGAAGTTCTACTAGTGGTTTCCAGTAGTGATGGACCTCTTGGAAGATAATGGAGTGCTCTGCTTGTCACTCTGACTCAGGGCCGGCCCTGAGCTAAGCCGAGTAAGGCGGGCTGCTTTAAGCCCCTGAATTTTGGCACAAAAATAGGGCCCCAGATAGGTACACTCAAATTTAATCGAGCGAACCCGTTCAGTTATTAATGATACCCTAACGCTACCCAAAAGTTTACACGGTTGATCTGAAGTGAAACGTCAACAACAATCATACATCGACTCTTATATAACGTGGATGAAGTATATGTATATAAGTGCGTATGGAAGATAGTATGATGTTCAAAAATGTGGATTTTGTCCTCACTTTTTGGTACGAACACTTTCACAGACTCGAGTCGAGCCAAAGTAGCAATATTTTTCATATCGAGTCAGAGCAGGGCCTACCCTGAGATTCTCGGGGCTTAAGACGAACTTGTAAATTTTGGCCCTATGTATTCTTTTAAAAATAAAAATAATAATAAAACTAACCTCAAAATAATACAGTGACTTGGTCCCATTTTTTTTTTTCCGCGATTCGTTTCGTTGTTTCGAATAAAACTAGTTTTTTTTTACATAATAAGTTTTGCACCAATCAAAATAATATCCCTTTGGAATTGTGAGTTTGTGAGAGAAAAAAAAAATATTGTTATGAAGAAGGAAAAAAGAGGGTTAGGAATTGAACCATGTAGCTATTGGATAGAGCAACTAAACTTTTCCACTAGGCTAGCTAGCTCATTGATTGTATATGTGATAGATTAAATATATGTTATGTACTTGAGTCGTGATTTTGAGTTGTGTCTTATTCATTTATGTGGAGTGTGGAGAAATAGCTAATCCGGTCTATATATGTCAATATGGTTCAATTCTTATGTCTGTGCATGTGGAAAAACTTCACCCCTCCATCAAAGCAAAAACTTAGTTTTTTGTACAAAACATTATTATCACCTTCCTTCCCAAAAACAAATTAGTCAAAATTCTGCCTACGCCTCCACCACTGAATGTATATGCTACTAGTTGATGTCTACCATACAAACGAATATGCAGGATCTCATATAGCTAAATTAGTAGGCTTTATATGCGTAGAAGCAATTGTGTTTGGCTGTTATGTTGGTATGCTCAATATTTCTTTTTAGTTGTAATTTCGACCTAGAATTTTCATGATAAAGCGCTTGTTTGATTAGGAAGATGGTAGAAAGTAAATTACAGTGAGAAAATGAAGTGAAAGAAAAGAAAAGTTAATTTTGTTCTATACGCGCAGTGATAATGCCAAAACTGTTTTTAATTGTGCCAAAACTCCAACGCATAAAATGCTTGTACTTATGTAATAATCTTGTAACAATTGCCTAAAACTAAAAGCTTTGTAATAATCTTGTAACAAAATATTTATAGTTATGAATGTAACCTTACCATACAAAATGTATTATGATTAGAGATTGAAAATGATGGAAAATTTTATATGAGTGCATGGTTTCACAAGAAAATAAAATTTCTAAGTGTTTTTCGTAGGAAAAGTGAAATTCATATGAAGGAAGGCTAGAAAGAAAGCTGGATCAAAAGACGAAGAAAGCAAGTTTGAGGGGGTGTTCCACTAACAAAAAAACATTTTTTTCCAGGAAAAGAATCAGACAGTGTCTTTCACACTTCCTTTTATAGTTGACTCAAACCATAGAGGGAGAGCTCAATCTTGGCACCCTTGCACAACCAACAGAGAAATTGGAATCGAACGGTGGTTGAATATGAGCGAGCAAGATTATGATCAATGGATCCAAGCATCTCTTGATTCTCCTATGCCAGGGATTGGCATGTATGTTGCGGCAGCATCTCTAGTTTGTTCCGTTGCCATGGCTGGAGATGTCATTCACGATATCCTGCCGGAAAAAGCTTTGGTTCCCATGCAAGTATTTCACCATGAACGCCGCTTCCCTCACTATATTGGCTGTGGCAATGAAGCTCCCGGTGGATCTTACTACCCTCTCATAGTATTTCCTTTCAAGTGCTGATATGTTTATCATCCTATAATTCAATTTGTAGTTCGATTTTTTTCTTGAAAAAATATGGATTTCCTTTAATTGAAGGCAAGAGACGCAGTACATCTATAAGAAGTATCCCTATTCCTATTAGCTCTTTTTGCAGCTTTGAATAGTTGTTTTCTAAATTTTCCCTCTAACTTTTTTTTTTTTATCGGCAAAAATAATTTCATTCATCATGAAAAATTCGGGATACAAAATGAAATTAGCAAAATACAATAGGAAAAGAAATGCATTGAGCAACTTCTTCCCGCAAAATCTTAGAGATGGAACAATACTGCAAGGAATTAGAGATGGAACAGTGTACATGTTGAAGGGGACAAGCAAGGAAAACACCACTATCTCTATTATAGCAAAGTTTGGATGCCTATGAGACATTGAGGTCAAAGTTTGGGGGTATTTTGAAATTTTCCCTTGTCTTGGTCATGGTTTCTAATTCGAAAAGGTCTTTGACCCCTTGAAATCATTGAGGCAAGGTTAGTTTCTAATGGCGTAGGGAAAAGCTAGAGAATTCCAATTATTCATATCACATTAGTTCTTCTGATCAGTCATTTAGTTTTCGCAATGATAGGAGATGCCCGGGGTGAATAGTCAATTAACTTACTTTTTAAACGCATTGAGTTCAACATTAATGCTAAGTACCCTGAAAAGTTGCATATAATTTACTCAGAAAATAGGAATGAGTTGCTGAGATTTACTCCCAAGTGAATCTGAGCCACTTATTACTATTTTCTGGGTAAATTCTGTGCAATTTTTCTAAGTACGTAGCGCAAGGTTGTTAATCCCGTACCGTACCGGCCGGTACGTACCGGATTTGAAGAAAACCGGTAACCTCGCCCTATGATTCCGTCCCGTCCTCAATTCCGGACAATACCGGTCGGTTCCGGTCAATCCGGACAATACCGGCCGGTACTCCCTTACCGGCGATTTCGTCCGAGAAATTGCAGATTTGAAAACAACGAGTTTGCCGGAGATGGGAGTACCGAGAGAGAGAGAGAGAGAGAGAGAGAGAGGAGTGCCGCTGCCGGAGCCGCTGCTGGGTTAATCGAGTTTGGGGTTGCAAGTTGCAACTTGGAAATGAAGGGTTGATGTCTACTGATAATGATATGTATATATATATTCTCTATTTCACATATTAGACCTCACAAAATCATAATATTTCACATTAACCCCATGAAGTTTGACAACTAAGGTTTAAGGCCTTGTAATTACATTTTGGTACTATTACAATACTTGTATTTTGCTAATTAAAGGTATTGTGTTAAGGGGGTTATTTTATTTAATGATGAATTTTTATGATAAATAAATTAAATGAGATTTTTTTTTGATATATACATATATATAAATACACACTCATAATATATATATATATATATATATATATATATATATATATATATATATATATATATATATATATATATATATATATATATATATATATATAGATACAGATAATACCGCTAAATCCGAAACGGTACCGGTACCAGTCCGGTACCGGTACCGTACCGTACCAATAAGAAAACCGGTACCCTGTCCGGTACGAGATTCAGAACCTTGACGTAGCATCGCTGTGAGTTTAGGGCTTGTTTCATAACACAGATTCAACATTTAAAACTGAATCAATTAAGTAATAAGTGATTAAATAGGTTTGATAACCATATTTTATATTACTTAACAGATTAAGTGTCATTTAAAATGTAGGCTAAAAAATTAATAAAAATTAAGTAGCTTAAAGCTACTTAATTCTGCTTGAATTCTTATATTCTTACAATCAACCATCATACTATCGGCGTCGCCACCGCGACGCTGCCGTCACCACCACCACCGCCACAACCACCAATGCCGCCGCCACCACAACTACCAAGCCACCACTCCACCACCGCCACCACTACTGCCTCGCCGCCACCACCATTGCCATCGCCACCACTATCACCATTACCCGTCTACCACCACTACTATTGTCATGTCACCACCATCACTCCACCACCACTAGCACTCCACCTAGCCCACCACCACCATTACTACCACACCATAACCATCACACCACCACCACTACACCACCACCATTACTCCACTGCCACCACTACTCACCATCATTCTACCACCACCGTTACTCCACTACTACTGTTACACCGCCACTGCCACCTTCCCACCACCCCCACCACCTCCCAATCACCACTCCACCACTACCATAAAACATGATGACCATTAGTAAAATTAAGAGACAATTAGGACAAAAAAAAATTTCATTTTTTTTTAATTTAGTGCTTAATATGTTTTATAAAAAAGGTTTTCAACTTAAAAAATTTAGCATTAGTGCTTAATATGTTTTATAAAAAAGGTTTTCAGCTTAAAAAATTTAGCATTCAATTTTCAATACTTAATTTTTTAGCTTTCAGCTTTCAGAGTTTTCAGTTTTATCAAACAGCCCCTTAATGTCCCACTGAGAAGTGTTATGAAAGTTGTATAAAAAAACCGATTTAGGGGGCCTGTTGTCCCGGGACAGCAGGCACTGCTGAGCCGTGATGCGGCGGCGTTTTGAGCCCACAATTGATTCCTCAACTCCACTGTTTGAGTCCTTGTTTGGCATTCATATTCAATGGGCATTAACTAAAAGAACCCATCCACCTGTCTTCTTTTGCGAGCACTATGTTTGGCAAAAAATTTGGTTTTTCTTTGCCTTCTTTTCTTTTGTATAGTTTTTCTTGTCCTTTTCTGATTCTTAATTAATGGTTTAAGCTCATCTTATACCATATCATATGCCATCCAAAATAAAAACAATTGTTTAAACTACACTTGTTACCATCTTAGTCACGTAATCTTTTAATAGGATCCTTCATTATCGGTTTCAAACATTACTCTATGTTGTGCTTTTAATCCTCGCTCTCATGAATTCTCATAGTTTGGGATGCTTTTGAAAGACTCTTTTATGTTCCAGCTCATGAACGCACGTATGCATTCTATGTGACGTAGGTTACCATGACATATGAAAGGTAATTTGAGCTAGGTGTCTTGTACGCTCCGCGAAGAAAAATATCTGTACAAAAAATTAACTTGACTAAACCAACATCATCTATGAATTAATTGAGGTATTATTGCACTTGTGAAAATAAATGTACATAAGGTGGCCATATATTTGTGCAATTCATTTTTCCGTTTTAATAAAAAAGAGTTCAGTTCATAGTTTTATCTCGTTGAGATGGACTAAAAATCCAAAAAAAATTGATGCAACACTAAAAGTGCAGAAATTTTCAAATACAATCAAAATAATAATCTAATAAAAAAATGCTAGGCAAAAACACCCTTTATAAAATTCCTGTTCATATGTTGCTCTGCGTTTTTTTATTATTGGTCAGGATCAAGTGTTTACAGTGAAGCCCAGATTTTGTTTGTCATGATTAATGTATGAAAGTATTAGTGGTGTACAAGAGGCTATCAAACAAGGACTTAAGGCCAGGAGGTGGAGTCAAGTTGTTCAGGGGATGGATGCTATTGAGCGGCTTGGTGTGGCCTTTGTGGAGGGGCGGTCGAGCCGTTTTACCGGGACAGCAACAGGGGCTTGTTCCCCGGGTCTCCGGCGACGGCGTGGGAGCGGCTTGTCCTTCTTTCTACAAGTGGTCGTGAGCAATGGGCATGGCAGAGATGGTGGTGGCGATGGGCGATGTTGGATGCTAATGGTGTTCGCTATGTTTTCTTGTTGATCCATTGGGTGATGATGGTTGAGGCGGTTGGGCGTTTTGCAGCTGCGGTTGCTGGTGGGAGTTTTGCAGCGGCTATGGTGGAGTGTGCTGTTGGGAGTTTAGGGTTTTGCTTGGGCTTTTAATTTTTCCTATTCTGGGCAGTATGGCCCATTAGGTGAGGGCTTTGGCCCATTTTGGTTGGCTCTTTGCCAATTGTGTTTTGGGTCTCGGTTTACGCATTAGATTCTATGAATTTTTTGCGTTCGCCTTGTCCTATTAGTCATTGTACCTTTCCGATGATTAATGAAATTTTTTGCCGTTCAAAAGAAAAAGTTGTTCAGCCTTAAAACGCCGCCGCATCACACTCAGCAGCGCCGGGGACAGCAGGGCCCCGAATCCAGAAAAAAATAGGTTGCTTAGCATCTGCAATTAGGGGTCATATTCACCTGTATTACTTTCCTTTCTTCCAAACTAATAAATGAGTAACAAGATTAATAGTGTAATCATCATAACACCTAAGAGCATCACTAGTGATATACTCAAACACAAAAATACTCAAAGATGAGTATTTTGATACACAAAAGAGACTCACAATGGTATTTGGATAAATACTCAAAGTTAACAGCATTTGTTACAAATACTCAACTTTTGGCATTTGGATACTCAAAATTACCAATCTTTCTCAATAACCAAACCTCAATAACCAAATTTTGGGGACCACACCGTATCAAAAGTAACAACATTCTCTCTCCACTTTTCAAATACTTAATTCAAAACTCAATTTTTTTGCACTTTCTCCCAAAAATTGAAATTATCAATTTTTAATCTTTACCAAAATATGTTCAAGATTGATCTCATTTTAAACGTATTGTGAATATCTTTTAAATGGTAATAATATTATAAAAAAATATATGAACAAATTTAAAGTTATACCCATTTTATGAATAAAAATAGAGTGAATAATATTTTTTTTTATTATGGACACAAATGAACCATTGTAGAAGGGTAGATACTCAAACTTATAAACCCATTAAATGAATACTCAAAATGTGACGTGGCAATATTTGAGTATTCATATTTGAGTATACCACTAGTGATGCTCTAATACTTGGAGATTTAGCGGTTAACGTTGTCTCTCTCTCTTTTAGATGTTAAATCTCGCTTGTGCACCGTGTAGGGCACCATCCCGCCATCCATTTCGGCAATGCACGAATCCAATTTAATTCGAGCAATGTATTTAATCCGACTATCGGTTGTTTGGATTAAATTTGAGCCATGCATTGATGAAATGGACGGCTGGATGATGTGCACTGCATGCCCCCTTTCCCATTAATTTATCATTTCCTTATGTTTATTTTTTTTAACAGCAAAAAAGGAATATTTATTAATCAAATGAAAGTTATGCATAGGTTAAAAGGGGCGAGTTGTACAACATCACGACATAATAACATTCAACTAGGTTGGCAAACATAGGGCTGCTCAAAAAAACCGGTGAACCGTGAATCCGGTCCGGACCGAACCGATCCGTACCTTTTGGATTTTAACCGTGGATTAATGGTCCGGACACGGATTCAAAAAATAAAAAACCGTGACTTTTGGATCGGACACGGATTTTGATTTTGAAACCGTTGATTAACCGATCCGGACCGTGAGATTTTTAT
The DNA here is from genome assembly GCA_020921065.1 of Vaccinium darrowii. Classification (NCBI taxonomy): domain Eukaryota; kingdom Viridiplantae; phylum Streptophyta; class Magnoliopsida; order Ericales; family Ericaceae; genus Vaccinium; species Vaccinium darrowii. The sequence goes on from CM037151.1 coordinate 26,723,845, forward strand.
TATATATTAAGTTTTTTTAAATATATATAATTTGGGTTTTGTTAATTTGTGCCCGTAAGGCACATAATAATGTCTATTAAATGTAACCTAATTAAAACCACTTTTGTTAAAAATAGTAAAAGTAATTTATGACTTGTATTTCAAACTTAGATTTCTCATGCAAACAAAGAAGTTAATGTAAAGTACTTTTACTATTTTTAGCAAAAGTGGATTTAATTAAACTCATTTAATGAACATTATCATGTGCCTTGGGGGCACACATTAACAAAATCCATATAATTTTATCACTTTTATAATTATAGTTACATAGATATTGTTAATTTAGCAGACTTACGGTTTGGTTGTACTGTTGTAGGAGTTATGGTGTGAATATTGTTATCTCTGTAACTATCTGCCTTGCTGCCTTTGTTGTTTTTTATTGGGATTTCCAACTTTGAACTTTCTATTTAGTGCATTTGCTACTTGCTAGTGCCTTACTGCCTTTGTTTGTTATTTTTTCCGAATAAGTTGAAAATCCGCGGATTAATCCGGAACCGATCCGTGACTCGCGGTTCGGATTGGAACCGAACCGTGAGACTTTTGGATCGGACACGGATTGTATTTTCAAAAAACCGTGACTCACGGATTAGGATTGGATTCATGCCAATCCGGACCGATCCGGACCGTGAGCACCCCTAGGCAAACAGGTGCTAGATGTAGGGAAGAAGAAAGAGAAAGACGAAAAACGAGTCGCACGAGAAATTAGGGGAAAGATGACAGATTTGCCGATTGGACAAGCACTTCAGAAAGATCTTGGATAAATTGCATGTTTGGCTCATGTTGTAGAGATTTTTTTCTAGGTGCTACTTGACTTTTTTTCTTTAAAAAATGCGGACTATGCTAATCCTGGATATGTTTCTTAAATACCAAATGCCAACTTTGCCCTTCGACGACAATGGCATTGGACTTTTCAAAGACGAATGGATTTAAAAAATGATGAGGATCCTTCAACATCCTGGAGGAACTACGATGTATAGAAGTGGAGAGAATTGAGATCGAGAGACAGTGAACCTGGTGAAAGATGGTCACCCACCTCACCCTTCCCATAGAAATCTGATTGAAAAGCTCCTTTCACTGGGGAGAGTGACACCTCAAACTTCAAAGTTGCGTTTTTCTGGGGATTTTCGTTGCAAACGAATTTTCCCACCTAACAGGGTCTCAAAAACGAGAACTTTTGTGTGTTCCCCATATTTTGAGTTGCAAGACCTCTTTATTAGTGAAATGGGCATCTCAAAGTCGCACTTTTGCATTTTCCGCGTAAATCTTCCAAGGGTAAACTATGATTAGGCTTGGAGCCTTTTTTGTTTTTTTGTTTTGCTTTGTTTTTATTCTGTTTTGAACTTCAAATACATACCCAAAAATAAAACATGCCACAAAATAGACCTTCCAACGAATAAAAAAAATGTAAAAATTTATTGTAGTACATTAAAATGGGAAAATTATTCCAATGTACACAAGCATGTGTTTATGCAGTTGAATATCATGGAATGTGTGAATAACACATAAATTCAACTCAACTGACTTTCCATATGCCGTTTCAACTCTATATCAATAGTGACACGACAAATCTGCCACGTGCAACGCACGTGTATTAATACTAGTACAGTATAAAAGCTTGATCCGCAGTACTCATTTACCAAAAATCAGGCTTCAGTTTTTATGTTTTTCATGAAATGGAAGTCTTCCAAATTGTAAGTCATTCTATCCTATTTCAGAGTGGCTTAAAGTTTACTTAGTCCTCCGTAATTTATGGTGGCAGGTCCAAAAAATCTTGATTCATACAATAGGGTTAGCTGATAAATTTTGAGAGTAAAACATTATGGGCCCGTTTGTTTGACCTCCATTTTACCAAAATCTTGATGGCACTATTGGGAACAGACTACAGAGTACCGCTTCCCGTGATCACTCTGAAAACAGTTGTATGGGTGTGAGGCCGATTGCCCTAAAAGAGTTTAGGATAGATGGCGGAATCTTTCTGACAAGCAACAAAGGTGAAACTTCTCACTAATTCTGTTGATTTTTAAACTCCATCTACTATCATAAGATTTACCTATGATTAACTCGATCCATATATATGCTCACTATAGACACGTAAAATTTCTGGCCTATCACAAGCTGCCACATGTTGCTAGGGCACATAAATTGGCTAATTAAATTTTGCCAAGTGTCCGTAGGTCAAAAGTCCAAACACAATAAGTGGCCAATTAAATGTCACCACGTGTCTACAAGTCAAAGGTCACAGATATGCGGAGGGTCCAATCAAATGGAGCCATGTGTCAAAATGATGCAATTGTTAATTTATCAAGTCCGGCCAATCAAATTGTGCCACTTGGCGAAATAAATTCTATATCTCATTGTATACATAATTATCTTTCCCGAAATAAATAAGAACCGAAAGATTTTTATTGAATTTTAATTATTTTCCTTTAAATCAAATAAGGAAATAATTAGAGAGATGACTATGGAAAGAATTACAGTCTGCCATAAACTCTCCATCTCGCATCCCTATAATTAGAGGTGCTCTTTCTCATATTTTGGAGATCTAGACATTGAAGCTTCAACAGCTCTGAAGATCAAGCTTCAAAACCCTTCAGAATTTCTTCAAGTCTTCAAGCATTCAAGCTCCAGAGGTCTAAAGATCGAAGCTTCCAAGCCCTTCAGAATTTCTTCAAGTCTTCAAGCATTCAAGCTCCAGAGGTCTGAAGATCGAAGCTTCCAAGCCCTTCAGAATTTCTTCAAGTTTTCAAGCATTCAAGCTCAAGAGCTCTGAAGATCAAGCCTCAAAGCCCTTCAGAACTCCTTAAAGTCTGACACACATTCAAGCAACCAAGCTCCAGAGGTGTGAAGATCAAAGCCTCCAAAGCCCTTCAAAATTCTCCAAGCCCACATCAAGCAAGGCGGTTCTCCGATAAAAGCTTCAAAGCTCCGAAGAACATTCAACCTTCCATCAATTCCGAAGAACATTCAACATTCAACTTGTCAAGTCTGTCGATTCTTTGAAAGTCAGAGAAAACAAAATACAAGGTTATTTCTCTTGTTTGAGATACCTACACGAGTTCTTATTCTCACTTTTATGAAGGTCAATAGATGGGCAACTGAAGTAGCAAATTATCTTCAGGACAAGGATAAAATCTTCCAACACCCCAGCAAAATCTTCCAACACCTCGGCAAAATCTACCTCGGTGAACCCTCCTACGCAGAAACCTGCTGCATACCGCCCACCTCATGCTAAGACTGCAGAGGCCATTCAGGCTGAGGTTTGCATAATGCTACTCCTGATTTCTTTGACTGGGATTACCCATTTCAATGGCTTGCACCTTTAAATATTAGTTGGTATCTAATCCCACACATGGGGCATTTGGATTCATATGTCTAATACACATTTTAACATTAATTTGTTCGTGATGCTTGATGGTAATAGTATTTCCTATCAGCTTCGAGAATTTGAGTCCTTAGATATGGATAAAATAACTAGGTATATTCAGTGGATGTTGTTCCCAAATGATTTTATCAAACTCCCTAAGAGTTAATTAGAAGTCTGGAGGGAAGCAGTGAAAAAGAGTAAAATATGAAGAAATAAAACTGGATAATTGGAAATATCCTCACCTTTTTTCCCTCAGAGAGAAGTTCGGTCTACTACTACCCAGAGAGTTTCTCTCTCTAAAAGTTAGATCCCTAGGGTTTTATCCCATCCTTGCCGGCACCCCCTTTTTCCGGCCTTCTTCCTCCCCTTTCTCTCCTTGATTCCTACCTTTCTCACATCTTTTCCCCTCGTTTTCTTGTCCGATTGAGCTCTTGAGGGGTGGGGCTGCCGCCTCCTCCGCCCCACCCCTCCGCCTCCTAGTTCGTTGGCTGAAACCCACCTTCAACCCATGGCCGTCTGCCATCTCCGTGCCCATACCGCAAAACCCCAGATCTCAGCCTACGCCGCCATCCCCCAGATCTACAACCTCTCCACCAGAACCTCCACCTCTCCTCCGTTCCTTTCCGTTTTCCCCCTTTTCGAGATGGCTTAGACGACGATGGGTTGAACTTGGGTTTCTTTGCCCCCGTCCGGCTAATAAAGTTCTCTAATGCCATTGGCGGCGGCAAAGGGAGCTGGGCTTTATCCGGAGAAGAGACTGGCTGGCTAACTCGTGGAGACTCGGTGCGACTCAGAGCAACTCAGTGAGGTGACTCGGTGGTTCTCGGATTGTACTAGTGTCTGTGGATTATCTGCATCAGTTTGGTAGTTTTGTTTGTTTTTTGCTGAACTCAGTGTGACTCGGTTACATATGTTGTTTGAGTCCAGTATTAGTTGGTTTTAGGGTGTTGATTTGGATTACATTTGCACTGTATTGCTTTTAGGGTTTGAGCCGAGTACTCGTTGGGCTCTCTACTGCTAACATTTGATAGGATACATCATTCCATCCCGTAGGTGTTGGGTCTGCTTCGGCAGGTGTGTCTAAGAGCTAGTGGCATTATATGCCGAGCGAAGGCCGTGTTCATATCAACTGTTAGTGGTTTTGGTTTCACTCCTGTCATAGAATGTAATCGTTGCCGGATGGCTTTTATAATGAAATTCTTGACATTTTCAAAAAAACTGGATAATTGCAATACTGATTTAGCAGCAGTTGGAGTACCAGCAATATAGAACTAAGGATTCAATATCATGAGCTATCTTAAAGTGAACTTTATTGTTATCAAGGCTCGATTTTCCACTAGGATGGAGAAATTGTGGATGATGTAACCCATATTATCAAAGTAGGTAAGACTTGAGTGGAAGGGTGCTTCTGGCGTATTATCCATCGACGGATACCTACAAAAATTGGAAGAAGTTCATTTAAAGAATAACGATAAAGCCACTGTAACTATATGGAATTGTGGGCAGCTAAGAGACCAGATAAATGAGATGAATCTAAGCTGAAACGAGGAGGTTATGGCGGATATGTGATAAGACTAGGAAAGAAAGGGAAAGAAATGAAAACATTTGTGACTTGGCAGGGGTAGCACCAATTGGATTAAGTTGATAGAAAATAACTAAGATGGTTTGGTCCTGTACAACAGAGAGTAGCATACACAACAGTTAATGAAAATTTCTAGGCCCTACTAGGATGGGAAGGTCTAAACTTGTATGGAATGCCATCGTAAACAAAGTGTGTTGTTAATCGTATTTGATTGATTATATATAGCCCTTGACAGAGCAGAATTACAAACAAATATTCAGGTAGATGACCCCCATTAAATAAGATTTAGTACACAGGCTTAATTTTGTTTGGTAAGCTTTGGTTGACGCCCTCATCATTGGGGTGCCATTTTTGTGTCAGCGAAATTTTGTTCTATTGTGTTGCTACTTATTACTTAAGATTAAGTAGGAATACAGTAATCTCCTTCACTGCGTGATAGTGTTGAGCAACTGTAGAGGTGCAGGCCTCCTGTTATATGGATTGAAGAACTTCAACAGGTAAGTGATAACCAACTGTTATATGAAATGACTGAAAATAGAGCTGCTCAAGTATTATAGTAGTACAGCTGCAACCAGATTTCTGTTCTTTTGACCTCCTAAAATCAACAGGGCTATAAATTTTTTGTGAACCAACAATCGTTTCCACCCGGACTTGTTATGAGTTTCTTCTGAACTCTTTCAACTTCATTGCGTCGATGTATGTTAAATTGCACCAGTGTAGTTTGCTACTGTAACCTTCACCTTTTCAACATGTGTGGTTTCCGGATTATCCTTTTCTTTCTCCATTTTCTTTTGTTGTTTGCTTGTTTCTTTCTCTCCTTAATCTGTTTCTAATGATTTTGATGCTAATGACAGTTATTTGGACGAGGCCCTACGCAGTAAGTTCACTCTGTGGTCTATACTCTGTGATCTCTTCTCCCTCTCTCCTGATATGTCGAGTTTTGGTTGTCCTGTCATTGTGAATGTTTGTCCTTTTATTTCGTTCAGAGAAATGAGCAAGAATGCTTTGAAGAATATGAAAAAACGGGAGAAACAAAAAGAGAAAAAGGCTGCCGAAGCAGCTACCAGTGGTTCATGACATTGGTCCGTGACATTAGAGAGAGTTGAACAAAAAGAGAGACAGGCTACCAGTTGTTTTCTTGATGTGCTTGGGTTTTGATTTTCAGACAACTGCTCTGCGTCCAAGCTGGGTTTTTTTAGCCTTTATAAACTTTTTCAGGCGATGACAATAAATATCTGGATTTTGTATTTCCAGTTCCTTTTCTTTTGTACTCCTATAAAATCTCTGATTGCATGAGTACTCCCTCCATCTCTTTTTAATTGTTGAATATTCCATTTTGGATTGTTCCTTATAAGTGTGTGTTTTGAAAAGTTAATGAGTAAAAATTTGTACAATTATTGTTTTGCCCGTTTGAAAAGTTAATGGGAAAAGAGATAGTAATAAATAAAAATGAAGGATAATTTTGTAAAGTGGAGATAAAAATTGATGTGAAATGTGTAAAGTGGTGGTAAAAGTTGATGTTAAAGGATTAATGATAATGTTTTTTTAATAAATTGGAATTACGAAGCAACGCACTTAAAAAATGACGGAGGGAGTATAGTTTTGAAAGAATGTGGGATTTTGCGGAAGAAGTGTGTCATTTTGGTGGTTGAAAAAGTATCACCTCTAGATTTTTTTTTTTTTTGGTACTTTTATCACCTGTAGATTTGATTTGTTATGATTTTATGGTTTTCATCTTCAGCTGAGAAATCTCTTAGGTACTTTGTTTTTTGAACAGAAACTATAGAAGCTGAGGCTCTGTTTGTTTGAGTTGAAAATATTTTCCCCGAGAATATTTTCCTAAATTTTACTACTGTGTTCTCCCACGTATCACATTCTGTTAAAATAAACTTTTCCCTTCTAATTTGGTGGACAACGTGATGAGAGAGAAACGTAATTTAGAGAGAGAGAACGATTACTCGAGTGAGAGAGAGAGTGGGTCACGAATCAAGAAGAGGAAATTTGCTACAAGCATTGCCTACTGTCGTTTTCTTCCCTCTTTGACAGTCTCCTTCCCTTTTTTATTTTTATTTATTTTTACATATTGAAACAAACACCGGAAAAGATACTTGTGTTGTGTAAAAGTTTTTTGACGTAAAAAGTTTTACGCGGAAAATATATTTTCCATTGAAAAGCATTTTACATCGAAACAAATGCAACCTAAGAAACATAAATTTTCTACAACGTTTTTCACGTGGTAATTAAACTGTTTCTTCTTGCGGCGAATGTCCTTAAGCAAGACGGAAAAATGGCTGGAATCATCATATATTAACCACCAAAGAACCGGACAGGACAGATTATTGTGCTAGTGAGGACAAGAGCAGCCTCTTTGTGGTGCACAAATGCAACGAAAATTATGAAGGATTTAAGCAGACATAGATAGACGCAAGATTTGAGTGTGGATTGAGAGAACACAATAACAAACTTAAGAAACTACCAAAGGGAAAATCGAGCACGTCAATAAAAATTGTAGAAGTATTATTAACAAAAAGATCTTTCTATGGTCCGCCCAATAAAAACACACTATGACCGGTCATAGTGCGTCTGTTACCGGTCATAGTGCCTTTTTACAGGTACATTTCACATTAAAAAAGGGCACTATTACTGGTAATAAACACGCTATGACCGGTCATAGTGTGTCTTAATGTCTGCCCAAGTCAATTTTGCCTTAACAAAATTATCATTTATATAATTTCGATCAATGTATAAGATTACAAAGATATTAGCATAAACAATACCATCCATACATTATAGTGCATCTAATTCTAAAAGCATAACGTAGAAAACCTAGCGTGCAGTCTTTATCCAAAAGTAATAACCTAAAATTGCAGTCGACGCTCTTTCATTATATGGAGTGCATTTATAACTGTACAACATCAAAGCGCCAAGCAATGACTTTCTCAATGTAATTGACCATATAGCTCGCAATGAAATCTCTTCCTTCGTGTTCCATAGTCTAGTCTTCATCATGGCTGAAAATGCTTGCTTTGTTGTCGCTGTTGAAACCAGTAAAGTTAAAACAAGATGAATCAATTTATCAATATGGGGACAAATGATCGACTTTCTTGTTTTTGCCAACAATTGGCATAACTTAAAAATTATGGATAAATTCTGAAACTTCGAATGCCAAACACATCAAGCTTATAATTTTGCAATTGAAACTTCAAATGCAACTTTTCTTGCTCGGTGAAGTCCTTGAGATGGCATATATTTGACATCATAAGTATTGGAAGATTATTTCCATCCCTAGGATCAAAGCAGATCCAAGAATAAGTAAGTCCATCACATCCTCCTTAAAGCATCGGTTCAATTCTTGCAACTGATTATCACAACTTATTGGGCGGGTAATAGATTTATTAATTTTTTTTTTTGAGCGGGTGGACCTGTAACTTAAAGAGAATCAATTTGCTTGTTCTTTATTATGCACTTCTTGTTTATGAATTGTTAATTGCTTGCAATGTAAAGGTTATTGGGCAATGGTTATCTACCGGTGATTATTCACTCATGGTGCTATTGTGATCCTGGCATTTATGCCAGGTACCGAAGGAGGAGTTGGCAAGCAGTACTATCAGAATTATGAGCCGGCCGCCAATCAGAAAACTTATGAGGAGTGGGGCCTTAATTTAGAACTACAGGAGGCTCTGTTATTCGCAATACTTTTGTGTGGGATAAATTTAATTAAATCTCCGACAAATACCATCTTTTATTGTGTCAGACTAAATTGTCTTTTATGTTATTCTATTCCGCTAATTATTAAGATAAATCCTTTTTTTTAAATGAACCCTTTTATATCACCTGACGCATCTGAAATTCGGGGTGTTACAAGTTATAGGTGAAAGTGAGTGAATTTTTCAGACTTTATGTTGATTCTTCGTGACTAAATTGTCGATTTCAAGAGCTGAGAGCATCCTCATCAGGGGAGGCAAATCCCCCTGATGGCTAAGTTGTTGAGTGAAAGGGGAAAAAACCCCCAAAATTAGACTCAACAATTTTTTTGTAAATCTGCAAAAGTTATAATTTTGCTACAGTAACTCGGTAAATCCTTTGAGGCACTGTTCACGGGTTAAAACAATTCTCTCTCCTGACTTCCTGAATAGAGAGTCTGATTTTGTGAGTTTTTTAAAAAGTGACTTGTTAATTTATAAAATGTGTTTTTGAGATTAAATTTGGCCCAATTTTTTTTTAGGCTGATGAGGATGCTCTGAAGTGCACAAAATATCAAAGGTGCACGCGAAGGTCAAGACTCAAGACTAAGGGAGAGTTCTTGAATGGATTATTTGATTTTATCATCATCTTTTACGAATAGATAAAAGGAGGGTTGATTTTATCACACTAGATTTTATCACACTAGTGGTCCACAACATTTTATCACACTAGATTTTATCTATTGGGAAAACAAGGTGATTTTATCACCCCTCCATAAAACACCAGCTAAAATTAACTTTCCCATTTTATCTCATAAAATCCATTCAAGAACTCCCCCTAAGATAAGAAACTACTATTCAACACCAAACAGACAGGTGGAATATGCAAATATGGGTAGAGAGTCTCGGGACATGCTAGCTACATTGGTTTGGTATTACGAACAATTAATTTAGACCACGCGTACATTTTTTCATATTTGGTATGATAGAATTTTTGAATGCCGGCCACCTCCGACTTAAAAACCTGGCTCTGAACGTATGTTTGTCTATATAGGCCATTACAGAAAGAGATCATTTGTTTTGAAAACTCATCATAGTACCCTCCCAGCCACATGATGTGGCATTTCTCGGATAATAGAAATAGATTTCCAGTTTCCACCATATTGTTCAGAGGGAAGAGTGACAGAAAGCAGGCAATGAGATTTTCAGGACCAGAGATCCCATCCATGATCCATGCAAGAAGCCCAATCTGGTTCTATGAAGTTATTTTTACAAGGAAAATGGGAAAAAAATCCACTTTAGTAGTTATGTGTTTCTGAAGCGTAAATTTGGATTGGAATGGGCCAAATTAAAAAGAAGAAGAAGGTAGTGAAGTGATGAACAGAAGAAACCAAATACATATTTCATTAGATGTTTCGAAACCCAAACATACATATGGTTGTTTATTCATATCCATAGTTCAAACAACATACAAAGACAACAATTACATCATAATATGAGTGCCAACCTAAGACTTCTACTCATCCACTGCTAAATGCAACTCACCCGAAACAGAAGCAGCTACCACATTATTGGATGAACCAACAACTGGTGGAGGGTTATTTTGCTTCATGAAAGCACGCCACTCATTGATATACACAGCTCGATCACTACTTATGCTTGGAAGTTGACGGTGTCGGAGGATTTCCAGAATCTCTTCAGTTTCACCAAGAAGACGAGCCGCATGTCTCACACCCTTCTCCCTTTTCTCTACGGTGTTGCAGTAACATTTTAGAGAAATAACTCGAGGTAAATTGATAAGGCAAGCACCCAAAATATCTGCAATCATGACAGACAATTCCTCGAACAAGTTCTCAGCTATATGGTCATCCGAATTGTTTTCATAGTGGTTCTTCAGTATAGTGTGGCTAACTCTATACATTGAATTAGCCACCAAAACTTTGGAACTTCCGTTTATGCTTCTTTGAAACTTAATTGCGGTTTTTTCAGCTATATCAACTAGGGTTTGAAGAATCTCCTGGGTGGTTTTTCCTTTGACAGAAAGTTTCCGGAAATCCGTGTCTAGCCACTTGCGATAAAGTTCAATTCCTACCCACACGACATCTGCTGCATGCTTTATGTTCAATGAATTTTCTCCTTTGGAGCTAATGCTTTCCACAAGGTTGGCATACGAAAGGCCTTCACTGACACTACTTATTAATTGATCCACCTTATGATTTTCAATGGTGGGAAGTGCAACGGCAATGCTGGTTAAGGTCACCACTGGCAGAATCCAGCAATCCAGAACTTGGATGGTACTATCAAAATCTAGTACCCCCTTGAAGCTGTCGTTGGATATCTGTAAAAGCTTTGTTAAATTTTTCGGCCGATGAATTTTACCCAACTGAATCGCTTGATTCAATTCATCACACATATTCGTCAGAATACTCTTGGGCAACTTTGCTTCACCTTCAAGTAGCAGAACATAATCACTAAGGTTCAACTTTGGACTTGAATCTTTAGGTTCTGAACTTTCATGATCAACTGAGCCAACTGATGCTGATATGTGGCCAGACTTCAACCTCTTGTAGTAGTAGAAGCATGAAAAAAATGGGAGTATGAAGATAATGGAGATCAGCTGAACCGACTTACAAGTTGCCACTATTCCAAACTGGACACCTATGCACAAGTTCAAAACCAAAATTTTCATACCCTGAATAATTTTTTTGCATTTCATATTGTGGATTGGTAAAGCTAATGGTCTCTCTTTCCACTCGACTAGCGTTTGAATCCAGTAGCTTTCTACTAATTTGAACTCTTTTCGGTGGTCCTCAGTAATTAGGTTTCTACAGTTGAAGCATATGGCAGTAAACCATCTACAAACTGGAGCAACCGTACCGATGGCCACACCAACAAACTGAATCCATAGAATCCATGAGGTTGACCATTGATAACTTGAAGAATTGCTTTCCCCATATGTTACCCCAGGCTGCTTCTTGTTTATTTTAACCTCTGCTCTTACTAAGAGGATTGCAGTGAACAGACAGATTGCACCCGAAGTAGAAGAGGTCACAGAACGCGCCATCACGAATTGGGGGCTTCCGGTTTCTGCCATTACCCAATATTTTTCAACCACATCTTTCAGCTTCTGATTAGTAAGCTTGCCAATTTTCTCTAAATTTCCCTCATCACAAACAGTTTTGTGTAATTCATTATATTTTGAGTCTAGATACCTCTTAGTGGTGGGAACCATCAAACCTGAGGAACTCAATGTCACAAATAAAACAAACATGGAAACAAGGACATATATGTGTGGATACCGCATACCATAAATGCCCCGATAATAGAGTTGGATGCACATATCTACAATAATGGTGATTACAAGAACACCCAAGGCCACGATGTTCATGAGAATTGCATTGTCATCCATCAAAGCGAAGGAAGTTAGAAAATTACCCATCACTGTAGTCATGAAAATAGTGCTGCTAATCTTTGCCATTGTGTCTGTGTTGCCCCACATGACAGAGGTAAAATCCACTGGCAGCTTCATTGCCACAGCTAATACAGTGATGGAAGCAGCATTCATTGTGAAAAACTTGCAGGGGAACCAAAGCTTTTTTCCCCTGAGTCCGTGAATGACGTCTCCGGCCATGGCAACAGCACAGACTAGAGATGCTGCCGCGACATACATGCCGATCCATGGCATAGGAGTTTCGTAATATTTTTGCATACCGACTTCGTTAGTATCATAATCACAAATGCTAGGTGCTGCCATTTCCTACACCCTTCGATTGTAAGTTGTTGTATAAAAAACAGAACGTGCATTATTTTTTTGCTCTCCCTTTGTATTTAAACTTACTTTTCGTAAGCGGTTTCTGGCTGCTATTTTCGTGGAAAATACGCAATAAGGTTTGGGTCCCTTGACCTGACTTGCTAGAAGCTTCGTTAACTTGACTTTGTAGAAGGTCCATTAAATACAATAACCAGACGTGTATGATTTTGAACAATGAGTTAAATCCAACGCACCCCGGGAATCTTGAATGCTATGAATCACTGGAATTAGCCCTGTTAATTGATCGGATCCAATCTGAAATTGACAGGATCCGGATTCGAATAGTTGAAATCCAAATTCGGTAAAATCCAATATCAGTAATTCGAACAGAATTTTAAGATATCCAATCCGAAAATCTGAATCCGACCATTTTTTAAATATACTAGGTGCTGTAACACGTGTGTTGCACGTTTAGCTCGCCCGTTAATGAATTGATTTGTCTGATAATATTTTTTAATGGAAGTTATATATATATATAGAAATGTATATATAGTTGTTCGTGAATTATTGCATTTTAAAATGAAAAATGCTAACGTGTGCCTAGAGATAGTACACCTTACCACACCAGTCAACATGCAAGTTATGTACTGGACTCCGACACAAATAATATATATACGAAACTTATTTTCCAAAATTATTATTTTTTTACATTGAAAAGTGGGGGTCAGCAGGGGCACGTGCCTCCCTTGAATCCGTCCCTGCTGCGGACTATCTATCTCCTATAAGATTAGTGGGTGGGAGACGAGAAAGTGGGTATAATAATGAAAGAAGGCAGATAAAAAAATAGGGGAAAAAAAAAAAAGGCGCAAGACATTTTTTTTTTTTTTTTTTTGGGTAATTCAGCTTGAAATTAAAAGGGGTTAAGCGAATGTACAGCCTACAAGGGGCATACCCCAAGGAGGACAAAATGAAAAATAAAGAAAAGAAAGAAAAATTACATGTTCCCTGGCACAGCCCGCCGGGGTGAGAAAATTGATGATCCGAGCACAACCCGCTAGGATAAGATTAAAATTAGTTAACGGCACAAAGGCCAACTACCACCTTGTTCTCCAATAGATTTTAGGTAGATTTTATGAAAATCTCATAAAATAAGCATTTTATAGAAATGTGATAAAATGAAGTTGTTTCCCAACTGATAAAATGTAGTAGTTTTTCTATAGATTTTAGGAGAATTTTATGAAAATCTCATAAAATGACTTTTACATTTTATGTGTTGAGATTGGAGTGTCATAAAATGTGAAATTTTATGTTCCTAAAATCTATTGAAGTTCATTGTGGGGCCAAAGCTCACTGTTTGACATTTGAAATTTGCATGTAAGGCTGAAGAGTCCTTTACTTTTGCTATCAAGTCTGCATGTGCCCCATGTACCCATGTGAAAGGAAAGTGGGCCAGCTACTACTGCTTTGCGTGTAATTGTTTCTCGTGTACCCATTTGTCGTCCCACATTGTAAAAGTGGGCCCCACCGTCTTCTTCCCTAGGAAGGGTGTGTAGAATAGGAGTTCTTCTTCCTCAGAAATAAACCCAGAATGCACAAAATTTCCAGACATCAACCGAAATTATTGATTACATACCCAGATTAAAGTATAACAGCCCCAAAATAAGATGGAGCTCATGGATTCCGAGAGAATAAGCAACTCCAACACATGCTCTTTTCTTTAAAATGAAGAGTGGAAGTAACATATTAAGGGAAAATTTTGTAATTTATGCTCTCTTTTCTTCAAAAAGTTGTACTGTTTTTTTTTTTTTGCACGGCAAAAAAATTTCATTAATCACTGAAAAATACAATGACTAAAAGGAACAAGGAACAAGGAACAACTTTTTTTGCACGGCAAAAAGTTGTACTGTTTGGAGGGATCCATCCACTTTTTTGTCACATCCACTCTTTAAATTTAATTTTGAATCTTCCAAATTAAAGAGCCAAAATTAAATTTAAAGAGTGGATGTGACAAAAAGGTGAATGGATCCCTCCAAACAGTACAACTTTTTGAGGTAAAGAGGGCATAAATTACAAAATCTCCTATTAATATGTCACTTCCACTCTTCGTTTTAAAGAAAAGAGCATGTGTTGGAGTTGCTCAAGTTCACCACATAAGTGAGGAACCAGATCTAATATTGTCATAGACTTACCTATGGCGCCATGATGGCGTAGCCTACAATGGGCCTAATCAAATAATTCATGCACCGGTCTCATAAACTTCCAATGTTAAGGCCAAATTTTGGTACAAATAATAATAATATTGTGACCAAAAGTCACGAAAACTTGTTGATAAATTTTGAAAGTCAAACATTATGGGTTCATTTGTTTGACCTCCATTTTAACAAAAACTTGTTGGTACTGCTGGAAACAGAGTACCACTCCCCGTGATCGCTCTAAAAACAGTTGTGTGGGTGTGAGGCCACACAAGGGTGAAACTTCGCGCTAATTCCGACAACAAGAACCAAAGGTGAAACTTCGCAGTTCACACTAATTCCGTTGATTTTTAAACATGAAGTGGGAGATCACTTAGTAATATTTGGGACCTCTCTACTCATTACCAATTAGTTTTGAAATAGATATAAAATTTTCACAAAACTCAAACGTGGTAGGAAAAGGCCCAATTTTGACTTTTGAGTCCATAGCTTCTTGACAGGGTCAAACCTACTCCGAAAACCACCTACATAATTTCTTATAACCGCACAATGTTTGTCGTGAAATGGAAGTCTTCCAAATTTTAAGTCATTCTATCATATTTGACAATAGCTTAAAGTTTACTTAGTCTTCCGTAATTTATGGTGGCAGCCCCAAAAATTCTTGATTCATACAATTTGGGTTAGCTGATAAATTTTGAAAGTCAAACACTATGGGCCCATTTGTTTGACCTCCGTTTTAACAAAAACTTGTTGGCACTGCTGGAAACAGAGTACCACTCCCTGTGATTGCTCTAAAAACAGTTGTGTGGGTGTGAGGCCACACAAGGGTGAAACTTCGCACTAATTCCGACAACAAGCACCAAAGGTGAAACTTCGCAGTTCACACTAATTCCGTTGATTTTTAAACATGAAATGGGAGATCACTTAGTAATATTTGGGACCTCTCCACTCATTACCAATTAGTTTTGAGATAGATGTAAAATTTTCACAAAACTCGAACGTGGTAGGACAAGGCCCAATTTTGACTTTTGAGTCCATAGCTTCTTGACGGGGTCAAACCTACTCCGAAAACCACCTACATAATTTCTTATAACCGCACAATGTTTGTCATGAAATGGAAGTCTTTCAAATTTTAAGTCATTCTATCATATTTGACAATAGCTTAAAGTTTACTTAGTCTTCCATAATTTATGGTGGCAGCCCCAAAAATTCTTGATACATACAATTTGGGTTAGCTGATAAATTTTGAAAGTCAAACATTATGGGTCCATTTGTTTGACCTCCGTTTTAACAAAAACTTGTTGGCACTGCTGGAAACAGAGTACCACTCCCCGTGATCGCTCTAAAAACAGTTGTGTGGGTGTGAGGCCACACAAGGGTGAAACTTCGCACTAATTCCGACAACAAGCACCAAAGGTGAAACTTCGCAGTTCACACTAATTCCGTTGATTTTTAAACTCCATCTACTATCATAAGATTTACCTATGATTAACTCGATCCATATATATGCTCACCTATTAGGCAACCTTAATTTCCATGCATGAAAGTCTGGAAATTATCCATTTCCATTATAAGAAGAAAGATTAAAAAAAATGTCCATTTTTCCCTTGGAAGAAAATACTGTTTATGGGGGCCGAATATAAAGGTATATGGCCGGACATAATTAGATGCCGTATGAATTAGATACGCGGAACAATCGACCCCATAATGGCCGACAGCGTATAATAATGCCGTATGTGCAAATTGGTTCACCTAACCTCCATCATCTTCACACTCCCACTATTCTCATGTTTCTACTTCTACAAGAGGATGAAGGTGGACCCCGTATCTGAATCCTGTGCCTCAACTAATAACGGAAGTTCAGAACCCGAAAGTTCGAGTGCAGAGTTGGATCTTTATGTTCTGCGACTTGAAGGTGAGGCGAAGCTGCCAAAAATTATTGTGAAGAATATTTGTCATGAACTGAATCAAGTGATTCAGAAGGGTAAAAGTCAACAGCCAAAAAATCTAAAGGAACTCTTACAGAAATCCAACGACGACTTGAAAGGGGTTGCTGATTTTGATAGTACTAGCCATGTTCCGAATTGCTGGACTATGCCAGTGGTGAACTTAACCAGCATTGCTATTGCACTCCCTTACATTGAAAGTCATCTGGTGGACCATTTGATATGTAGTGTGAGTGAAGGCCTTTTGTATGCCGCTGTTGTAGAGGAATGCTTTAGCTCCAAAGGAGATAATATGATAAACTTGAAATGTGCAGCAGATGTTGTGTGGGCAGGAATTGAACATGATGGCAAGTGGCTCAATTGGGATCTTCGGAAACTGCCTCTCGAAGGAAAAACCATCGAGGGGACTCTCCAAACCTTAGTTGATATTGCTGAAAAGGCTACCAGTGAGTTTGAAGGAAGTGTGACCGGAGGTTCTAAAGTTCTAGCTGCTAATTCAATGTACAGAATCAGCCAAACCATACTGAAAGACTATGAAGGCAATATGGATGCCCACATTGATGGGAACTTGTTTGAGCAACTATCCGTCATGATTGCAGATATTTTGGGAGCTTGCCATTTGAATTTACCACGTGTTATAATTCAAAAATGTTATCGCAACGCCATAGAAGAAAGGGAGAAGAGCGTTAGTCACGCGGCTTTTTTGCTTGGTAAAACTGAAGAGATTCTGAAAATCCTTGAGCACAAACAACTGCCATGCTTAAGTGGTGATCGACCTGCGTATATCGATGAGTGGCGCTCTTACATGATGCAAAAGGACCCCCCCTACTATTGTTCCTTCATCTAGCAATGCGATATATGAGGCATCTAGTTCTGGTGAGTTGCATGATAATGTTACTGAGTAAATGCCTAGATTAGCTTATGTGATGCTATTATATTGTACTCCCATTTTGTTTTTGTTGGGGTTCATGAAGTTCTGTCGTTTGTAAATTAAAAATGGTCATATGGCTTCTGCATTAAGCTATGCGATTTCTAGTCTAGATAATTTAAGTGTCAGACTCATATGGCACGTTTTATTGAAGGGTTTGTATATTGCTTTAAAACTACTTTTATACTAGCATTTTCTAAATTTTGTACAGGTTGCATAGCTTTTTCTGTTTCTCATCTGTTTATAAATGGACGCAGAGATGAAAAAATAGGATCCAATACATAACCCAAAAAAGCTACCACACAAAAAAGTCAATCCATGCATCTCATGTTCTGCTTGTTTTTCTGTTCAAAATTCTTGCTCTTCTATAGTTACAAATCATCTATCAATTAACACTGTTAGAAAAATGACTGGACAAGAAGTTTGTTTTTGTGGATGTTGTATATAAAACATAACCGTAATATGTCTTTATAGATTACAAGACTTGGTCACTAAGAAATCTAAACAACTTAGAAAAACATGCATAACAAGAAAACATAGACTAGTTAGGATATATGAAAAATAGCCCTGTTTAAACAGCAGTGGCGGCTCCAGTAGCTTAATTAACCAACAATATATGTGTAATACCTCAGGTTTGGGGGTAAATGGTGTTTAGTCCCACATTGGTTGTTTACATGAGTAGTCTTGGGTATATAACAAACCATGTGGGCTACTACTAGTACCTTGGGCTTAAACGCAGGGGTGATGTGGCCGGTGGATCAAATCAGGGTACCGGGCTAGTGGTCAACATGGGGCGTTACAAATGGTATCAGAGCCCTGCCCTGGTCCAAGTGGTGGGTAGGATGCGTTCTGCCACCACGGACACCAGGGGAGGTTGCTGGGACTATGCAACGAGGACGTTGCATCCCTAGGGGGGAAGATTATAATACCCCAGATTTGGGGGTAGATGGTGTTTAGTCCCACATTGGTTGTTTATATGAGTAGTCTCGAGTATATAACAAACCATGTGGGCTACTACTAGTACCTTGGGCTCAAGCATTTTGGATCCTGTGGTGTGGCTAGTGGATCAAATCAGGGTACTGGGCTAGGGGTCTACATGGGGCGTTACAATATGCAAAAACATACATGTCATATATTAGTATAAATATTACGATCAAAAGACATAACCTCCATTCCAGACAATTTTCTATTACGCAAAATGAGAAACTAAAAATATGTATTTGTTCAAAAATTTCATAACCTTTTAAAGTTCTTGCCCTACTGGTCAGGGTGGACAATCTTTTGTAAATAGAGGAACAAGAATTTACAATTTTTTGAATGAGCTAAACAAGCGTATTAATCTACTAATACTATCATTAAAAGAATTTGTGGCGAATATGCTAAGATAGATCTTTTTAAAGATATGATATTCTTTTAGTTGATATGAAGAATTTTTTTTGTTAAGGGCTTTAATTGGATTGTTATATTGAACTGACTAGTGGGTTGATTTTTTGGGCCATGGGTTCAAATATTTTTGGATTAAGTGTTCAAATTTTTTTGAGTCCCATTCTTGAATACCCAACTCAAAAAAATTTGAACACCTAATCCAAAAAAAAATATTACATATATTCTAACAAATTATTATTTTGGGGTATTCAAGTGACCATCCTCCCTTACACATGGAGTTGCCACTGCTAAACAGGTAATATAACAACAAAACCTAGAAAAATGGCAATATAATATTTCTAATATCCCCCTCAACTCAAGAAGGTCTACAAACTTGAATTTGAAAAAGCCAATAAATACCAGGAACCAGGACAAGCCAGGAAAAAAACCAGGACCAGGACAAGCCAGGAAAAAAACCAGGAGAAGCCAAGAGAAATCGAGGTGGTGCTACGTACACCATAAACCAGAGAGCCGAGATAGGAGAGATCAAGATGAGTGAAGGGAAGTAGAAAGAACTGTAGTGATGGTGATGACGACGATGATGAAGATTACTCGGAGGTTGGTGAATGGTGATGGTGGTGTAAATCGAGATTAGTTCTTTTCTTTTTCTTTTTTTCCCAACAAGATAACCAATTCATTGATAACCATGACAAATAGAAAACATCACGTAGCACATCCATCCATAATCAAAGGCGTGGATAGCCAAACTGGTGAATAGGCTTCCCATGTGGAAACCCCTTGACCTACACCTCCATACCCCTTCCTAGCCAGACAATCGGCGACACCTCCACTACGCCTAACAAAACCAAACTCACCTTCAAACGCCATTCTTCTATTATCCTCCACAATCAATGATGGAGCCAGGGGGTGGTTAGTAGGGGCAGTCGTCCCCCCTACAATTTTAAAAAGTCCTGCTATTACATTGGAAATAAATAAATAATATATATATATATATATATAGGAGGACGATCTATTGAGGACTTCCTCATTAAAATTCCGTGAGGACGTTATGGGTCGAGGTCGAATTTTGATGATCCGAACCGCTCAATGTGTTTAAAACGTGTTTTTAAGGGTCACTGTGAGGAATCGCAAAAAAAAAAAAAAAAAAAATTACCCGAAAGGGCTTCATTCGAGCATTTTTCGATAAATTGTATATGTACGGTTATTATGAAAAACTGCTCGGATGAAGCCCTTTCATGTTTTTTTTTTTTTTTTGCAATTCCTCGCATTGGCCTTAGAAAACATGTTTTAAACACATTGAGCGGTTCGGATCGTCGAATTTTGGTTCGAAAAATAAAAAAAGGGGTGATCCTCATGGAGTAGATCAATGAGGGAGTCCTTAGTAGATCATGATTGTATATAAATATATAAAGGCCGGTTCCCCTCACACTTAAAAAAACACATAAAAAAACACAACACTCTTCTAGACCCCTTGTGATGTTCTGAACGGTTGATCTTGTTTAAATGAGTAAAATAAAAGGTCCTACAAAATTTCAGCTCAATTGGATAACGGTAAGTGCTTGATCCAAACAACTTTAAAAACACTAGTTCCTATCACAGTTTTTGCAAAACTATTTGGATCAAGCACTTACCGATATCCGATTAAGCTAAATTTTTGCAGGACCTCCTATTTTACTCATTTAAACAAGATCAACGGTTCAGAACATCACAGTGGGGCCTAGAACAAAATCGTGTGTTTTTTTATGTGTTTTTTTAAGTGTGAGGGGAACATATATATATATATATATATATATATATATATATAGAGAGAGAGAGAGAGAGAGAGAGAGAGAGAGAGAGAGAGAGAGAGAATGTTCTCCTAAGGGATCCCTTATTTAAATTTGGTGCGGACCTCACCTTTCCGGATCAAATTTTGATGATCCGAACCGCTCAATGTTTTTAAAATGCGTTTTTAAGGGCCTACGCGAAGATTCGGCAAAAAAAAATACCCGGAAGGGCTTGATCCAAACACTTTTCGGTAAAACTGTACATATGTACAGTTTTATCGAAAACTGTTTGGATCAAGCCCTTCCGGGTATTTTTTTTTGAAGATTTCTCGCGTGGACCTTGGAAAACGCATTTTAAAAACATTGAGCGGTTCTGATCGTCAAAATTTGATCCGGAAAGTTGAAAAAAGGCTAGGTCCGCACCAAATTTTTAATAAGGGATCCCTTAGGAAAACAGACAGAAGAGGATTTTGGTTTTTGAAACATTTAGAAAAAAATTTCAAAATTTCTTAGATCTAGGTTTTTGAAAAATGAAGGCAAAAAAAGGAAAATAAAACACAAACATACACATATACACACAGAGAAACTACACATACACACACACGGACCTAGACCGCGTCTTTCAAAAAGCTAGGGTTTCGGGTTTTGAAAAAAAATTCCTAAACCGCACTAGAGAGAACACGAGAGAGAGAGAGAGAGAGAGAGAGAGATAGAGAGACCTGGAGCGTTCGAGCTTCGTCTTCTTCGTTGGACCTGAAACTTCAACAAGTTAGGGCTAGGGTTAGCGTTTCTGAAAAAAGAACACCAAATAGAGAGAAATATGAAGAAGACGAGTTCGATCGAACGAGGGAGGGAGAGAGAGAGAGAGATTCCAGACCTGCTTGCTCGATTTCAGTGGAGATGGAGTCGCTTTCTTCTTCTTCGATCGACTTTTCGAAATCGCCTCTCTCTACTCTCTCTCTGGTGAACGAAGAAAATAGGGGAAATGGGTGGATCTAAGGGTTTTATACTGACCCATTTACTCTAACCCGGTACCTCTTTACCCGGTCCCATGACCCGCGAATATGTTTTTAACCCGATGTCTCCCACAGCCGTTGGATTAGATCCAACGGCCAGCACGAAAGGACCGGATTTTGTTAATTTACAGGAGGCTGGACTGGAAGGAGAGTGTATCAAATACTAGTATTCAACTACACAAATGAGTGCATTATTTTGAAAGGGTAGTAGTTGGTGCTTGCTTTGTGCACATGCATGTTAGTTAAAATTCGGCGAATCAACCAAACAAGTGCTTCGGCGAATCAACCAAACAAGTAGCAAGCAAAGATAGAGAAGCAAAAAAAAAAAAAAAAGATAGAGATGCAAAGATTCCTGAACTTCATCTGCATTCCATGGATTCATTAAACTGCCAAACCAAGATAAACAAGCAATTCCGGTTAAACTGCCAAACCCAATTTTGATTTCCACACTTCCAAAAGTTTAGGGCAGCAAATCTCCTGTTGAAACAGTTGAAAGACAAAGTCACAAAACCAAACATCGTTACATTTAAGATCCTAAGCCGAGCCGAGCCAATTCAATCCAACAATTCATATCCGAAACCAAACATCATTACATTTATTCACTAGAAAGGCGTACTAATACGAAGATCATAAAATAATGTACAATTCCACTTTGAAACTCTGGAAGAAACTTGGTCTTGATAAATTAATACTGCTACTATTTTCTCTTTCAGCAAAATCATTATCTTTCTCTTCTTCTTCCTCCTAGGTCTCCCAAAGAAACCGAGCATAGGAAGCCTTAACGTAACTGCAAATCACCAAAAACCAAGATCAACTTAGCATACAAATGAATGCTTTACTGAATACATCTACTTTCCTTTAGTTTAGAAGATCAAAACAAATCAACTAATCTTCCCCATAATAGAATCAGAGCCAAGGAGGACTAAAATTCCTCATCCAATATGGATATTTGAGTATAATAGCAACCCCAACACATAATCCTTTATTTTTCTATGATGAGAACAGCTTTAATGAACTGAAAAAAAGGTTAACATAAGCTTTAATGAACTGAAAAAAATGGATCTCTTTATTGTCATTTTCACTCCACATTGGCAGTAGTGCTTATCACAAGGAATACAACAGGAAAAGCCATATATTCCTTTATATGGTTGTCATTTGTGTTTTTCAGAATGTGGAAATCTTTGTTTATTCAGCAGACCTATTTCCGTAAGCACACTTCAGCATTTGAAAAAAGAGGACCATCCTAAAGTCTATGCCAGTAACAAAGAATCCTAACTTTGCAAGCGGTGTCCCAAAATTTATTGATGGATTATACCATGAAAATTTTGCTTTCCCCTTCCACTGACGCAACTACACATGGATAGTTTCTCCTTTCTGAAGTTTTACCCATCTTTTGAACTCCACTAAACTAGCGGTGCAAAACTTTGTAATAGTTCCTCACCAGCTACAGCTTGAAGTCTTAGAAACTGACATTCAGAACCAAAATAAACCCTAGAAATAAAAAAAACAAAAAATACAGACACAGAGAGACAACGAGAGAGAGAGACTAACCTTGAGGGATCCATCTTCTTCGTCGTCTTCGTTTAGATCCCTCCAAATCGATCGATCGATCTTCTTCTTCGTTTTTCTTCTACTCAGCAAATCTCGAAATCGACCTAGGGTTTGTTCGAAGAATACGTTAGAACGAAACAGAGAGAGAGAGAGAGAGAGAGAGAGAGAGAGAGAGAGAGAGAGAGAGAGAGAGACGTTACCCGAAGCTTAGAGACGATCTGGTTTTCTCCTTCTCTTCTTCTTCGACTCCAGTCGTCTCTCTTTCTCTCTCTTCTGTGGAACGAAGGAAGAAGGGGAAAAGGGGGTTATGACCCGCGAACCAAATACCTGACCCGAAATTGATTTAACCCGGTTCGACCCCCTTTTAACCCGCGAATGGTTATTTAAAATCTGAGCCGTTGGATCTCATCCAACGGCTGAAGGGAGAGGTGCGTATGGAAGACTTCCATCAGGGTCCCTTATGAGATGCTTATTCTATATATATATATATATATATATATATATATATCACCGAGCTTCCAATCCAAGCTCCCGGATTTTCCGGACCTCCACCTTCCCAATTTTTTTTTGAAAATCCGAACCGTTAGATGTGTTTAAAACGTGTTTTTAAGGTCCAACGCGAAGATTTGGCAAAAAAAAAAATCCCGGACGGGCTTGATCGGGGCAGTTTTTCACAAAAACGCTATACGGATCGTCGAAATTTGGTCCGAAAAGTGAAGTCCGGACGGTAGGTCCGTAAATTGTGGTTTGGATAGGCAGGGGACTCATATATATATATATATATATATATATATATATATATATATATATATATATATATATATATATATATATATATATATATATATATATATATATATATATGATAGCGATCACCTAAGGGATCCCTTATTAAAATTTGGTGCAGACCTCACCTTTCCAGATCAAATTTTGATGATCCGAACCGCTCAATGTTTTTAAAAATGCGTTTTTAATATGTACAGTTTTATCGAAAACTATTTGGATCAAGCCCTTCCGGGTATTTTTTTTTATGAATCCTCACGTAGGCCTTTAAAAACGCATTTTAAAAACATTGAGCGGTTCAGATCGTCAAAATTTGATCCGAAAAGTTGAAAAAAGGCTAGGTCCGCACCAAATTTTAAATAAGGGATCCCTTATTAGATCATATATATATAGCCTAAATTTCTAGTCCACACTCCCGAAAATAAGGAAAAAAGAGGGTTTTTTTGTGTTGTAAATTATTTTTGGAAAATCCGATCCGTCCAATGTGTTCAGAAGGTGTTTTCAAGGGTCCACGAGGAAAATCTTCAAAAAAAATACCGGGAAGGGCTTGATTCAAGCAGTTTTCGCAAAAAATGTAAATATATATTTTTTGCGAAAACTACTTGGATCAAGCCCTTCCTGGTATTTGTTTTTTTTGAAGATTTTCCGCGTGGACCCTTGAAAACACCTTCTGAACACATTGGACGGATCGGATCGTCAAAAAAAAATTTGGATCATGAGGTGCGGAAATTAAAAGTCCGGATGTGAAGCAAACCCTATATATATATCATCAAACTATATTGTCCCGTCCCCCCTCCATTTTTTCATTTAAAAATAATAATAGTTACAGCTTTAATATTTTTCGAGCTATGAAACAAATTTGTACTAAAATTAGTCTTAATGAGGTTTGATTACAATCCTTTTAAAGAAAATAAGGCCCACAATTTATAACCCAACTAACTTAGCCCATTCAATTTTAAAAACTAAGGCGGATTGAAATTTTGGAAGTCCAAAAACTCCTTATTAGTTTCAGTATATAGATAAACGTTAAATATTTATGCAATCTAAGTTGATATAAGAAACGTGTTTAGTTTCCACATGTATTAGTGTTATTTTGTACTTTTTGATCGTTGTCTCTCTTTATTTTAATTTTTTTAATTACATATATTTATCCCCCTATGCAAAAATTCTGACTCCGTCCTTGTCCACAATGACCTCTAAGATCTTGGTGAATGTCACTTCGCCTTTTTGATCATCTGAATAAGGGTCAAAGAATCCCCTTCCCATCAACCTCCCATTCGAATCTCTCCCCACCAGACCTATACCGCCTTTGCGAGTACTGCACACACCAACCCCCGCGTCAAAATTACATTGAGATTTGTTGTAGATAGTGGATGTGAGTATAATTAGAGTGCCCGACTGCCCGGCGAACCACGTCAAAGCTTAGGCTGCCCGCAGGAAAGCGAAAAAATCCACAGGGCCAAAATTTTATGGCTCTAATACCATGTTAGAAAAAAACAAATTGAGAAGAAGCTTGCTTTTATTGTATGTTGGAGCATAAAATATAATCTTAACATGCCTTTGTATAAGCTATAACACTTGGCGACTAAGAAAACATGCATAACAAGAAAACATAGACTAAAACTTGAAAACATGAATAATAGTCTCGTCTAAACATAACAAAGCCACACAATCTCTACCGTAAACTCCAGGACGCGTCTTGATACAAGGGAAATTTTTCCGACCACTTCCCGCACCTAATTCAATAACTGGCTCCGTTCATATTTTATATCAGTTGTCTAAAATAATGTTAATTTGATGCCAAAACCGTATGTGATCTGAATACAAAAATAACGCAGAACTAGATTTTGCTGAGTTCCGATCCAGTGCACAAAATCTAATTTTGATTTGTTTTGGTATTCGGATTACTTACGATTTGATATCAAATTAGCAAGACTCACAACTATGATTTTCAACGAGTTTTAAAGTACCAACGGAACCTATTATTGTATTAGGTGCGAAGCTGCCGGAGAACTGTGGACGGCAGGAGGTGTAGTTTCGCCTGCAACTGCATGCGGACAATCTATCTCCCATAAAATTAGTGGGTGGGAGACTAGAGAAGGTGGGGATAATAATGAGAGAAAGCAGATAAAAAAAGGTAAGTGAGGAAAGAGAGACAGTGGAGGAAAGGATAAGCAATGGCCCTAATCAAATAATTCATGCACCTGTCTCATGAACTTCCAATTTTAAGGCCAAATTTTGGTACATATTGTGACTTAAAATCGCAAAAATATGTTCACCCAAAAAAAAAAAACCACAAAAACATAACAAAAGATATTAAACAATAATAATTAAGAACATAACAAATGCATATTAAGAAGCCTAGATGCATACATTTTGACACTTACGACGTGTCCAATTTGTCTGTCACACCCAATTTGTCTACTACACCTTTTTTGATGTGAAAAGACAGCAAGTTCGGTTTTGGTGTGTCCAGAACAAGCTTGAAGTTTCTTCCTTTCTTCCCTATAAAGTGGTCTATCACATTGGAATTTCTTGTTATGCTTAAGTTTTCAGTGGCTGGCTGGCTTGGCATTCCCCGTACAACTTCTTGGTAGCTATTTTTTGCTGACTGATCGACTTGGAAACATGGTGTGTTGAATTTCAGGTTTCAGTACTGGTACTTGTGAACTAATTTTAGTGCTATTTGAAGGACCAACTGACTTTGAATTTCGTGGTATCTTTGCGCTGTTTGTGAAATTCCATATGGACTCGCAAATGACGTAGTTGAGCCTTTTGCAACATAAATTTGAGACCTGTTGTTACATCACATCGACCCATTTGTTGATCCAGTGGATTAGGCGACATTTTACACCCCATGCCCTTCTTGTGGACTGCATCATGACCTATTCAACTCAAATATGGGCACATCCCTAAAGTCAGTCACGTCATGGAAATTAAGCTCAAGGACCCCCACCACTGGAAGCACTAACTTTATCACTACCGTTAGTGAAGCACATAATCCACCTTCTTGTCTTCTTGTCTTCTACTAGGTAACAATTTCCATTATGAGAAGGAAGAAAAAAACTGTCCTTTTAAGTTTAACAGGTTTTTCCTTGGAAAAAAAAATACTATTTTTCCCTTGCACCCCACCATTGGATTATAAAAAAATTTTGCTTATCAAAAAAAAATAATACTGTTCTCCCTCAAAACACAAACGATGAGTCTATCAATGTAGTCAAGGGAAAGGTTACAATACACATCCCTAAAAATGTTGTGAATTGATCACCTCTTGTGAATAAAATGTTACGATTTTTTTGTATAAATGTTACGAGCCGCACCAAAATGTTATGAATCATAGATAAAATGTTATGAATTATATTTCTGAAAAGTTACGGATTTATAATATAAAAGTTGCGAGATACTAAAAATGTTACGATTGTCATGAGATGGCACAATATAAACCCAAAAATGCTTTGCGCAAGAAAGCTTACACGGAATCATACACAGAATGTGAGTAATGTGAACATGAAGTCGTGTTTTGCAAATACGTGTTTAAAAAAGCACTCACATTCTGTGTATGATTCGGTGTAAGCTTCCTTGTGCATAGCATTTTTTATATAAATCATACAATAGGTACAAATGGTACACACCTTTAATGGGTGTGTATTCAGGGACGGAGCCAAGAATTTCACTACGAAGGGGCGGATTTTTTTCCCAAAATACTTTGCAGGGGGCGAGCCTATATAATTCATAGGAAAATTATTTTTTTTCTATGGTATACTAGAGAGTTTTTTTTTCTTGCAGGGGCGACTGCCCTACTGCCCCCCCCCCCCCTCTCTCTGGGTCCATCCCTGTGTGTATTGTAGTCATTCCCATTCAATAATGCATTAATGATGTGGTAGTGCTATGTGTACATTTAGTGTTATAATTTGTATATTAGTTAGTACCAGTAGCATTGCTCTTTGTTTTTTGTACATCAACAAACCCAATAATTTGTTAATTGACCTAAATTACCTCGATAGAGCAATCTTAATTAAATAGGACTCCTACCCAGGGCTGGCCCAAGGGTTTTGAGTGCCCTAGGCCTAATCTAAAAAATGTGCCCTAATTTTTTTTCCAGCAATAATCACAATACGAGAAAGTCAAAACAATATAAAATTCTACTAATGACTACATAAGAGCACAATGAGCCAAAAACAAATTTGATGTAAATTGTGCAAGTCAAAATAAAATGTACAAATGTTCCTTTGATAATGCTATTTTGCTGAAATTCAAAAGAAAGTAGGAAATATACGTTTATAAAATTCATCTTTAGGCACACAAGTTTGCTCTACAAGCCAAGTTCTATGATGCTCGAGCTCAGCTTGCTAAAAAAATACTTGAGCTCGAGCTCGAGATGAAATAACAAAATTGATGAAGTGGTGAAGAAACTATGACATTGGGGAGAAGGGAATCTCATTGGACTGTGTAAGGTTCCATAAGATCTTAGATTGTTATTCTGTAAAGCTTAGCAAGAAGTAATACGTAGGGGCTAAATGAAATTATGACATTTGACTGTTGTAACAATCTCATTGAACAATGTTGGGCTCGGTTCGCGCAAGATCGAGAGGCTGTTGGATGCCCATTTGTGTACATAAATAAGATTCTCTCAAGAAGTTTTCAAGAACTTCCGATGTGGGACTTACTCAAAACAATGGGAGCTCTCCTTTGTATCTACTTGTGAGTTTCACTAGTCCCACATCGGGAAATTAGTGTTCAACAACCATTTCTTTTTCCTATAAAGCTACCACCACTCCACTTCCTTTTATGCCCCTAAATGTAAATTGGGTTTTGTTAATGGCACAAGATAATGTTCATTAAATGATCCTAATTAAACCCACTTTTGTTAAAATAGTAAAAGTACACTTCTTTATTTGTCTTCGTTTGCATGGGAAATATAAGTTTGAAATACTAGTCACAAACTACTTTACTATTTTTAACAAAAGTGGATTTAATTAGGCTCATTTAATGAACATTATCATGTGCCTTGGGGGCACACATTAGCAAAATCCATGTAAATGTTTTTTTTTACGCCTCATACGTAATTTTTTTGTTTGGGCTAACCTTGAAAAAGACTTCTACTTGAGCCTAACACTAAAATTTATGGGAGTGCCTCTAATTTTGGGGGGGTTTTGGAGTGCCCTAGGCCTAGGCCTTGTGGGCCTTGGGCCTGGGCCGACCTTGCTCCTACCCTCAAATTATTGAACCAAAATGAAAGCAAAAAGTGCACAACAAAATGTGTGCGCGCACACACACATATGAAATTGCACAAGAGAAAGCAAGGAGATTCTTCGTTAAATGAAACAACTACGCTTCATAGTTAGGTTTACTTAAAAGTACCTTAAATGGCAGTGAAATTATGCAAATGTATGACAAGTCCTAGAGGGGGGGGGGGGGGGGGGGGGGGGGGGTGAATAGGACTACCAACTAAAAATCAAGCAACACAAGGTGAGAGCTAATCATCCAAATTCCATGACAACGCATGCAAACCAACAAGTTCAAAGGAGCAAATTAAAAACAAGAACAAAGGACGCACGATATACGTGGAAACTACTTAGGGTCTAATACCCTAAGCATAAAACCACAGCCTTACATACTTTTATTCCACAATTCAAAAGGTTTACAAGAGTTGAAAAACAAGAAATTTACCCCAAGCTCCTAGCTTTTTCCTAGCTCCAACTCTTGATGTAGCACCCCGTACTCCTTCTTGAATCTATGGACACCACGAGAGTCACCATCTCGATTTCCACTTCACTATGGCTCCGGTTCACCCGGCCAAGTAGATTCCAAGGTATGCA
The DNA here is from genome assembly GCA_020921065.1 of Vaccinium darrowii. Classification (NCBI taxonomy): domain Eukaryota; kingdom Viridiplantae; phylum Streptophyta; class Magnoliopsida; order Ericales; family Ericaceae; genus Vaccinium; species Vaccinium darrowii. The sequence goes on from CM037151.1 coordinate 26,753,651, forward strand.
ATCATGTCTACATGATAAAGATTGAATTTTTGGAAAATTTTTTGGATGACTACCCCCTTCTAGAACCGATCCATGGGAAGAAAAGCACTAGAAGGAAGTAAGAGGGGGATATGCAAATCATCTCAAGAAGAGAGAAACCTAACAAGGGGAAAAGAGTGCAAATGGGGAGCACTTTCTCTCTCTAAAAATGGCTGATGTTCTCTCAAGTGGTTGTGTGAAAATGAGTGAAAAATGCCTTTTATAGCTCACATTTTCATGCTCCCCAATTCAACCAATCAAAACAAGACACTAGGCTAGTTAAAGAGTCTGGCAAACGCGTGTAGACGCTCCGACAAGATTTAAACACTTGGCACAATCTCAACAGTCAAAGTCACACCCCTGCAGACGCGTGCAAACGCACTAAGTTCAAAGCTAATACTAATGCCAAAATCATGGGATTGTAAAACCCCAATGAAAGCACTAATAAGCCAACAAGTTGTTTTGGATGGCCTAAATGCAAAGATGATATGCATGGGTATACCTCATTGGATTGAGCTTCGAAACACTTGTCTTGGCTTTGGCTTGATCATGAAGCTTGAGATTCTCGAATGGAGCATCTAGATTCAACCCTAAGCACTCTAACTCCCAAACCCTCAATAACAAAATTACAGAGTCCGAAAGGCTTGACATAACACAGAAAATGCCAACAAAACTAACAATATCCTCTTTTGACTTTTTCGGGACAAAACCTTTCACAATAGGAAACAATACAAGGAAACAACAACTAACTAACTCAAGAACTTTCCTAAAACTTGAGCCAACTAGACAACCAAGTTCCCAAGAGAGAGCCAATAACCTGCAAGGATACTTCAACACAAGAAATATGCCCTTATATCCAAATGATAACAATAGATACAATGAAAACGCAACATGCTACACAAATCAAAGCCATGATTGCCCCAAACATGGGCATAAAGTATCATGCATATTTGAGTTCCATGTTTGCCCCAAACATGGGCATAAAGTATCCTGTATATGTGAGTTCCATGTTTGCCCCAAACATGGGCACTTGCTACAAACCTGCAAAAGAAGCTCATCCAACACATGCATGCATATATATGGAATATGATAGAAACAACAAGCACAACGGAAGACAAAGCAAAAAGATAGCTATCATCCATGAAGCAAAGCATATGTCCTAACAAGTAGCAAGTCAAAACCCTAACCACGGGCAATACAGACCAAGTACTGAGTAGCCAAGATACCAAGTAGCAAAATACAGAGATTACATAAACACCTCACTACATCTCTCATAAGTACCTAAATAGAAACTCCTCTCAAGGACCACCGCTGTGGAGGGAATAATTCCACGTAGGGTCTTGATCTTGTACCTCCTCGCCGGAACCCTAAATCTGCAAGACAGACAAGGGTTAGAGCACCTTTGCCTCTCGTCGGCAAAGGCCCTCCGATGCTTAAGTTAGTACTAGATTACTAATTAAGCAAAGAACACAATGCGTATAACTGGGTGTTACAGCGTACCTTTTGTCATGGTTATTGCTTTTTATTTATAGGTGTAGACGTTCATCAATTAGGCATCTCGTGCCCCTTGTTTCCTACTAGGTTTAGGAATCCTCTTCCTAATAGGACTTTCCTATATGGGGCGTACTCCTAATCACATTAGGATTTCCCATATCTGTCCCTTACCTCACGGGATTGCTTCCTTATCACATAAGGAACTGTTTTTAGAATATTCTGGAATGTCTCACCGCCTTATCCATGGCGGTGCCGTGCTTCCACGTAGCTCGGCATGACTCGTACATAACTCAGCTACTCACGCCGATCTGAGTCCATGTATTCCAGAATGCTATTCAAGCTTCACCCGTAGCTCTCCCAGCTCGGCCGTACCAGGGGCATCCCCTTATGACTTATACCGAGCTGGCACATCCTGGTATATTAGTTTATTCCTTTCATTCTGGCCTTACTCATGGCCAAAACAGCTCGGCACAGGGCTCACGAATACCCTATGTGGTGCCGAGCTATTCACCCTTTCGTGGTGACTGCCATAGGCACGTGCCTATGCCTAGTAGTAGGGTAATCAGATTTTACCCACTCCAATTGCTCCCCAGCTCTGTCACTGCTGTCACTCATCAGCGGTGTGCAGAGCTTTAACGGCTCCTGATGTATTCTTTGCACGCCTTCCCTCCACGTGGGTGGCCATGCTGTCATCGCATTAAATTCGAAATGACCCGTTGGTGGCTCGGATAAGCCCAAAGGACGATTTGGGGTGACGTTTCTCGTATGTCACACCCTACTTTATGGGGTTTTGGGCGGGATAATGATTACTCCCCCTAAAACCCTTCCCTTTCTCCCATTTCTCATTTTATCAGAAGAAAGAAAGAAAGAGCAAGAGAGAAAAAAGAAAGCTTCGTTTCGCCATCAACGACACTCAAGTTTTCTGCAATAGAAGTCCCTTCTTTTCCCAGCTTTCGTCGGAGATCGACCGCCATTATCGCCGGAGTGAGTCGTCCTTAGGTCCATCTTCTCACGTAAGTGACCTTTCCGTTTCCATCCTTCCTGGTTTTTTTCGTTTGCACGTCGAAATTTCTGTTTCGTGTTTTGCCCAAGTCGTTCCTTCTAGTGTCTGTTCATCTTCCTGTTTATCTGGGTTTCTACTGTGAAACCCTAATTTGAAAGAAATGGGTAGGCATAGAACTCTTCTTAGTACCCCAGAGAAAGTAATTGAGTTTCGTAGGACGTATGGTATCCCCGCCGACGTTCAATTCCGGCTGAATAGATCAGAAGACCTAGAAGAAGAGGGTCAGGATGAGACTAGGATTCACATTCCTTTGATTTTTATAGTTGAGGGTGGTTTGAGATTCCCTCTGCACCCATTTTTCAAAGAGGTTTGTTCTAGATGTCAGCTGAACCCTATGCAGCTCTGCCCCAACTTTGTTAGAGTGGTCATGGGCACAGTTGCCCTTAATGAGCTGCTCGGCCTTCACCTTGATTGGTGGGACTTGCACTATCTCTATAGTGTAGTCCCCACAGAGCACAAGAATTATTACTTCAAAGCTAGGGACCCCAAACAGAAGCTCATCACCAATCTACCAAATTCCTCAAAGGGAGAGGCAGATGACTATCTCGTAGTCACTGGCAACTGGCAGCCTAGAGACGCCGAGGGGAAGATCATTGGCTTTGCCTGCCCCACTACCATAGGCGGACTACGTTAGTATTTTCGTTCCCGAGCTGGTTTTATTCCTTATCTTTTCCCGAGCTGTAGCTGACCATTTTTATGTCGTGTTGTTTTGCAGCGGATAATCTCAACCACGGTGGCCGTCTGATCCACGGCAAGCTCCACCGCGAGGATATTGCCAAGGCCCTCTGGTTCGACGTTTTGAACCGACTCCTGTAGGGCTCGGTCATTCAGCTCACCGGTTGCTGGGTTATACCCCGTTTTACTGGGGTAACATCAGGAGAGTCGGAGAGCCCAGGTCAAGGCACGCCTGGCCGCCACCTATTTCCGTGATCGCCACAGGCCGACCGACCGACCGAGAGAGGACTCGTGTCCGCAGAGGCCGAGCTAAAAAAAGGTCATCACGGTCCCAAGCTCCTGAGGACCTTCAGCGGCAAGTCACCCTTGCCCACATACCCGAGATCCAAACTGCCATCCCAATCCTTGTGCGTTCTGACCTAGAGCCGAGCACATCCGGCAGAGTAGCTGAAGAAGAAGCAGAAGAAGAGAGAGAAGAAGAAGCAGAAGAAGGGGAGGAAGAAGAAGAACCAGGTGCGCTTGACTATTGCACTCTTACTCGTGACATTGCCGAGCGAGCTGCCCTACTAGCAGACTCGGACGATTCCCCGGGTTGCTCCCCCTCTCCAGTTCGAGACGAAATGCCTGCCCAACCGATCAACCTTTTGGACGTGTTGAATCTTGGAGGGCGGACATCTCGTGCCCCCCTTGCTAACCCAACTGTCACTGCTTCTCAGGTGCCTGTTACCCCTCACCCCGAGCCACAAGGGGATAAGAGGCCTACAGGGAGTCCTCAACTCTCCCAGCCTCCCTCACAAAGGAGAAGGACTGGGGACTCAAGCTCAAGCCAACCCCTCTCCCACTCACCTCCTCTGGTGCAGCCTTGGGCCCCACCACTCGCTCGTCCTGATGGCACCCCTCTGAATATGATTGATAAAATCTCCTCCACTGATGTGGCATTCGGCGTCTTCAGGGCTGCTCTCCTCCCTAATGACATCGACAGGGAAAGAAGCAACTCTTACGATGTACTTATGAAGTCGATCTTCCAGTCGAGTGCCAAGGTAAAGAAAAAACCCCCTTATTCTTTTCCTGTTGCACTTAAAACCCCTCCCTTCCTTATGTTGTGTTTCTGGCCTTGCAGATCATGCAGAAGGCGTCTGTGGGATTCGAGAGGGCCAAAGATGCTGAAAAAGAGCTAAAAAAGGAGCAAAAGAGGGCGGAGAGGGCGGAGAGAGAGAGTGCTCAACATGCTGAGTCTCTCAAGGAAGCTCGGGAGCCGGTTGAGGAGCTGAAGGGAGAGGTGGCTGAACAGAAGAGGCAGGCCAAGGAAACGGAGCAGCAGCTGCGCCTTGATCTGTCTGCGGCCAATGCAAAAGCCGGAGCTGAATATGATAGGGCCGTGCTGGAGGTGACCGAGAACTACAGAGCCCAGATGCCAACAGTGCAGGACACTATTTGGGGTGCAGCGTGGCAACGGTGCCTCACCAAGCTTGGGGTGGATCCGTCTTCCCCCTACTGGACCGACATGGAGCTCCCGAGTGCAGTGGCTGCTGTTCAGGACAATCTCGATGCCCAGACTCATCCCAATCCCGAAGCTCAACCTCAGACTCAGACAGGTGAGCCCATTACTGACCTTACCATTCCGGGGAGCGGTATTACCGAGGGCTCTGCTGAAGGTATGGGTACTGACCCCCATCTTACCACTGTTGTCAATGAGCACAGTGAAGAGGCTTGATGCCTTGTACTATCTTCTAAAACTCCTTTCTTGACCCTGCGAGGTCTGTGCTCGGCCGTCTGTGGCCTGTTTTAATACTTTGGTTTGTTATGCTATACTTGGTTTTAAGTTTTGCTAATAGTTGGTCCTGCGTGACCTGGTTTTGGCCGTATGTGGCTGGTGACATTTTGACATTTACTCTTTAATTGTGCGTTTAGGGATTTGGCTGCCCTGTTCACTGCTTTTCCTTTGTTGCTCCTTATTGCAATATTTGTTGCCGAGCTGAGTTTCTTCATACTTTGCAGACTAAGTTTCCTCATACTTAGCAGACTAAGTTTCTTCATACTTAGCATTCTATTGCAATACTAAGTTTCTTCATACTCAGCATTCTATTGCAAACTAAGTTTCTTCATACTTAGCATTCTATTGCAAACTAAGTTTCTTCATACTTAGAATTTTATTGCAACACTAAGTTTCTTCATACTTAGAATTTTGTTGCAATGCTCGTTGCAAACTAAGTTTCTTCATACTTAGAATTTTATTGCAATACTAAGTTTCTTCATACTTAGCTTTTTGTTGCAATGTTCGTTGCAAACATACACATTCTCTGCAGATATACATATCCTCTGCTCCCCAATAGGAATCCGAATTTTGAAGTGGAAATTTCGGTTCATATTAATCAAAATCATGATAAGGAAAGATGAAATTCCATTAATGCTGGAAATATCAAAAAATCTGAATAACTAATGTTGGTGATTTTACTCGTAATCCCAACTAGGTACTAAAAACAAATGCGAATTTATTCATATTTACTAAAAGAAATGTGATTGTATTCGTAATCACATAAACAAATTACTGGAAGAATTTTCTAAGGTTCTGGACATTCCATGGTCGTGGAACTGGGTCTCCATCCAGGTCGGCCAAGCGGTAGGCCCCAATGCCAACGATCCCCACGATCTTGTATGGGCCTTCCCAGTTCGGTCCAAGTTTTCCATCAGTGGATATTTTGGTGTTGGCCAACACTTTCCTCAGGACTAGATCGCCGACTTTGAATTCTCTTGGCTGCACCTTCTTCAGCGAGATCTAGTTGCTCGGCCAGGGCTTTATCATTGCCCCCTGATTCCACAAGAGTAGTGCGAATGGTGGGCAAACCAATCTCTAGGGGAATCACCGCCTCTGTCCCATAAGCAAGGGAATACGGCGTCTCTCCCGTAGATCGCCGTGGGGTGGTCCTGTATGCCCAAAGCACGGTTGGGAGTTCATCTGGCCATTTTCCCTTCTTCTTCTCCAACCTCTTCTTGAGACTCTTTAGGATAGTCTTGTTTGAGGCCTCTGCCTGGCCATTGCTCTGCGGGTAGGCAGGGGTTGAGTAATAATTCCCGATGCCATACTGAGCACAGAAGGCCTTGAACTTCTTGCCGAACTGGGACCCGTTATCTGAGATAATGGAGTAAGGTACTCCAAACCTTGTGATTATCTTATTCCACACAAATTTTTCCACCATAGCTTCTGTGATTTTGGCAAGAGCTTCCCCCTCTATCCATTTGGTGAAGTAGTCAGTGCCAATGAGTAGGAATTTTCGCTTCCCTGTTGCCATAGGGAGAGGACCCACGATATCCAATCCCCATTGGGCAAATGGCCATGGACTGGTTAGTGGCAGCAAGTCCTCTGCTGGAGCTCAGATAAGAGGAGAATACCTCTGGCATTTTTCGCACTTCTTGGCAAAAGCCTTTGCATCCTCCTGCATGTAGGGCCACCAATATCCCTGGGATATTGCTCGGTGGGCTATGGATCTGCCACTAGTGTGTCCCCCACAAGTTCCAGCATGGATCTCATGGAGGAACTTTTGAACAAGGGCTGGGTGCACGCATAATAAATATGGACCAAGGAAAGACTTTCTGTAAAGCTTACCTTCTGGAGAGAGCCAAAAACGTACTGACTTGGTTTTGATTTTGTGTGCTTCCCTCTTATCTTCTGGCAATGTCCCATCTCGAAGGTGTGCCACTATTGGGTCCATCCAGCTCGGCCCAAACTCTGTTTCCATCACGATCTCAACAGATCGGCCAATGCTTGGTTCGTTCAGGTAATCCACCGCCACCGTGCGGCGATATTCCGTCCTGACTGCTGATGCTAAGCAAGCCAGCGAGTCTGCATGTGCATTTTGGCCCGAGCTGATCTGTTGGATGTGTACCTCATCAAATTTGTCGAGCAAGTCCTTGGCTGCTTCTGAGTATGCGGCCATCTTCTCGCTTTTCGTAGCATATTCCCCTGAAAGTTGGTTAACCACTAACTGTGAGTCACAAAATATTCTTAACTTTTTTACCTTGAGTCCCAGGGCACTCCTTAATCCAGCGATCAGGGCTTCATATTCTGCCACATTGTTAGTAGCACTAAACCCCAGCCGTAGTGATTGCTCCAGAACCAATTCTTCTGGAGAAAAAAGCACAACCCCTGCCCCAGATCCTTTGTTGTAGGCTGATCCATCAACGTAAAGCCTCCATTCGTCTGGATCTAACTTGGCCATTTTCGTTGGCTGCTCGGGATTGTTGATGTGGACGGCCCACTGAAATCTGTGCGGTTCTTCGTTTGAAATGATTATGATTGTTAGAGTCGCCACCCGAATTTGAGGTCCGAATCCGAGAAACCGATTAAAAATGACTCATTTGCCCATTGAAAAAGATTTTACTGATCATGGCGAAACCAAAGATTTCTCGGATTCGGGGGTTTGGTTACGAGAGGGGAAGGTTTTTACGGCACCCCTCTCGCCCGGTCCGTGAACCGGTCTCTACTCAATATTTTATGGGATTTTTGAAAATGTTCGAAATTCGATTCTAATCACAAAAATAGGGGATCTGGAATGGAAATTACATAAATAGCAAGTGAACGCAAAATTGTAAAACTAGTTGTGAATGCTTGTGCTTGATGATTTATATGAAAATGATAATAACAATAAAGAAAAATTGCTGCAAATATTCACAGAAGATAACCACAACAGAAGCTACACAACAATTCCAGGAATCATGATCAAGGGACTTAATCTGACTTATAATCTGGATTCCAGAATTAGCATTGAGCGCTCAAGCTCTCCAAACCAGTTTGAGCGCTCAAAGCTCGTGACTTGAGCGCTCAAACCAGTTTCTGGTTCCCATGAATCTGACCCTTTTCTCAGCCTATTCTTTCATTCTTTGCAAGATCAAGCCCTAATAAAACATTTTTCATGATGTTTTAAGTGAAAACAGATGGCTCGATCTCATAAAGAATAAAGAAAATCAAAGAATCACCATAAATTAATGAAGAAATTGCTTGGGAATGGAAATAAAAGAGGTATCCAGATCATATGCCTAACAAAAATGCTCACACACACAAAAGGAAGTTAAATCAACTGTAATCAACAAAAGAGCCTAAGAACAGCTTGAGCGCTCAAACATAGGACCTTGAGCGCTCAAGCCATAATGTGGCTTTCTGGTTTTTGACTTGAAAACAGATTCTGAGTGATTCAAAAGACCATTAACATGTAGAATGAAGATTTATGATACTATAAAGTCACTGTTTTGCGTTCAAATGCAAGATTTTCAAGAGTTTTGACATTTGATTGCCATAAAAATGATTAACCCACGCTCATGCATGTGGTTTAGAAGTGGAATGAACATATTTAACCATTCTAATACAATGAAAACCAGAAAAGAGTATAAAAATCAACAAAACAGTGACTGACCCAGAACTGGGTTTGAGCGCTCAAGGCCTAAGGCTTGAGCGCTCAACCCCTGCAGAACTGCAGATTTTGGCAGTGGTTTTAAACAACTTTTAGACCTTTTGTGAGTTCAATGCAAGTATAAAGAACTTGTTTGAGCTCACTGGTCACCCTCAGATGGGCCAAAACAGTGAGGATCACTTGTCAAACTACCTTTTTTGCACTTGATTGGAAGCTTGAACTTGGTTATGGGTTTGAAGATAAACAATTGTTGGTGTTCTTGGTTGGTATTGTGGATGGGTGAAACAATGTATGTGGTTGATTGAAGATTAAGGGTCGAATTTTTGGATTTTAAGAGTGGTCTTTGCAAGTGGTTTTGATGGAGTATGAGTGGTATTGTAGAGAGAGAGAGAGAGAGAGAACGATTTCTGGAGGATTTTTGAGCTGGAGTATGAGGATGGATTACCCCTAAACCAGGGGGTGGTGAGTGGTTTTATATAGTGAGTGGGAGGGAAGAGAGGAGAGAGAGGAAGTGGGTTTGGTTTTTGAAAGTGGGTTAGGGGTAGTTTAGGAGTAGTTTAGGAGTAGAGTTAGGGTGCATTATACGTAGTAAGATCGTATAGGATCACCCCAGACGCTCCCATTGCAGAAAATCTCATGATGAGATACTCTGCAGATTCTGACTGGTCCAGAGTTGAGCGCTCAAACCCGTAGGATTGAGCGCTCAAGGTGCTTCTCAGGGGTTTGAGCGCTCAAGGCTTTTGGTGGCAGATTGATGATTAGCTTGGTTTAACAGTTCTTGGTTTGGTTTGGGTTATTTGGTGATGTTTGGTCAAGTTCAAATCATTTCCACAAGTTTCAGGTAATCGAGATTGGTCCGTTTCATCATCGGGAATGCTCGAGTATGTCTTGGGTTCAAAATCGGGGTGTCTACAGTTGACTTGCTCCTTCTCGTGGAGAACTGGTGGTGGTGGAGCCACTGTTGGGGTAAACTCTGCTACAAAATCAGCCAAAATTTGGCCTTTGATTGCCGTTCTAGGCTGATAATCAAGGTCGAATTGGCTCAGCTCTATAGACCACTTCGAGATCCTCCCCGAAAAATCTGCCTTCCTAAGCAAAGCCCTCAATGGATGCTCAGTGAACACAGTGATGGGATGCTGCAAGAAGTAATGGGGCAATTTCCTTGAGTCGGAAACAAACAAAGGGAAGTATCCCAAAAACAAGAGAAGAGGTCGAGAAGTAAACAACCTAATCGTCCATCATCAAAGTGTCACCATCGGGAGCAAGATCAGCCCCATTATCTCCACCAACTCCCACAATCGGAGCCGTCCCATAGCGAGACACATAGGAGCGAGTAGAACCGGCAAGGACATCCAAAGTCTTTGTAACCTCATCAATGACATGCTCCATGACATGAGCACATTGCTCTTTAGCTCCAAGACGAGTCTCAATAGCACTCAAACGATCCCCCAAGGCCAAAACGGCAGCATAACCTTTACTAATTTTTTCATGCAAAGAGGCAAACTCAGTTTGAATAAGACCCATAAGATTGATGTCACGTTGAGTGGGTGGAAGAGAAGTGGACACTGGAGGCGAAGTAGAAGTAGAAGGACCACCAATGGGAACATCCCAATGAAACTTGAAAGTAGGTGGAATGTGGAGTGAGCTATAACGAGGAACAGTGGGACGATAATTTGGTGCGGGTGGAGAAGAAGGAACCAAGTGCCCCTTGGGTATGGTGATGGGCTTGTCGCTATTTTCCAAGGTGAGCTTCCCAATTGGAGGGGGAAGGAGAACGAAAGGCTCGTCGGGAGTGATATAGACATGGTGGTCAAGTAAGAAGCGGGTGATAAGTGAGGCGAAAGGTATGTAAGAGGTGCTCGGAGGGTGAAGGTGGTAACCATACACTTCATTCCAAATCTTGGTCGCGAGGTCAAAAGAGTAACCTCTACCAAGACCATACATCAAGATAGCTTGATCCGGTGTAGCATCAGAGGTATGAGTGCACGGTTCTATGAAAGAACAAATGATTTTCAATAGCATGCGATATTGAGGTGTCACGAAGCACAACCTAAGCTTATCTAGCTCAGAGAAAACACCACCAGTCAGCTCTCTCACAATCTCACGACGTGTAGGAACAAGGGATGGAGAAAGGGGCCATTGGGGATCGTTGACAACCGGGAGTTTGAGTTTATCACGAACAGTGGCTATAGAAAACACAATATCTTTCCCGCGAACAACAGAAGTGAGCGACTGACTCTCAGCATTACATGAGTTAATGTTGGCAAAAAATTCTTTAACCAACTCAGGGTGAGATGGAAGCCAGTCAACACAAACATTAATCCAACCCCTTAAAACAAACTGAGCAGTAAGACCAACAGTCAAGAGTTCATCAAGAAGAACATCTCACTCAATCAGAGAAACACCTTTGTTAGCCAACACGGTATCATACACACGTTTAGCATGAAAAGTAGCAAAGTATTTCCAACCATTTTTGGGTGTAGGGGGTCGTTTCCAAACTTTCTCAGAAGACTCACTTTGATTTCTAGGCATGATTTACAAATTAAAAGAGATGAAGAGTAAGAAGTTACCCACAACCAAAGCAAGCACAGTGCACAGAAAACATAACACAGCTAAACATGATTCAGTAAAAAGCAAGCAAACCGTAACCCCTTACTGTTTCCAAGAGCAAATCACAAACACCAGAAAGTCTGAAACACAAAAGCACAGTAAAAACACAGAGAACACCAAGTTAACAGCCAAACTTGTTCGAACCCAGTAGAGAGAACGAGAAGCATAGGTAATCGGGAATAAAGGAGAGAAAATACCTCATAAATCTTAACTTGTTCGAACCCAGACCCAAATCACCCAAAACAATGTTCGAAGCAGCCAGGGAAGCAGCCTTATCTTGAGAAACAGAGGTCGGTTTAGATCTGAAATCCCAGAAGCTATCCCCAATCTCTGAATCCAAGCACAAACCTGAAGTGTTCTACCCTAAAACTTCGTGACTCGAACCCAGAAATCTCCCACTATGTTCGATCGAGAGAAAACCAAAAAACAGTGAACGGAGAAGACCAAAGCGCGATGTGAACGAGCAAACCCTAACTCGCAATCCGATCTATGTAGAACAGAGCACCATTCTTTCATCAAATCGACAACACAAATCTCTGAAATCGAACCCAGACACCCACAAATTCAGTCGGTCAAGAAAACCCAGAAGATTTTTTAACCGAGAAGAGAAAAGATCGCCTAACCCATGGTGTAATCAAGAGGTATTTTCGGTGGAGATGGTGATTTGAGAAGGAAAAAGCTTGGATCGATGTGAGAGAGTGAAGTCGCCGCAACAGATGAACTGTGGGTAGAGAAAGAGTGAGTTAGATGGGAATGAGGGGAGAGAGAGAGAGAGGTCAGTGGAGAAGCCCTAGATGCTAACGGCTGAGATTAAAAGTTGATTGCACCGGATGGAGCCACATGTGCTAGATGGAAGGACGAAACAGGTGTTTAAAAAGTCACGTGACTTGCCTGTGTAAATGCTTTGTAGACGCGTGTAAACACTATGTAGATGCCAACTCTCTGAATCTTAACACAAAGCACACGAAATTTTTGCATATCAGGTGAAGAACAAAATCCTTCACAATTTTACACTACACCTATTAGAGAAAAACTACACTCTGAACTCCAAGATTTTTCTAAGGCATGGGACAGACTATTCAAAGTCACAAATTTTCTAAGGCAGGATCCAACAAATTTTCAAGAACACTCTCCCAGACAAAACACAAACACTATCAACTACAAAATCATGCAATCCTTCAAAAATTAAGAGAATTAGGATTTTAAAACTCCCCCTCACCAATGCATTCACTCTTGAACTTTAAAACAACACTCCCCCTAAGCAAATGCATCTCCCCATGAATGAACACTCTCAAGCACACAATGTCACCAAAAATTCAAGTACTTTGAAACTAAAATGTACATCTACTCATCATGAACAAGAAGAAGATGAACAAACTTGCTTTGAGACACGATTTTCGAACACAACCAAGATACCAAGAGCAATGCACAGCATGACAATATCATGAGTTCAAGTGATTATCAAGAGAATTTCATGCTCTCTACTATCAAAGTGAGTGGGTGATCTCTTATACGATGGTGCAAGAACCTCAAAAATGCCAAGGGATACCCACCCAAATCCCAAGAAAAACTCACACGAGATAAACAAGTGAAGTCAAACCATAAGGCACTTGGACCTAAAGACTTCACGCACAAACCCTATTTTAATTTCCATGACCCAAGAGGTACACACAAATTTAGGATGGTGCAATGATTAGGTAGCCATTCCCCGAGGTGTGAGATCAATAAGGAGGGGGTGCACTAGAGCAACGACCCCAATTCTAGAATTAAAAAGCTGCACAATGAATACATTATTTTTTTTAATATTTGTTTGAGATTCTTTTCAACAAGCATGATTTCTTTTGAACAAAGATCTCACTCTTTTATGCACCAAGGAAGCTTTCACACTAATCCCTAAACGGTAGCTCTTAAGAAAAATCAATGGGGAAAAGCATCTAAAGCTGAACTCAAGCATTTTGTCAATCAAAAGTCCAATGTATTCGACCTCGGCGGTGGAAAGGGACACAATTTTGTTTCTTACTATGCCACGCAACCAAACAATTCCCCAAGTAAAAACACCCACCCAAGGTACTCTTCTGATCATCGGCACTTCCGGCCCAATCTGCATCGAAAAAAGCAGCTAAAGCAACATTAGTTCCACAAGAATACCATAAGCCAAGGGACATGGTGCCCTTCACATAGCGAATGACCCTCTTAACCGCGGTCAAGTGAGACTCATTGGGGTCCGATTGATACCTAGCACAAACACCAACACTAAATGCAATGTCGGGACAGCTAGCGGTGAGATACAACAAGCTTTCTATCATGCTCCTATAAACCGTAGGATCTACACTCACCCCCTCGGAGTCTTTGGCAATCTTAACACTCGTACTCATCGGAGTTCGAGTGACTTTAGCATCAATCAAGCCAAACTTCTTCACTAACTCTTTAGCATATGTGGATTGACTAATAAAAATCTCATCTTTTAATTGTTTGATTTGAAAACCAAGGAAATAAGTCAATTCATGCTTGCGCCCTTTTATTGTATTGCAAAAGGTGTTTCCCCAAGCGTAGGGTTTAGGTGTCGCAAAGCATAATAACTCGGAAGTCCGAGGTCGAATCCACAGGGAGGGGTCGGAGCTAGTGAGAGGCTTACTTTACGGTAGGGGTTTCGGCGTTAGGACGGCCAACCTTTTCGTTTGGTTTGTTTGTGGGATTCTCTCTACCTCTAATGCGAGTGAAAATGAAATTTTAAACTACAAATTAAAGGTGGCAAGGTCTAGAGGTTCATACCACCCATGACTAGGGATATTCAATGGCTCTCAACTATAACTCAAGTGAGAGACAAAGTCACTTGCTCTCACTCGGAAGATTTAGCAATGAAAATCATTTTGACTCTAGAAAATTGGTTAATCAATGGGATAAGTTCTTTGAGGCAATTTTACAAACACTTAGAATGACATAGCTCTAAGCATCATGTGTGGCAACTAGTCAAGCCCTTGCCTACACAAGATCAAAAAGGTTAACAAGACTAAGTTTTGATACATAAAATTGAACTCACCCAATGAAAACCAATCTTTACCACAAGAATGAGGCTTGTAAATGGAAAGAAACTCTCTTAGACATTTTGTCGAACACCTAAAGTGACATAGCTCAAAGCATTGTGTGTGCCAAGTAATTTGTCTACACCCAATCAAGGAGGTTAACAACTCCAAGTTTAGACCGAGAATAGAGTGATTAATCCATTCACAAACCCACAATAAGCATAAAAACGTGAGAAGCCATTGAAACACCGAAGTCATGGGGTGATATTCACCCCATAACCAAGCCTAAACCACTACTCAATCATGCTTAAAGTACACACAAAGGAGAAAAACGTGATTAAGAAAAACATAACGAAAATGAAAATAAACACAAGATTTAGATAGATAAAGATGAGTACTACAACATTAATGAAGAGCAATTACCTTGAAACTAAGTGGGAGTACATCAAATCCTAGAGAGAAGGGAGAGCAAATCCTAAGCTACAACTAATGGAGGTAGAGAGAGAAGGTGAAAACCAAGTCTAACCCCAAAATTCTGAGGTTGGGGACCTTATAAAGGCCCCAAAAGTCGTGCTAAATAATTACAAAAGTGCCATTAGATATTTTGGATCGGGTACAAAAAGTTGCTGAATTTCGCAGTGGCTACCGGTATCTCCAAAATCAAGCTACCGGTATCTTTCCAAATTTTCTTTCTGTTCCGGGGATACCGGTATCTCCAAAATCAAGCTACCGGTATCTTTCTTCAGGATGTGAGTTTTTCAGGCAGATTTTTGACCCAACTTCGCGGGCATGCCCCGGCTTCGTCCGAACTCGGAATGAGGCGATTCTTGAACCGTTGGAAAGCTCTATGAGTCTACTTTCAAACCCAATTGACCTCATCTTCATAGCCTTTGTACCTTGAGAGAAATGAGCCTTTTTCTATCGGTTGGTCAGATTTTCTCGAAGCTCATGACTCCAAATGCCTTGCTCTTTTGTTCCGGGCCTTCCTTGAACCTTCCAAAGCTTCTTGAATTGACTTCTAAGCTTCGGCGATTGTCCTCCACGGCATTGCGGGGCCTTGGGTACTTCCAGATACAACCGGGGATTATTTGGAGCTTTAGACACACCTTTTAGCTCCGATTTCCTGAAACTCGTCAAAAACACAACTCGCGCAAAATCAATCGTATAAAGGCACAAAATGCACATGTGTGTGATCACAATGAGCGAGATAAGCCCGGATATATACAACATTTGGGGCTTATCACACCCCCCAACTTGAACTTTGCTCGTCCCGAGCAAACTAAACAAATGCACTAATGGAAACAAACTAAAAAGGATATGTCTTTTAAACCCCCGGGCGGCCCCGGTAGGACGAGTGAAGTCTCGTGAGGGTTTTCAGCAGTAAACAACCCACAAAACACAAAGGAATCGAATACTTTAAATGTACTCATGCCCAACCGACAACCTCACATAGCACCACAATGTCCGCCATGCAAGTCAATAGCAAGATACTTCATTCATAGAAAGAATTAAGCAAGTGAACTTCTTCTCCAAACTTAGCACAAAAATCAATCCTCTTACCTACGATCAGATAGAGAATTCTCACGTGGCATGTGTGTGAAGAAACCTCACAAAGAAATTCACTAACCTTGAAAACAGTTCTCACACCATTGATAGCTCGGTATTTCTTTAAGCACACCCCTTCCCTTTATTCGAATGATTTTTTTTTTTTTTTATGTGATCGTGCAATACCCGGACCTCTCGGGCTTTCTAGTTGACCCCTTTAGCGAGCGTTAGGTCGGCCATCCCCAAGCCAAATGGCCTTAGGGCACCAGGTTTTGAGAGACCCCTCAGACTTAATTGCTCGAGTCAAAAAGGCTTTATAGTGAGGTCCAAGCTAACCACATTCAACAATGCCTTCACAAGGTCTATCCATCTTTTGACGCGAACAATACGGTGGGAGCAAACCCCGATTGTCCGGTTACTCAATGAACGCCCGGATAAACATTAACAATAAAGCATGCATCATTTTTTCCTTTTCTTTTTACATGGAAAGGGGCTCCAAAAATTTCACAGGCAATTAATTCATACCGAGGGATCAATGACACGTGAACCAATTTCGAAGCCAGTGAATGCTCAAGTGGGACAGTGTGCGTGCAAAAGCATGAATTTAAGTGAGCATACGCTATCCAACTATAGGTAATACGGTTTAATCAAGTGTATCCCTTTAATGTCATGTTCACAAGCTTAAGTCTATCCATGAAATCATATCAAGACTCCGTCTCACACAACAAACATCATAGCATTAATTAGAAGCCATCAATTAAGAGTACGCACACAAAAGTATCCAAATTCCTTGATTGACAATTTTTTTTTTTTTTTTTTTTTAAAAAAACTAAAATATAAACAAAGCAATAAAGCACGAAGTACACCCTCCCCCCAACTTAAAATATGCAATGTCCTCAATGCATGAGACAAAAAGTAAGAAGATGGAGGAACAAAAAGATGTACCGACGGGGCGGAATGTCGATCACCCAATACCTCGACCAAAGATGAGGATTTTTCATCACTCGCTCCTTTCGTCATTGGCAATGCTTCCAAGGTTCCCTCCTTCGGCCCCATGTGGGACCACAGCTAGTCGCACAGGGCCATCCCCAACGACTTTGTAGGCCTTACAACCGTGACATTTCGTCGCACCCCTGCTTAGGGCTCCTGAATGCCGCAATCGCCGCTAAGTTAGACCCAAACTACCAAGGCTGGTACGGTAGCATGGTCACCCTGCAAAAGACTGAATTGCCAACTACCTACTAAGAGAAAATGATTAGTACCAACTCGCTCCGTGATAGCCGAGTCCCCAACAAGCTAATCTTCACGCGATAAACGAGTACTACTTTTCTCCCCAGCCCCTAACTCAAAGTGTCCTAGAACAAGTCACACAACACTTGAAGCTAGAGACGGGTGGCTATACCAGACCATCGAAAGCCGTTCGAACACGGCGAATACCGAAGTTGATTAAATTAAAAGAAAAAAAAAAGGACAAACAAGACGAACTACAAAAAGCTAGACACTAAGCAAACTATTAAAACCAATAAAACATGGTTAAATTCACCACATGCACATGTATCTCGATTCTGCTATGAAGAGCACCCACAACGCACAAACCACTCCACTCTAAGCTCTTTGACAAGAATTGAAATCGACCGTACCACAGGATAAGATACTTAGAGTATTGTGGTCGCCGAAATTGATTAACAAAATTAAGTTCCACCAAGTGTATAATACGACCCAAATTCATTTTCAAGGTGTTGACAATATCAACTAAACATGGAGGGTAAACCCAATCAAAGTTATCAACACCCAAAAAATCAAGTTGTTCAACTATACTAAGCTCTTGTGATGGTGGAGACTCAATAGGAGTGCTAAGAGCCTCAATAGCAGTGAGAGATTTATCCAATAGATCATCGCCCAAGATTGTTGTGGATGACACCTCCTCACTTGAAAGATACAACCTTTCACTATTATATACATCCTCCATGAACAATAAGGAGGTTAAGTTCTCTGCCTTCATTTCCTCGATGGTGAGGAATTTTTCCAGACTATCATTAAAAACAGGCAATTCTATCTCTTCCTTTGCCTCTGTCATATTCGCACGTAGAAAAGAAAATAAATTAAAAACAAAAGATGGAAGAATACTTACAGCGGGGTAAAGCAAACTTCTTTCTAACTCACCATTTGTTGCCTTCCCCGGCAACGGCGCCAAAAATGCTTGCGCCCTTTTATTGTATTGCAAAAGGTGTTTCCCCAAGCGTAGGGTTTAGGTGTCGCAAAGCATAATAACTCGGAAGTCCGAGGTCGAATCCACAGGGAGGGGTCGGAGCTAGTGAGAGGCTTACTTTACGGTAGGGGTTTCGGCGTTAGGACGGCCAACCTTTTCGTTTGGTTTGTTTGTGGGATTCTCTCTACCTCTAATGCGAGTGAAAATGAAATTTTAAACTACAAATTAAAGGTGGCAAGGTCTAGAGGTTCATACCACCCATGACTAGGGATATTCAATGGCTCTCAACTATAACTCAAGTGAGAGACAAAGTCACTTGCTCTCACTCGGAAGATTTAGCAATGAAAATCATTTTGACTCTAGAAAATTGGTTAATCAATGGGATAAGTTCTTTGAGGCAATTTTACAAACACTTAGAATGACATAGCTCTAAGCATCATGTGTGGCAACTAGTCAAGCCCTTGCCTACACAAGATCAAAAAGGTTAACAAGACTAAGTTTTGATACATAAAATTGAACTCACCCAATGAAAACCAATCTTTACCACAAGAATGAGGCTTGTAAATGGAAAGAAACTCTCTTAGACATTTTGTCGAACACCTAAAGTGACATAGCTCAAAGCATTGTGTGTGCCAAGTAATTTGTCTACACCCAATCAAGGAGGTTAACAACTCCAAGTTTAGACCGAGAATAGAGTGATTAATCCATTCACAAACCCACAATAAGCATAAAAACGTGAGAAGCCATTGAAACACCGAAGTCATGGGGTGATATTCACCCCATAACCAAGCCTAAACCACTACTCAATCATGCTTAAAGTACACACAAAGGAGAAAAACGTGATTAAGAAAAACATAACGAAAATGAAAATAAACACAAGATTTAGATAGATAAAGATGAGTACTACAACATTAATGAAGAGCAATTACCTTGAAACTAAGTGGGAGTACATCAAATCCTAGAGAGAAGGGAGAGCAAATCCTAAGCTACAACTAATGGAGGTAGAGAGAGAAGGTGAAAACCAAGTCTAACCCCAAAATTCTGAGGTTGGGGACCTTATAAAGGCCCCAAAAGTCGTGCTAAATAATTACAAAAGTGCCATTAGATATTTTGGATCGGGTACAAAAAGTTGCTGAATTTCGCAGTGGCTACCGGTATCTCCAAAATCAAGCTACCGGTATCTTTCCAAATTTTCTTTCTGTTCCGGGGATACCGGTATCTCCAAAATCAAGCTACCGGTATCTTTCTTCAGGATGTGAGTTTTTCAGGCAGATTTTTGACCCAACTTCGCGGGCATGCCCCGGCTTCGTCCGAACTCGGAATGAGGCGATTCTTGAACCGTTGGAAAGCTCTATGAGTCTACTTTCAAACCCAATTGACCTCATCTTCATAGCCTTTGTACCTTGAGAGAAATGAGCCTTTTTCTATCGGTTGGTCAGATTTTCTCGAAGCTCATGACTCCAAATGCCTTGCTCTTTTGTTCCGGGCCTTCCTTGAACCTTCCAAAGCTTCTTGAATTGACTTCTAAGCTTCGGCGATTGTCCTCCACGGCATTGCGGGGCCTTGGGTACTTCCAGATACAACCGGGGATTATTTGGAGCTTTAGACACACCTTTTAGCTCCGATTTCCTGAAACTCGTCAAAAACACAACTCGCGCAAAATCAATCGTATAAAGGCACAAAATGCACATGTGTGTGATCACAATGAGCGAGATAAGCCCGGATATATACAACATTTGGGGCTTATCAATTCACCCATGAGGCTCATTTGAAATTCATGAAACATTTGTGCCCCAAAGTGATGGGCATGTCTCTCACATGTAGATCCAAATACAATATCATCAACATAAATTTGAGCAATGAGAAGGTCATTTTCAATCTTTTGAACAAACAACGTTCGGTCTACTCCCCCTCGAACAAAACCATTATTCAACAAATGATCGGTTAAACACTCATATCATGCCCGTGGGGCTTGCTTAAGGCCATAGAGAGCCTTGCGAAGACGGTACACATAAGAAGGATTGGAAGGATCAACAAAACCCTTTGGTTGCTCAACATACACTTCTTCTTTAAGATCACCATTCAAAAATGCACTTTTGACATCCATTTGAAAGAGTTTGAAACCCAAATGACTGGCCAAGGCAAACAACAATCTAATGGATTCCAACCTAGCAACTGGAGCAAAAGTTTCATCAAAATCTATCCCTTTCATTTGAGAGTACCCTTGAGCGACCAACCTAGCCTTGTTCCTAACGACAATGCCACTCTCATCTTTCTTGTTCTTAAAGATTCACTTAGTGCCTATGACATTAGTGTGGGAAGGCCTAGGAACCAAGTACCAAACATCATTCCTAACAAATTGTTGGAGTTCTTCTTGCATGGCACCTATCCAATTCTCATCTTCTAAGGCCTCTTCTACCTTTTTGGGCTCTAAGGAGGATGTGTAACACATGTAGTTGACTTCATTCCTAACCTTCCTCCTTGTCTTCATTCCATCACTAGGATTAGCTATGACTTGAGTTATGGAATGGTGAAGCTTAACCCTAACCGAAGGTTCTTTAGAGGTCAAGGGAACAAGATCATGTTGACCAAGTTCTTCATCCTCTAAGGTCACACTCCCTTTCGTTTTTTGTTCATTTTCGACTTCTCCCAATGATCCTTCACCCTTTTCACTAGGGGTCACCTCATCAGTCTCAACACCATCGGTGATCTCCCCCTCAAAAATATCACATGGGACCATCATCTCCATCTCTTATTGGAGAAGATTCTCCGAAAGAAGTATCATCCACAATCACATTAGCTGACTCCACCAAGGTAGATGTTTTAAGATTGTAAATCCTATAAGCTCGACTAGTGGTGGAATAACCTAGGAAGATACCCTCATCACTCTTGGAGTCAAATTTTTCCAACGAATCTCCCTCTTTCAAAATGTAGCACTTACTCCCAAACACCCTAAAGTATTTAACCGACGGTTTCTTACCATTCCAAATTTCATAAGATGTTAAGGATGTCCCCGACCTCACATACACACGATTGATGGTATAACTAGCGGTGTTTATAGCTTCAGCCCAAAGATTCCGGGGAACATGTTTAACATGCAACATGACACGTGCCATTTCTTGGAGAGTTTAATTTTTCCTTTCAACTACCCCATTTTGTTGGGGAGTGCGAGGAGCGGAGAACTCATGTTTAATGCCGTGTTCATCCCAAAAAGTGTCAACTTCAAGATTTTCAAAGATTTTCAAATTCTTTACCATGATCACTCCTCACCAGGACAATGGAATACCCTTTTCTCATTTTGAATTCTTTGACTAAGTGTCTTGAAACAACCGTAGGCATCGGACTTCTCCCTAAGGTATCCAACCCAAGTGTATCGAGAAAAGTCATCGACAACCACAATGATATACCTTTTGCCACCTAGACTCTCGGTTCTAGAAGGACCCATAAGGTCCATGTGAAGCAACTCTAAAGGCTGGGTGGTAGCAATAAGATTAGTCTTCTTATGTGGACTCTTGATTTGTTTTTCCAACATGCACCCACCACACACAAGACCCTTGCCACTTGCAAGTTTGGGCACTCCTCTCACCAATTAATGTTTGGTTATCTTATGCAAGTCATGAAAGTTTACATGGCTAAGTCTTTGATGCCACAATTCAACTTCATCCAACAAAACACGATTGCACACATTAGAGAGATGAGGCTCAACACAATAGCAATTATCCTTAGACCTAACCCACTTTAGAATGCAATAACCTTTCAAGTTTATCACCAAACAAGCATCTTTAGAAAATTGCACATTTTGTTCATTGTCACAAAATTGTCCTATGCTCAAGAGATTAGATTTCAAACCTTCAACATACAACGCATCATGCAATTTAGGAGGTCCGGGTGAACAAACAGTGCCATGACCAACAATTTTACCTTTCTTTCCATCACCGAAAGTGACAAGACCACCATCATACATTTCAAAAGAAACAAACATAGCCCTATCCCCGGTCATGTGTCTAGAGCAACCATTATCAAGATACCACATGCATGCATTGTGAGCTTTATAGGCAGTGTGTGTAACTAAACAAGCATGATCAACTTTCTTCCAGGTACGCTTCAAGTTAGGACCATTATTCAAGTTCTTAGCATACAAGGACAACTTGTTTATCTCTTTAACTATATATGATAATTACGATGCAAGATGAGACAACTTTGTGAAAAATTCATCATTTTGAGACTTAGGAGGCGATGGAGTAGCAACATGAGGTCTTCCAACATTAGGTTGACTAAGAACCACACTAAGTGGGATAAATCGACTCATGGGTCTTTGAGTTTGACCCTTCTTGTTATTCTCTCTCTTCAACCGATAACAAAAAGGATGAATGTGTCCCTCAACCCCACAATGGTGATAAGTAACATTTTTTTGCTTAGATCTCTTAACACCCCTCGGCTTGCTCTTTATGTTCTCGTTTGTGATATCACACTTTTCATCAGAATCACGACCACAAATATTAAACGGTATGAATTTCTTTTTGGGTGGTTCATCCTTTGAAGGAATGACATTTTCGGAAGAAGAAGGACTTGAGGTAGTTTCGGCACTCACAAAGGAAATCTTCCTAGTAGGCTCTTCACTAGGTTTGGAAGAGGGTGGTGAGGAATTCAAGAAACCTAGGCCACTCTTATCCCTAAAAGAGACGCACCACAATCATTCTTTTTTATAACTTCATTAGCCTCAAAGAAATCTTTCTCAAGTTCAACAATTTTAGACTTGGCTTCTTCAATTTCTTTCAAACCCTCAATCATTTCCTTTTCAATGAGTTCAAATTTTTCAACCAGTTTAGCATTATAGACTTTAAGCTCTTCCAACTCACGAGTGGTGACGACAAGATCCTCTTTGAGAGAAGATTTCTTTTTCTCAACAATTTTAAGATTAGACTCCACTTCTTTCTTCTCCCAAGTTTTCTAAAGTCTTTGTAAAAATGATCATAGATCACATTGATAGATTCGGCCTCACAATCCTCTTGATCATTTTCAACAATTTTATCAACTTCCACTTTAGAACTAGATCTTTTGCTCTCAACGCTCTCATCACTAGAGGACGAAGACTCGGACAACGATTTAGGAGAAGGAGGAGTACCTACCGTAGTGACCAAAACATTGACATTCGAGTTTCCTTCCCCCAACTTACAAGCTCCGCACTCGCTACCCTCATCATCACTCTCATCTTCCCCAAGTGACCTTAAACCCCTTCTTAAACTTCTTTGTAAGAGTATTAGCGCACTCGAATTGAATGTGACCGAACTCAGGACACTCATGACATTGTATCCCTTGTGACTTTTTGGATTTATCAAAAAAGATTTTCCTACCACTCGTGTCAAACGTGTTCTTCTTATGAGCACTCAAAGGTTTCGAACTCTTGTCAAATTCTTTAGGTTTTCGAAGTATCACAAACCTCTTGTATTTTTTAACAAGCATGGCCAACTCTTCATCATCAAGACTCTCATTCGTGTCACTACCCTCGGTGATTTCCTCTTTATCAATTTTGAAAGCAATATTCTTACCGGTCTTGGGAAAAGACTTCGAAGGTTTGAAGTCCTTCAAGTGATTTAGTTCAAAAATTTGAAGTTTACCAACCAACTCGGCAAAAGTTATGTCGTCAACATCCAACCGTTCTTCTATGGATGTCACTTTGGTCAAGAACCTAGAGGGAAGAGACCTAAGGAACTTACGACACACTTTGAGATTAGAAAGAGGTTCCCCTAGGCTATGAAACATGATAACAATTTCAGTGAGCCTAGTTATGAAGCTATCAAAATTTTCATCATCAAACATTTTGAGTTCCTCAAATTTAGTGGTGCACATTTGGAGTTTAGATACCCTTACCGTTTCAATACTCTCAAATTTAGTGGTGCACATACGGAGAAGTTCCCAAGCCTCTTTAGCGGTGACATAAGAGGAAATGCGATTGACTTCGAATTTGGACAAAGCATTGTAAATAGCATTCAACGCACGTGAGTTCATCTCACAACTCTCAATATCCGCCGGACCCCACTCCGCTTCATTTTTCTTCCTAACCTTTTTAGTGCTAGGATCCTCAATCGTGGGTTCTTCATAACCACAAAAAATGGGCCTCCAAACTCCAATGCCTAGAGTAATCAAATGGTTCTTCATTTTGGATTTCTAAAGAGAGTATTCACTACCATCAAAGTAAGGGGGTCGAGAATTTGACCCACCTTCCATTGGACCGGTCCTATCCATTGCACAACACAGGATCAACTCAAGCAATTAAGCTAACAAAGAGCACACGGGCTCTGATACCAATTGAAATTATGCAAATGTATGACAAGTCCTAGAGGGGGGGGGGGGGGGGGGGTGAATAGGACTACCAACTAAAAATCAAGCAACACAAGATGAGAGCTAATCATCCAAATTCCATGACAACGCATGCAAACCAACAAGTTCAAAGGCGCAAATTAAAAACAAGAACAAAGAACACACGATATACATGGAAACTACTTAGGGTCTAATACCCTAAGCATAAAACCACGGCCTTACATACTTTTATTTCACAATTCAAAAGGTTTACAAGAGTTGAAAAACAAGAAATTTACCCCAAGCTCCTAGCTTTTTCCAAGCTCCAACTCTTGATGTACCACCCTGTGCTCCTTCTCAAATCCATAGACACCACGAGAGTCACTGTCTCGATTTCCGCTTCACTACGGCTCTGGTTCACCCGACCAAGTAGATTCCAAGGCATGCAATCATGTCTACATGATAAAGATTGAATTTTTGGAAAAAAATTTTGATGACTACCTCCTTCTAGAACCAATCCATGGGAAGGAAGCACTAGAAGGAAGAAAGATAATTAGGAGATACGCAAATCATCTCAAGAAGAGAGAAACCTAACAAGGGGAAAAGAGTGCAAATGCAGAGCACTTTCTCTCTCTAAAAATGGCTAATGTTCTCTCAAGTGGTTGTGTGAAAATGAGTGAAAAATGCCTTTTATAGCTCACATTTTTGTGCTCTGCTGTTCAACCAATCAAAACAAGACACTAGGTAAGTTAAAGAGTCTGATAGATGCGTGTAAACGCGTGTAGACGCTTCGACAAGATTTAAACACTTGGCACAATCTCAACAGTCAAAGCCACACCCCTGCAAACGCGTGTAGCCGCGTGCAAACGCACTAAGTTCAAAGCTAATACTAATGCCAAAATCATGGGATTGTAAAACCCCAATTAAAGCACTAACAAGCCGACATTATGCACATTAAAACAAGTTGTTTTGGATGGCCTAAATGCAAAGATAATATGCATGGGTATGCCTCATTGGATTGAGCTTCGAAACACTTGTCTTAGCTTTGGCTTGATCATGAAGCTTGAGATTCTCGAATGGAGCATCTAGACTCAACCCTAAGCACTCTAACTCCCAAACCCCCAATAACAAAATTACAGACTCTGAAAGGCTTGACATAACCCGAAAAATGCCAACAAAACTACCAGGCAGTAAGCTGATTCATCTTGGTCCTTCAAAGAACAACATTATTGACCACCGTGACATATCGAATGTCAAAAAAATAGACAGAGGAGTAGATTTTTAGGGTATAATGGATGTAGATCATGTTGGGATGGTTCAAATTCCCAATCATATGTGTTGTATGCTCAGTGTTTCCAATGAGTTGGTTTAAATTCCCCAGTGTCTCTTTCGAATGATATATGTGTCTTTTTGGAATGTCATCATGGACCTTTTTTCAAGGCATGGAGAATTGGTATTCGATTTGTCACCGTTGATTGGTGATTGTCCATGTTGCAGAGGAGGATTTGGGAGTGGTGGTAGGATCTGGGGGTCGGGTTGATGATGAGAGAAATAGAGGGAGGGAAGAGAAAGAGGACATAGTGGAGAAGGCAACACAAAGAAGGGTAGAATCGTCAATGTGTCTGAGTTACAGTTAACATAGTTAAACATACATCCCTAACATCTTTGTCAATAACAGAGTTACACATATTGCAATCAAACAGTGGTTGTATATGAGTGAACAAGAATTTGATCAACAATGGCTGAACCTAGTTTTCAAGTCGAGAGTGGCACTCAAAATATTAAATACTATTAACATGAAAAAGCACACATGTTCTAGATTAATTATTCAAAAATACCAGAAGAAAAAAAATTCACATTGTTATAGGTTAGTCATTCATCAAAATTCTTACTATCGAAAAAATACACGTATTCTAATGTTAAGTCTTCATAACACCTAAGAAGGTCCACATTAATTTTGACATATTAATCATCGACGAACATTCATAATATACCAAGAAAAAATGCTTGTAGTGAGTGAAAACATAGTAAAAAAATTGATTCATGTACCTACTTTAACGCCCGATTCGATGCGGGATGAGTTTTGGGGGATAAAATAATAAGGGAGATAAAATAATACTTGGTTTGTTTTGTAGTTGAGATGGGGGATAAGGATAAATTAGAGGGTCTGGGTGAATTAAGGGGGACGAGTGGGGGTATAAACAAGGGTATGTCACCCTGTTTCTCCCTCCATCAGAAATTGTAGGTCCATCTTTTTATTTTTGGATGTCCCAAAATATTTGTCCTATTTCTAAAAACAACTATCAAAATATGTCAAACTTTCTGTTTTATCCTTAAAGTACTCTTTCCCACCCAATTTATTTCACAATTTTTTAAATTCACTTCATTTCTAAATCGTTTATATCTTTTAGTAGATGGAGTAATGTTTTTCTTTATTTTAAAAACTTTTTATAAAACAACTAATTGAGATCTATCAAACAAGATCCATATTGCATATTTTTTGAGATCCATATTGAAAAATATAAACAATTTAAAACCACTTAATAAACTTCACAGTATTGAAAGATAATTTTGGAACTCTAAGACAAAATTAATCCTTAAAAAGTTGGATTCTCCAAAAAGGACAAGCAATTTGGGACGGAGAGAGTATTATTTAGTGAGGGAGAAGGGGGATTAAAGGGTATAAAATAGGGAGGGGGATAACTCATCCGCCTCCTCCCAAACTTTCCTAAACCATGGATGAGGAGCGGACCCGGAACTAGTCATCCAACTTCAAAAGTTATACTCCTCCTCAGTCACGCTCTCAATTTTTAATGACCAAAATAAATATAATTTCCACCTAGGATAAGTCCAAAGTCAAACAATTCCCCTTTGAAAAGTCAAAGTCAAAGTACAATTTCATAGTCAAAGTTCAACAAGTCTTTAGTCAAGGGCACCCGTACCCATGCAGAAGTAATGAAGATTTTAAGGTTATTACATGTATCGAATTTTGTCAAAAGATTGAAGAATAGAAGTTACATGATCATCTCCCAAAAATATACTAAATATGGAGAGGATAAAATAACTTCATGAACGAATGAGCTTCATGTCATGCATCCACACTCCAATCATCCAACTCATGTGCCTTGTCGAGTACCTAAAAATGATATGGTGAGCTCACTAGCCCAGTAGGAAACTTTTCTACTAACGCTAAGGGTATAGAGAATGAATGATGCACGTGAAGGTATAACAAACATGAATGAATTGACTAATAGGGGCTACAATTGATCGATTCAATGTTAAATGTCCACAAGATACCCAAATGCCCAATCGAGTACCCAAGCTTCCAACTATTTCCTCTTAGCCATTACAAATCGTGTTGTGTATACATTTTCATCAAAATACCGTATCCTACATAAAACATTTCATTTTCAAACATTTCACAAAATTAACCAATTGTTTGAATAGGGAATAAATTTTCCTACCAGATTTCGTGGGCTCCGTGCACCCCTACTGGATTTCGTGGGCTCCGTGCATCCATGGCCAGGGATGCACCGAACGGTGGCCCTAGTATTCATGATTACCATTTTTAAAAATCCATTTAACCCTCATGTGTCAAAAACATCTGTATAATCCATTTCATTCAAAATCTCGTAGTACATCGATTTCGACTAAGTTAACGCTTGTCCAAGTACGTGAGAAATCAAGACATGTCATGAATCATACCATGATAGGCTTGGGACAAGTTTTCCAATAGGTTTTGAGGTGTAGGGAATGGATATGTCAAGTACAAGTCCGAACAAGCGATCAAAGTCGAAGAAAACTAATTTTTGGGAGTTAAGGGGAGTTGGATTGATCCACCTCTAGAAGTGGATTGATCCACTTTGGTCTTAAAGGGATTTGGATTGGTCCAACTTTCAAGTGGATTGATCCACTTTGGTTCCAAGCTGAACAAAGGCACTTTGGATCGATCCACTATGGCTTAAGACAAAATCAAAAGGTTTTGGATGATCCAACTCAAAAGTGGATCGATCCACTATGGTCCATCACTGAACAGAAGGCTTTTGGATCGATCCACCTCAAATGTGGATCGATCCAGAGGTCATTACGAGAAGATTTTTGACAGCTTTTTCCAAAATGAAGGGGTTTCAACCCAAGTCAAATTTGAGATTCCAAATCACAACTAAACATGAAAGGAGAGTGTATCAACAACTAATTCATGGATCAATCAAACAAATGTATGGAAATCAAGCTCACCCAAGATCAAAATCAACTCTCATGGTAGTGTCCAAGCTTGGCAAGAAATCAAAGAGAAATGACAAGTATATTGCAACATTTCAAACCATATACACTTAAAGGAAGTAGAGATAGGTTCTCTACCTCAATGGTTGAGCTTCAATGGTGAGAGGAATGAAAAGTCTAAGTTGTTCTTGCAAACCCAACCGAAATAAGCTTCTCCAAGGTGATTCCAAGAAAACCCGGACTCCAAATTACGCGTAGATGACGAAAATGAGGTTGAATCTCGAAGAGATGAGATGTGGGAGGTAAATTTGCGGAGAAAGTGAAGCAAACTTTGGAGAGGAGTAGAGAGAGGGGAGAGCCGGCTGAGTTTTTAGAGAGAGGAGTGTGTTGTGTGTGTGTGTGTATATATATATATATATACACCCCACTAATTGCACTCACCCCTTGTGTTTCTAATGCACTTTAAAGACACCCCAATGCATATACTAACTCCCCATTGGCTCACTTTACTCTATTTTCATTTCCTCACATTTCCCCAACATTATTACCGAAAAGAATCATTTCAAATTACGGGTCCTTACATCATCCTTCATCCAAACGATGCCTAATGTTTAAGTTTTCATAGTACCTAAGAAGGTACCCATCTCCTTTTTTGACGCTGGAATTCTCTCCTCTTTCCTTTCCCCTCTCTCTTTATGAATGTTTCAAACCTAAGTTTCTTGGACCTGGCCTAGGGTGGCCCGTCCCACCTCTCCCCTCTTAATTTCCGCGCCTGAAACTAGCTCAAAAGGCCCCTGGGCATAAGATTCATAGCACTAAACATCAGCCCATTGGAGTGCCTTTTCTTCTGTCCAACTTGGAACTTACTACTCTGGGGCAGGTCATACTCGAAGTTAGACACGGAACAACACGGGTCTAGCTAGGTGGAGAGCCTACAATAGTGGGAAAGGCCAAATAAATAAATAAAGAAAAAAAAAACAGATAAAATGATAAAGAAATGAATAATTTAAAGGGAAAACAACTCTAGATTTATGCTCCGATCGTATTTTTGTGAAACCATGTGATATTCTAATTTTACTCGTCTTGTTTACACACAAGTTGAAATACAGCTACCAGAAAGAGAGATAAAAACTGTAGCTTATCATATGTTTCAAGACCAAGCCTTCTACTCATCCATAACTATATGCAACTCACCAGAACAAGAGGCAGCAATCTCATGGTTTGATGAACCAACAAAAGTAGGAGGGGTTTCGAGCTCCATCATGCAAGCACGCCACTCATCGATGAATGCCACTCGATCACCTTCCAAGCTAGGAACGTCATGGTCTTGAAGGGTTTCCAAAATCTCTTCAGTTTCCCCAAGAAGACAAGCAGCGTGTCTGACGCTCCTCTCTCTTTCCTCTATAGCACTAGAATAACATTTTAAAATTACAACACGCGGTAAATTGGTAAGGCAAGCACCCAAAATGTCTGCTATCATTATAGACAAATGCTCGAATACATTTTCATCCGTCTGGGGTGAATTCCCTTCATAGTCCTTCAGAATGGTTTGGCCGATTCTGTACATGGAATTAGCAGCTATAACCTTGATTGGCCAATTAAGGGGGTTCTCCATCAAAATCCCAGATTTCATGCTTTTTTGGAAATCAGTGATAGTCTTCTCGGCTATATCAACTAGACTTTGAAGAGTCTCTTTGGATGTTTTCCCTTTCAAAGCCATTGCTGGGAGATCCTCGTTCATCCACTTGCGATAAAGTTCAACTCCTACCCACAAGACATCTGCTGCTTGCTTTACCACTTTCATTAAATCACCTCCTTTGGAACTGAAGCTTTCCTCTACAAGGCTGGCGTACAGAAGGCCTTCGCTCACACAACTTAGCAACTTGTCCACCATATGGTTTTCAATGTTCGGTAGTGCAATGGCGATGCTGGTTAAGGTCACCACGGGTAGGGTCCAGCAATTAGGAGGTTTTTCTGAAATTATATCTGGAACTTGGCTACTGTCAAATTCTGCTACCCCCTTAAAGCAGTGGTTTGATTTCCGTAGAAGCTCGATCACGTTTTTTGTTGGCTTCCTTCTACCCTTCTGAATCATCTGATTCATATCACGAAGTATATTATCCAAAATACTTTTGGGCAGCTTTGCCTCACCTTCAAGTTGCAGGACATATTCATTAAGATCCAGCTCTGCAGCTAATGTTTCTGGTTCTGCATTTCCAGGTTTAATTGGAGTAGGGGCATGAGACTCAGATAGAAGGCTCATCTTCAATGTCTTGCAATAGCAGCAAAACAAAACCAACGGGTTTAGAAAGATAATGGAGATGAACCGAACGGCTTTGCTAGCTACAACAATTCCAAACTGGATACCTATACACAAGTCCAAAATGAGATTTTTTGTGAAGTAGACAAACTTTCTGCACTTCAAACTACGGATTTGTACAGCCAAGGGTCTTTCTTTCCACTCGACCAACCTCTGTATCCAGTAGTTTTCTACAAGTTTGGATTCTTTTTGGTGGTTGTTTCTATCTCCCTCTGAGAAATTCAAGATGATGACAGTAAACCATCTAAATAGAGGGGCAATAGTACCCACCACCACCCCAGTAAATTGAATCCACAGAATCCATGAAGTGGACCAGTGATAAGTTGAATAATTTCTTGGTAGTGTAAAATTCCTAAACAAATTGTTAAACCGGATCTTTGCTTCGACCAGAGACAGTGCAGTCAGAAAGCAGATTACCCCTGACATAGTGGCGGTCACAGAACGTGCCATCACAAACTGGGGGCTACCGGTTTTTGCCATCACCCAATATTTTTCCACCACTTCTTTTAGTTCCTGATTCGTAAGCTTCCTAGTTTCAATCATTTTCCCCCCATTAGAAGCTTTTTTGTGCAATTCATTGTATTTCAATTCCAAATATCTTTTAATGGTGGGGATCGTCAAAGCTGAGGAAGTCGACATCAGAAACAAAAGAAGCATAGAAATTATGACAAATATTTCTTCAGACCATACCGAATACATAAGTACATGATCCCGGCTTTGGATACACAGATTCACAATAACGGTGACCACAAGAATACCCAAGGCAACGATGTTCAGGAAAATTGAATTATCGTCCATGGATGCCAAAGAAGTTAGAAAGTTACCCATTACATTAGTCATGAAAACACTGCTGCTAAGATTCGCAAGTACGTCGGTTGTGCCCCACATGGCGGTGGTAAGATCCATTGGGAGCTTCATTGCCACGGTTAATATCGTAAGGGAAGCAGCATTTATAGTGAAAAACTTGCATGGGAACCACAACATTTTTCCGCGGAATCCATAAACCACATCTGCAGCCATTGCAAGGGAGCAGACTAGAGATGCGGCTGCTATATAGACACCAATTAATGGCATCGGTGAATCGTATTTTTTTTGCCTCTCCGCAATGGCTTGGCAGATCGACAACTCAAAACAAGATTCGTAATGTTTCTGGTCCAAGCATGTCCAGTACCGGAAGTAGGCCATTTTCCTCCACCCTTAAGCTATGATTATATGTTTATGCAATGGTTATACAAGGGACCGAGTTTTTTGCCCTCCTTCAGTGCTTTCAGGCAGTTTAGGTGGAGAAAGAAGTGAGATAGACACAAGTTTGTGGTTCCTTTGTAGTGGAGAGGTTTGGAGGATTTAAACGAAGAGTGGACAAGGGAGCAGGCACTCAAAAAAACAGTCCATGTGGTTAATATGACCGGGGAAGCAGCTTTAATACCATTGATTTTTGTGTTGTCTGATCGGCATTTGGGGAGCATGTAGTGTCTTGGAGAGCCTGCAGTGCCTTGGGGCACC
The DNA here is from genome assembly GCA_020921065.1 of Vaccinium darrowii. Lineage (NCBI taxonomy): Eukaryota > Viridiplantae > Streptophyta > Magnoliopsida > Ericales > Ericaceae > Vaccinium > Vaccinium darrowii. The sequence goes on from CM037151.1 coordinate 26,786,037, forward strand.
ACGGGATTGTAGTCTACCCATCTAATCGTTCATCTCGGCAATTAACGGTTCAGATATGTTTGTTAACTCTTAGCGGTAAGAGTATATTCCTAGCGGTAAGAATACATCCTCTAACTCTTAGCAATAAGAGTATATTCTTAGCAGTAAGAATACATCCAACCATTGTGGAAATGGACAGTCAGATCGGAAGACTACAATCCTGTAGTGCCTTGGCTTTCCAAATCCGTCTAATCGATGATGACTTTTTCAATTTGGCTTTTAGTCTTGTTAGTTAAGTCACTTTGTTAGGCAGATTAGTTTTTTTGGATTAAATATGAAGGGCGATAAAGAAGAGGATATGGTAGAAGTGGAGATTTATAACGAATGAGAAATTATTTTATACACCAATGTTCTCATCCACTACTCTTACCATCCACACCATCCACACTTTTCATTTTCCGATCAAATTTTGATGATCGGAACCGTCCAATGTGTTTAAAATGTGTTTTTAAGGGTCCCCACGAGAAATCATAAAAAAAAAAATACCGGGAAGGGCTTCATCCGGGCAGTTTTCGATAAAACTGTATTTAATCGAAAACTGCTCGGATGAAGCCCTTCCCGGTATTTTTTTTTTGATGATTTCTCGTGAGGACCCTTAAAAACACGTTTTAAACACATTGGACGGATCCGATCATCAAAATTTGATCGGGAAATGCCTCATCCGGACAATCCCGGACCGTAGCAATCCCGGATGAGAACCGGACTCTTATTTTATATTTGGTTTAGTTGATAATTTGTATGGATAGATAAATTAGGCGGGTGATTCAACATAGTGATATATTACTTGCCTTTTATTTTTCTTGTATCGAACTTTGAGAGTGGGGAGGAATAATTGAGTAATTGAGGAAGGGAACTAGTTATGGACAAGGTTGGAATGTTTTGAAATTTGAAAAACGGGAGTAACCAGGAAAGAGATTGGGTGGACGGATAACTAGTTCAACTGGGGGTCGGGAATGGAACCGCAGTGTCATGGCTGAATATGTTCATTTAATGGTTAGAGATATTAAAAGAAAATTACTTTATGTTTCTTAGATTTGAAATTTTGAATATTTAAATTCAGTGAGAGATGAAAAATATTCTACATGGAAATTTAAAAAAAAAAAAAAAAACAGACTCTTGTTTGTTGTGTTGGAGGTGGCCAAAAACAATCCATCTCTGGGTACACTACACTTGGGTACTCCAAGTGTACACCGCCCCATCTCAACCGTCCAAAAGCGTTTTAGACGTTCCGGATTTTTTACAAACTATTCGCGCAAATAGTTTGGTTAAAATTCAGAACATCCAAAACGCTTTTGGACGATTGAGATGAGCTGGTGTACACTTGGGGTATCCAAGTGTGGTGTATGCCCATCATTTTCCCGGCCAAAACTAGTCTAGTTGCATTTGTTGGGAGTGTGGGGTTGTTCCAGTAAGGGAGTTTTTTTTAACAAACAGGCTTTTCACAGTTTTTTATGTGATGTATTGTGATAGAATGACTTGTCTTGATTTTTAAAAAAAATTATTTTTTGTTCGTGGAACACCCTGTGTCAATAGTTTACCCAACCAGCAAACAGTGAATTTAATTTTGTTCACCTTTCTTGAAAGAGACGAACAAAACTCTTCCTCTTATTGGTTGAAACAACATAAGTCTCACCCTTGCAATACGCGTTTTTGTAAGAGTAACATTATTTTTCTGTGAGACCTAACTATTTTAACCAATAAAAATGAAGATGTTGTTCAGCCTCTTTTACGGAAAATAAACAAAATTGCGCTCGTAAACAGTCGTTTGAATCTTTGTGGACTGACTTTCAGAATGCATTATGAAGGGACAAACTTTTTCTGGAAAAAAAGCAAAGATGGGTTAGGTTAGGGTCCACCGTCCACTGACTTGACTTGCAAGTTGGAACAAGGTCCATTGAGTCCTAAATGCAACAACAAGAAGAAGATTAGCATACCAATGAGTCTCACGTTTAGAGGCAGAGACTCGGACTTGGTGGGACAAGGCCCATACGACTTTCGAGTCTCGTAGTCTCTTGTTATATGTGGTGGGAATTTGACGGAGGGAGGCGTGTTGAAATAAGAATGCGCAACAATGACAATTACGAATTTTGTCTGAACGAGAGGTACTCCTTCATTGAACAAACAATATGGAGAAAACTCTCAAATTTTCATTAATAATCATAAACAACTCCCATAGCCAAGAGGCTTACATCTTTATTTATAATAAAAAAATTTCGACATGCTAGGAAATAAAGAAAAATGAAACGATAAACCTAGAAACTAAATTTCTTCCTGACCAAGCTAGAATTAAAAGGAAGTAAAATAAATTAAACTAGGAAACAAAATATTCTAAAACACTTTTTTTTCTAAAATTGCAAGACTTCCTAACAAAATTACTAAAACCAAAATGAGGAAAACATCAAAAAAATATATATATTTTAAATAATATTAAATTTCCATTATGTATCAAAGTTGGTTTTAGCTGCAAAATAGGTGTGGTGCAGTCATTGCAATTACTATCTATTGACGTGACGCAACGAGACAATACTCTCCGTTGGATGTGTTTGGATACCTTATCTATACTTCCATTTTGTGTACCAAAATAAAAATGACGATTTATACAATAAATCTGCGAATCCAGGAAAAAAATTGACATGATGTGTAGCAAATGTATTTACGTAGGTGTAAATCTCAGTGAGGTGTGTAAATTTGTGTGGTACAAGCTTATTCACATAATACTTCAAAATCTCATTCGCTTTTGTTTTCAATCCTCGTACTACGCTCGCGTTTCAATCCTCACTCTCGCAAATTTTAGTTGTTTGAGATATGATTGGAGACGTTTATACGCTCGCGCTTGCTGCGCGAATTATGTCACAGTACAAAGCGTTTTTTCGTGAAGTGTTTTTCGTGTGCAAATATGTGCTTATGTGTGGGTCACCACTGTGAGTGTGTGTTTATGTCATAATGCTAGTCTATTGGTATAACCATAATAACGTCAGGTTATTCACAGTCAATATTCCATGAGGAGTCATCTCCAACCAATAAGGAATAGGGTATTGTTCATCCTCTTTTATGGAGGATAAACAAAATTACACTCACAAACGGCCGTTTGAATTTTAGTTGGTTGACTGTCGTGGGCCGAAATCTGACTACGTGATTGGGGCTCAGACGAAGAGCCCGGAAGGCTTTGAGCCCAAACGGACCTCTGGACCAACCAGGGAACAAAACACCATGGGTCGACCGAGCGTGGCCCGTCCGAGACAAACCGGTATCTCGGCCGGTAGACCACAAACCGGACGAGCCGTCCGAGACGAATCATATCCGAGATGGCTCGGGGGAATAATCCGAGATCTCGGGGACGACCCTCGTGACGTCTCCGAAGGCGGTTAACGCTCGCAACAAACTGGGGAAGGCACATGTGCATGAGACAGCTGTACCTACGTCAGCGTGATGGCACCCGAAACGGTTACACCACGTGTCCAACTGTGATTGGAGGACGCGAACATGCGATGCATGCAGATCTGGCTCGTGACGCTCGGTGACGTCACCCGAGCCAGATTGACCGATCTGCCCCTGTACTTGGGTAGCCTATAAATACGAAGCATTGAAGCCCTAAACGGACACACAACATTTTCTCTCTCTACAACTACTCTCAATTCATCTTTCTTCTCCGATCACTTACTTGATCGTTGGAGTGCCCTCCCTGGCCACATTCCGGCCAGGTTGGGTGCTAACGACGGGTGCTCAGTGTACAAGGGCTCGTGGCAGATCTCACCCACCATTTACTCGCTGCTCACTCGGGTCAAGAGTTGCTCAAGAGGTTCTACTGGATTTTGAGGACACCACAATTGGCGACTCCGCCGGGGAACCACCCAGAACCTCCGGTGCTCCTCCCTAGATCCACCACTTTTACCCTCTCTTCTTCACTCCTCCTGACTCGAAATGGGTGGCGAGCTAACTCAACCACCAAACCCCACCGATCCACTCCACCCCTCTTCCTCCAGAGATCCCAAAGGGATTCCTCACATCTCCGTCTCTATTCCGACGGGTCACGTCGGACTCACTCCGAGCCCAGACTCACAGCAACTCACCATCTAGCAACTCACTCACCACCTAGAAGAGCGAGACGTTGAGATGGTAGCGATGAGGGCCCAGCTTTCTAAGCTAACCGAGACGGTCAAGAAGAAAGCAGCAGTGGAAGCCACGGCAACGTCCTACGGCGGGGTGTCAGGACAGCGACGCTCGGCCAAGGATCGTCTCGGTAACCCCAACGATGTAAGGGCTCACAGCAAGGCTCTCGTGCTACGGCATGGCTTAAAGCTCAACGCCGAAAAGTGCTCTTTTGGAGTTGGGTCAGGGAAATTCTTAGGCCACTTGGTGACCAGAAGAGGTATTGAAGCAGATCCAAGCCAAGTGACAGCTATACAGCAGCTCGTTTCACCGAGTACAATCAAGGAAGTGCAGAAGCTAACAGGAATGGCAGCAGCTCTAAACCGCTTCATCAGCCGCTCGGCTAACGTATGCCGCCCGCTCTTTCAATCAATCAAGACAAGTAAAAGGAAGTTTCAATGGACAGAAGAGTGTGAAAAGGCATTACAGCATTTGAAGACATACCTTTCCGAGCCGCCATTGCTGGAGACGCCTCGGGAAAATGAGGAGCTATTCATTTATCTCTCTGTATCTCCGCACGCTATCAGCTCGGTCCTGGTCCGAGCAGAAGGGGCCGAGCATCGACCAGTGTACTATGCAAGCAAAACGCTAACTGGAGCCGAAACAAGGTACCTTCCTCTTGAAAAGGTGGCCTTTGCTCTCGTCACTGCATCTCGAAAGCTGCTCCCATATTTCCAGGCTCACACAATCATAGTTCTCACCGAGTATCCACTGAAGGCACTTTTCTAAAGAGCTGATCTCTCAACACGGGTCTCGAAATGGTCATGTGAAATGGCCAACTTTGACATCCAATATCGACCGAGAACAACTATAAAGGCCCAAGTGTTAGCCGACTTTATTGCGGAGCTTACACCAGGGGAAGAAAAACAAAAGAGAAAGAACCCAGCCCAACCCCACCCGAGCAACCAACTGAAGACCCTGACGCCCCCGTGGCAATAGAAGATGTAACAAATGCGACCTCGGACGAAGAGTCAACCAAGGAAGCTGAATTAACCCCAACGCCTCTCTCGGATGAAGAACCGAGCCCGAGCACGGATAAAGAACAAGCAAATATGACATTCTCCACTTGGCATATGTTCCATGGTAATGCATGGAAGTTGCACGTGGATGGCGCTTCAAACCAACGAGGAGCTGGAGCAGGTGTCGTACTCGTTTCCCCCGAGGGCGCTATTCACGAGAACGCCATCACAATAGATTTCTCGGCCTCTAACAAAGAGGCCGAGTACGAAGCCCTCATCGCTGGCCTTCGGCTTGCCGAGGCCATGGACGTGAAGACCCTAATGGTTCACAACGATTCCCAACTCGTTGTGAACCAGTTCAACGGGGACTATGACGCTAAGGATGACAGAATGGCTAAGTACCTGGACATGGCCAGAAATACAGCCGAGACGTTCGACGAACTCGAGGTACACCAGGTGGGCCGAGAACACAACGCCCACGCTGATGCACTCGTAGGATTAGGATCCGCATGCAAAGCTTTCGAGCAAAGAACCATCTCCTTCGGAACGATCTCAGCTCCGAGCTTCGAACTACCACGGATGCAAATTTTGAATATCGAGCTCGGACCAAGCTGGATGGATGAACTTGTCTTTTATCTACGAAACAACAAGCTACCTGAAAACCGACGGGAAGCCCACCGGATCAGATGCAAGGCTGCAAACTATTGGCTCTCACCGACGGGTTCTCTATACAGGCGGTCTCTGACAGGTCCGTACCTCATGGTGGTGCATCAGAACCAAGTCCATACAATACTCCACGAACTTCATGCTGGCAGTGGAGGCTGCCACTCGGGAGGATGTTCTATCGCTCACTGAGCCATCACACAGGGGTATTGGTGGCCGAAGATGAAGGAAGATTCTGAAGAATTCGTTCGGAAATGCCACAAGTGCCAGCTGTTCAAGCCAATGATTCACCAGCCAGCCGAAGACCTTCAACCGATCACCAGTCCATGGCCTTTTGCCCAGTGGGGGTTGGACATCGTGGGAGAGCTACCACTCGCTCCGGGAGGCTTTCGCTACCTTATAACCGCGACAGATTATTTTTCAAAATGGGTTGAAGCCGAGCCTCTGGTTTTCATCACCGAGGCAAATGTGAAGAGTTTTTTGTGGCAAAATATCATCTCTCCGTACGGGGTTCCGTACGCAATCGTCTCGGACAATGGGAAGCAGTTCACGGGAAAACAAATGAAGGAGGTGTGCGACAAGCTCAGGGTACGCTTCTTCAACTCCACACCTGTTTATCCTCAGGGTAACGGCCAAGCCGAGGCATCTAACAAGACGGTCGCGGCTGGACTCAAACGAAGGTTAATTGCAAAGAGAGAAAAATGGGCCGAAGAGCTTCCACACGTCCTTTGGGCCTTCAGAACGACACCGAGACGCTCAACCGGCCAGACTCCCTATTCCTTAGCTTATGGTATAGAAGCCGTTATCCCAATCCAAAAAGGGCTACCAACAATCCGAACCGAGTACTTTGATGAAACCACTAACGACACGGCCATGAGCAATGACTTAGATTTGTCCGAGGAGAAGCGAGACGCAGCTCGGGTAAAATTGGCAGCCTATCAGCAGGAAGTCGCTAAGGGCTACAACAAAACGGTTCGGTTGAGGACATTTTGCCCAGACGACCTAGTTCTCAAGAAGGTCACGGATAAAAACAAGAAAAAGAAGCTGATGCCCAATTGGGACGGTCCCTACCGAGTTGTCAAGAAAGTGGGAAAAGGAGCTTATCAGATAGAAGACATCGATGGGAAGCTCGTAGACAAACCATGGAACGCCTATAATTTGAGAAAGTATTACGCTTAGGGATATTGTTCTCGGATGACAAAGAAAATTTTGATGTACTAGTTTCTCGGAAATTTTTCAATGAAAAGCACCTCTTTTATCTCAACTGTTGTCTCTTTTTTAATCTTGTCTCGGTATTCGTACCCAATGGCTTCGGCCAAAGGCACAACCTTACACATGGGTTTCATCCCATAAGACCGCTCGAGTAAACCGAGCCAATCCAATGATTACGTCGATTAAATCATACACCCTCTAGGTGGTACTAACGAAAACGTCTCGGCCCATAAACCGAGCTTGGCGTAAAAACCCTTCGACAGGGGTATTGACCAAAGAACAGCTTGTTTTTACAAGTTAGTAACAGTTCCACTCATAACTTATCAAATCATCTCGGTATGTTTTCACCAAATCAATTTTCGACATTACTTCAACATTTGTACCGAGACATTTCATATTACTCTCGGATACAACACTTGTGAAAATTTTCTCAAATTTTTACAAGCCTTAAATATGAACATTCAATTGACTCGGCAATATATCTGAGAAGACCTATCAAATTGCTTTGGATATTTTTCATGCCTTAGCAAAATTTCTTGAAACATTCATCTCAACTTAGGCCAGGGGTATTTGTTTGCCCCAAGCCGAGACGAATGGGGGTATTACTATCATACCTCGGAAATGATCATTCAACAAGATGCAAGCAGAAGGAACAAAGACATCCATTCATTCATCACAAACGACTCGGCATATAATTCTACCGAGCCGTTGCAAAATAAGAAATTGTTCGGGGGAGAAGAGAAGTAATGATTCAAACATCACAAACGGTCTGGCATATAGTTCCACCAGCCGTACCCAGAAAACAAACCAGAGAAATTGTTCAAGAAAGAGAAAGAGAAAGAGATTGTTCAAACAAATACAATGAAAACAACATTAAGCGTCCTTCCCAGGACCTCGGTCACCAATCTCGGTCTCATCAGCACCGGCGTTGTCAACGCTCTCGGGATTCTCTGCGACTGTTTCCTCTTCTTCTCCTTCCTCTTCTTCCGAGGGGATCTCAATTTCTGGGGCCTCGACCTCAGGGAGGGCTCGAAGAGCAGATTCAGCAGGAACGCTGCCAGCTTCTAATCCGAGCTCATACCCCTTGGCCACCCCTTTGAAATAGTAAATCTGGGCACCTCTCCGAAAGCCCATATTTTTTATCTCCTCTACCTGCCCCTGGTAGTGCTCCACGACCTTCTCTTTGGCCTCCTCGAATCCAGCCGAGTGTGCAACCCGAACAGCCTCTTTCGACCTTTCCCCTTCCTCGGATAGTTTCTGTTGCAGTTCCTTCACTTGACCTCGCAAAGTGTCTAGCTCAAACAGCTGCTTCTTCGCCTCATCCAGCTCCGAGAGTTGAAGTTTGGCCACGGCCAAATCATTCTCAACATCCCTCTTCTTTGAAATTGCATCTCGGTACTTCAACTTCAAGGAGCTAAAGGAGGAGGAGAGGTTCACAACCTTCTGATGGTACCCCAGCAAAGACTGGTTGGCCTACAAAAATCCATTACAACATTTATGTTATGAAGCGTTCCATATCAGAAAACAAAAGACAGTCTCGGAAGAAGATATTACTTACAAGGGTCAAGTGCGAAAACATGTCAACGATGTTCCCTTCCAGATCAGCAGGAACCTGTTTCATATCTTCAGGGAGACACACCCCCTGGAGCACAGGCAGCCCGAGCCTAGGATTGGCTCGGACGCTGTCTGTCAGCAGCACAGGTTGCCCCTGTTTGGTCTGAGGGGCGAAAATGAAAGGGATTGGAGAGGAAGTTTCAGCAGTCAAATCCTTCAGAGGAGCTTCTTTCTCGATTGGAGCCTTCTCGAGGGTGCTCTTGCCAGCAACACCCTTGTCTTTGCGCACGTCCTTCCTCGAGCCTGATCCCAGAGCGAGCCTTTGTTTCTTAAGCTCGGCTTGATCAGCCTCAGGTGTAATAGGAGCTCGCTTAGGTTGGCTCGGAGTACGCCTGGCAGATGGAGCGGCAGTTTTCTTTGCCTTTTTGTTCGGAATAAGGCTCGGAAGGTCCCCAAGATCACCCCCTATCTCCTCCTCTTTTGCTTCCTCGAACTCCTCTTCGATGGGCTCCCTGATCCTCCCAACCAAGTCCTGGGGGCGGGTCCTGTGAAGATCAACCTCGGTTTCCGAGCTCACGTCAATCGCCTCAACAGACTTACCCTTGTAAAATGATCTTTTTCTTTTTCTGCTCGGATCGGCCCGCTCGGCTGCAAGCTCCTCTTGGGACTTCTTTTTCCTCTTCTGAAGGTACGAGGTGTAAGTAGGCTCGTAGCTTAGCAAGACATGAACGTATCTCTCCTCTCTCGGAACGGCGTAAGCAACCTTGATGTTGTCGTCATTTTTTGCTTTTATCAACCGAGCCGAAATCGGGGATGGCTCTGCAAAACAGATAAAGCTCGGTGAGTACAGTTCAAATCACAAGATATGTAAACAGGATAAAGACAAAAACTAAAGTAATCTAAACCTATCAATGTATCCTGCCGAGGAACGGGATAAAGGCCGTCGTCGTCGGAACCAAATTCGAAATTCCCGCGTACTTCAACAAAATCATTAGCTCCGCGATCGGAGTCCGGAAGGTGGTCGATCAAGTAATCACGTGGGGCCTTCGGATTGCTCCGAAGGGATAAGAACCTGCGCCCCCCCGGACTGGTCTGAGACACGTTGTAAACCCCAATAAGTCAGAAAGGTTGAAAATAAGTCCGAATCTCTCCCGAAGCACCTGAATACCGTTGATGATACGAAAGGCATTCACGGCAAAGAATCTAGGCGAGAGCTTGTATTCGTACAAGAATTGACGAAGAAGGGGGTTCATCGGGAACCGAACTCCCCCCTCGGTGATCGTTATAAGGGGAAGGGTAATGTGGTCCTCGGAAAAGGTAATCTGGTCCTGAGGTACCAAGCGAATCTCTACATCGCTCGGTATGTTGTATTCTTCACAAAATGCCTCGTACTCTCCGGGCTCGCCACTGAAAAAATGTAGATAGGTATTAGTCTCTTTCTCGGAAACTTTCGCTCTAGGGGGGCGGGTGCCTTGGGAATGGTCCTCGGCAGTTGGGTTCTCGGCTGACGGATTCTCGACAGTCAAAGATCTGGGGATAGGCTCGGAAGGAGGGAGTTCGGCTGTGGGCTCATAGATCGAACCGGAGTTGTCGTTTCTCGGTTGATGGACCCCTATAATTTGGACGTTGGGGAGGCGGACGGAGGCGCCGTTCGCATCTCTATTTTCTCCAGGGTTGACAGACTCGGTATGATCACTACTGATTTCTCCCTGATTTGCCGAACCTTCGCTCCCTGAACGAGCATTCGGATCAACCTCTACGGGGTTGAGTGGGCCGAGTCCCTCGTCCACTGGTCCTAAATCGGCGGACTCCATCCCTACGTCAGGATCGAAAAACGTCTGTCCGAGAGGGTATCTATAATGGTGGTAGCTATACACGGACGACTCGGAACTGCTCGCCCTGTTGGAACTCCCCGAGGAAAGGACGAAGGGCTCCAGGATTTCCGAACCTGAAAAGTGCACGGGTGAACAACAGTTAGCCATATAACTGATGGTGATCTAAAGCTTTTTCGGGAGCTTCCGGATAGTAAAATCTGGCTCGGATTAATTCCGAGCCAAAAACCTAACCTATGCAGGCGTAGTTCCTGCGCCTCGGGAATCCTAGACGAGTGGGGGCTACTGATGGCTCGGGTTTTCACACTCGGTCAAGGTCCAGACCTCACGTCTCGGCTCTGTCTCGGTTGACAAACAAAATCAAAATCTAAAACCTAAGGATGGAGAGATCGAAAAGCGACTCGAACGGTCACGAAGAAAATTCTAACAAAGAAAACGATGAACAGTCGAACGGATGAGTTCACTGTTCATCACAACATCCGCAATCTCTCAACAGATCATGAAACGCATTTTTCTACCAAACAAAACTTATGAAAACGTTTCGAAAAACCTTAGATCAACAGCGAAATCAAAGGAAAAGCTAGAGGAATGAACGAACAGATGGGAAAATCATTACCTGAGTTACACCGGAGAAGAGTAGAGGCGGCGGCGGAGATGAACCGTCACTGCGTTTTCCACCTACCAAAGGTAGAAAAAGATGGAGGAGAACGGCGGTGTAACGGCTGAGGACGGCAGTGTAACGACTGAAGATCTTGATTTCGCCGGAGAAAATGGAGTCTCAAGTGCTGTGAATGCGAAGAGAGAGAGTGAAAGTAACCATTTCTCTCTCTACTTCGTCTGCTTTTATAGAGGGGACGCAGGTTTAAATGATGGCGCGGGAAACGAGGTGATTTTTGGTGGCGCAAGTAATGTCTCGACAGCTGGCACTGATGTGACCCGCCGAGTTCGTCCTCTGACAACCCACGTAAGCGAATCTCTTCAAAACAAAACCCTAATCCGCGTGGACGTGTCTCGCCCAACCTTCAATCACCATGTGGAGCAATCCGAGGGCGTCCACGAAATGATCACGGTTGGGGCTCGGTTAAAAGAAACACAAAGGAAGAGGCTTGCTTCTCTCAGACGCACTCCAAGCTTGCCTCGGGGAGCGCAACGGCCCAAACTGGACATTCAACTCCTTTCTCGGAACAAAGTGTCTCGGAAGAAGTTGAGGGGCTATTGTAGTGGGCCGAAATCTGACTACGTGATTGGGGCTCGAACGAAGAGCCCGGAAGGCTTTGAGCCCAAACGGACCTCTGGACCAACCAGGGAACAAAACACCATGGGTAGACCGAGCGTGGCCCGTCCGAGACAAACCGGTATCTCGGCCGGTAGACCACGAACCGGACGAGCCGTCCGAGACGAATCATATCCGAGATGGCTCGGACGTCTCCGAAGGCGGTTAACGCTCGCAACAAACTGGGGAAGGCACATGTGCATGAGACAGCTGTACCTACGGATGGCACCCAAAACGGTTACACCACGTGTCCAACTGTGATTGGAGGACGCGAACATGCGATGCATGCAGATCTGGCTCGTGACGCTCGGTGACGTCACCCGAGCCAGATTGACCGATCTGCCCCTATACTTGGGTAGCCTATAAATACGAAGCAATGAAGCCCTAAACAGACACACAACATTTTCTCTCTCTACAACTACTCTTAATTCATCTTTCTTCTCCGATCACTTACTTGATCGTCGGAGTGCCCTCCCTGGCCACATTCCAGCCAGGTTGGGTGCTAACGGCGGGTGCTCAGTGTACAGGGGCTCGTGGCAGATCTCACCCACCATTTACTCGCTGCTCACTCGGGTCAAGAGTTGCTCAAGAGGTTCTACTGGATTTTGAGGACACCACACTGACTTTCAGAATGCATTATGGGGGACACAGACTTTTTCTGGTAAAAGCAAAGGTGGTTTAGGTTAGAGTTCACTGACTTGACTTTTAACAATGTCCATTGACTCATAAATGCAATAACAAGAAGATGGTAAGCATATCAATGGCTTAGGTGTGTTTTGGCCTAAAATGTTAGTTGATTTATTTTTTCGTCTTTATTTGTTTTTTTTTTTTTTTGCATTTTTTAGTTTTGCATCAACTTTTTATGTATTATTGGTTCATCTCGGTGAGAAGAAACAAAAAAGTAAAAAATTTTGTTCGAAGCTTAAATTTTTTTGAATAAAAACAAAAATAAGTCAAAAAGTGAGATTTTTACACTTTTTTCGATCTTATTCAAAAAATTGAGAGTTCTAATCATAATCTTTTACCTTTTTGGATTCCTCTCGTCTAGACGAACTAATAATACTCAAAAAATCGATACAAAACTAACAAACGCAAAAAAAAAGAAAAATAAATTCAAATAAAGACAAAAAAAAAAAGTTAAGTTGGCTTTTTAAGCCAAAACATCACTTACAGGTTTACAGGTAGAAAATCAGACTTTCTGGGACAAGGCCCGTATGACTTTCGAGTCTCGTACCCTCTTGTTGGGCACATGTGTGATGGGAGTTCAACTTTAGCCGCAACGTCTTTGCAATTACTATCTACTGATGTGATGTGATGCGAGACAATATTTCCCGATGGATGAGTTTGGATACCTTACCTATATTTCTATTTTGTGTACCAAAATATAAATGACGATTCATACAAAATAACAGCGGATTCTGGGAAAAAATTGACATGACGGGTAACAATGTATTTATGTAGATGTAAATCTCTGCGAAGTGTGTACGAGACTCCTTCCCTTATCAAAAGTGTGTAAATTTTCTTGTTTTACAAACTTAGTCACATAATTCTTTAAAATTCCGTTCGCTTCTGCTCTCAATCCTCGTACTACCCTTGCGTTCTCAATCCTCGCTCTCGCAGATTTTTGGTTGTTTGCGATGTGATTCGAAGACATTTATACACTCGTGCTCGCGCACGCGGATTATGTCACTTATAGGACAAGTATTTTTCATGTGCAAAAATATGTGCTTCTGTCTGGGTCACCACTGTGAGAGTGTCTTTTTTGCTTTTTTTGGTACAGTCGGCTGTTCAAAAAACAACAAACAAAGAAAATACATCAAAGACTAGCACATGCTAGTCTCTAACCTGCTCTACACCCAGGGCGTCTTTCAACACAAGAGTGCGAATAGGTTGAGGTGGGTCCTCTAAAATCACCAGCGGCTCAGCTCTAAGATGTGTGAGATGGTCAGCACACTGGTTTGCTTCTCTAAAAACATGCTTTAGCAACGAACATGTACGGGTCAGCAGATTTTTTGCCTCCTTGATCAAATCAATCTGTGGATGTTCTTCATTAGGGCCATCATTGATTAGTTGAACAGGATCCGAAGAGTCCGATTCAATACTAATGTTATTGTATCCCTTCTCGAGCATGATTGTTAGGCCACGGTATATCCCCCAGATTTCAGTCTCCAAGCTAGAGGAACAATCCTGTTTTCCGTAGAAGCCCAGCAGCCATTGCCCTCGATGATCACGGAAAATTCCTCCATATCAGCTAGCTTACGGCTCTCCACCCAGCAACCATCTGTATTAAGCTTGACCCCAGCTGCACAAGGTGGAGACCACGAAATTAGAACACTATTTTTATGGCCATTAGAGAGAATAGACTTGAATGCCTCAGAAATTTCAAGGGAATAGTTGGCAATATTCCTCGAACTTTGATGGGGATCCACATCAACATTCTCAAAACTTTTTTTTTATTTCTATCCTTCCATATTTGCCATAGAGTAATAGCGAATATGGTCTATCAGTATAAGAATAATGCCCGTCATGTTATTCACCTCTTACACGTTCACCCAAGACGGCATGAACAGTCACAGAGATAGAGGAGGAGAGCAAATAACTTAAACCAAATGGACATCCACAGTCAATATTCCACGAGGAGCCATCTCCAACTAGGGCTGCAAATGAACCGGCCAGTTTATGAACTATTCGAAACTCAATTCAGGCTCGTTCGAATTCGACTCGTCTATTAAATGAACCAAACTTGAACTCAATTTTGAGTAATGCTACGGTGTGCACCATGCCTTTTGGCATATGGTGTGCAATTCGTATATATAGCCACAAAATCTCATATTGACGAAAGTAAACACTCATATTGGAAATTACAAAAATAAATATCGGAACACCAAAACCCAATAAAAAGGACCACAAAATCTCATATACATATGAGAAAATTTTGGAATAAAAAAATGGCAACCGGTTGGTCACCGGGCCCACTGCTTGAAAAAAAAAATCCATATGAGATTTTGTGACTTTCAAAATGAGTGTTTGTGAAAGAAAATATGAGACTAAATGTGGTCCACTACAGTCCAAAAATTGTTAATAAATTTTATATGAGAATGTGTGGCTGAGTATATGAGATTTCGTGCTTATATTTATTTTTGTGGGTAAATATATGAGACATGTCACTATCAATACACAACAATATTTTTGGACTGTAGTGGTCCACAAAAAACTCATATATTCCTCCACAAGTACTCATTTTTTAAACCAAAAATTCTCATATCAAATGACTTTTTATATGAGTGTTCTTCGAAGTGTATATGAGAAATCTCATATATGACTCAATGTAGGCTAAAATATGTATTTCTGTGGCACCTTATATGAGACATGTCACATCAATATATATACACACAATATGTATCACATTTCACTACAGTCCAAAACTATCATATGAGATTTCGCGGCATGTTTTATGAGGTTGACTTTTGCCAATATGACATTTTGTGGCTCTTTCGAATTTTTGTGGTAATTTTATGAGCATTCGTGGCTTCATATATGAGATTTTTGAAACCCAAAATGTTATATGAGAGATCACCCGAGGTTTTATGATTTTTTTTGGCTCTCCATATGAGAGAAAGATGACCGGTATAGGGGGTCACCTTTTGCATATGTGGCGCAATCTCGGCCGTTGATCTGGTCAAAGTTGCATACGGTGTGCCCTTTCATATTTTCAGCCACAAAATCTCATATTTGACCCCAGAAAAACTTATATTTGTTGTCACAAAATCTCATTTTTGGGCCCAAAAGAGGGGTGTACATTGTAGCATGCCTCCTCAATTTTAGACTAGTTCCATAAACGAGCCGAACATAAACATGATAGTATTCGGCTCAATTAAGCTCGCAAACTTGGAGTATATGTATATAGCATATATCTTATAAAATTTCCCATGTAACTTTTATATGTATAAACTTTACATGTATATAATGAAAATTCTATAACTTGTACTGGTAAAAATCTTTAAAAGTATGATTAACTTACATTTTAATATGTTCTATTTTTGTAATTTTGTATGTGTATGAAAAATGTTTACATAAAAAATAAAAATTATACTTGCAATTTTATACCTATAGGAGAGCGTAAATATCTAAATATTTTTTACTTGTAAAGGATCGTGAATGCAAGTGGTGGCTAGCTCATGCAGTCCCCTTCCCCCCTGTAATAATTAGGAATGACAAATGACAAAAAACAAAGGGCTCGTGAACAAGTTCCAACCAAACCCAGGGAAGCTCGGCTCGAGCTCAACTCTTCAGATTTTTATAGAGTTCAAGCTCAGCTTGAGTTCGTTAAAAACTTAACCAAACTTGGAACACATTCTTGATTCGGCTTGTTTGCAGCCCATCTCCAACCAAAAGATATTAAAAATTTGACATAACATGCCAAGATGAAGAATTGTCATGTAAAGCAACTTTAATTAAATTGTCAAATGCTTAAGTGACATTCAATAACTCATCTCTCGTGTCAAAATTCGGTATATGATGTCTATCTTATTATTATTATTATTATTATTATTATTATTATTATTATTATTATTATTATTATTATTATTATTGAGTGAGACCCTAAAATCTTCGCCAAAACTTCCAAAATTATATAAAAAATAAAAATAATAATAAAAACATACATTAGTTTGACAAAATGGTTAGTGTGTGCAAAGATGTCTAATTTCTACAAGCTAAATTGCCGCATGACCCCTCAAAAAATATTTGAATGCACATTCTTGAAGTTAAGATAGGAGTCATAACCATGGTTATTTCAAGAATAGGTTCATCTAGGAGCGCAAAATCCACAACTTGGATAGCTATAGATAAAAAATTATGGTCAGTCTTCATGTCGAAAACTCTCCCGCTTCTGTCTCTGAAAAAGAATCTACCTGCATTAGTGAGCAAAACAAAAATCGTCCACATCATTTCAGTGTGCCGTGGTTTTCCTTCATCTTCAGCTGTAGGACGTCCATGTTCCCCTCCCGATATATAAGTTCAACTAAGTTGGCTCCGTTTTCCACAGAGCGGCAAGAAGGGGGGGGGGGGGGGGGGGGGGGGGGGGGGGGGGGAACCCTCTGATGAGGTAATCCGCGGGATTATGAACACAACTGAAGATCGCTTCACCTAAGCTGCCACCTCATTTGTACCAACCAGCCAGGAACCACCTCAGCAAGAAACAGAAGCAGCAACCGATGGCCTGTGCAAATAAACAAACTCAAACACACGACGACATGAAGTGAAGAACTGGGCACAATCAGGACAGATTGTGCGTGAAAGGTTTTTAGTGAATCTTGTGCGTGAAAGGCAGTGCCACTTCATCAAAAATTGTATTGGTATATCACCTTCAAGCAACCCAAAAAACCTGTTTTGTAGATCATTAAAATGATTTTCCAAGTATAGATCATTATATCTCGAGCGTGTATGGAAAATGTCCAAGGTCCACAACTATTTATTATGTAGTATCATTGACTATTAAGTGAAAAACATGTTCATGAACCATGCGAGGCCTGTGAGTACATAGGTTCAAGAATTTTTACAGGGATACAATGCCAAGTTGAAATATTAAGATAAGAAACCATGATTCTGTTACCTGGAAGACAAGCAGAAGGATGCAAAGCGAACTTTCTGACATCCTGCCAAATTGTCTTAAGAAGAAGTTTACAAGTGTCCCATCATTTGTCCCAGTGAGCAGTCCTGTCTGAGGGTCAAACCTGAAGGTTCAAGGATATTCACTACTCGAGTAAGATCCACTAATCTTCTAACAACAGTTAGAGATAACAATTGCTTCAGAAATTACCTGGGCAGCCGATGTCGTGGACAAGGAATAAAGCCAGAAAGCTAAAAGAGAACAGGAATCAGAACAATGAAGAATCTAGCATGAAGAGAGAGAGAGAGAGAGAGAGAGAGAGAGAGAGAGAGAGAGAGAGGATTTGGTCATACCTGAGGGAGTGATAAAAGGAAGTTCAAAACTTGAGGAATGAAGAATATCAGAAGTGTTTCACTGTGACAAACCATTCAAAAATACATCCATCACACTCGGGATTACTAGAGGAACAAATGAAACAGTTCAACAGCAATTAGCAGCAAAGATAAATGTTCAAAGGTTATGGGCATTTGTTGCAGCTTTTAGGGTCTGCATGTACCTTTTTTGTGGGCAGCTTAGCCTGCTTACGAGTGTTTCACTGTAACAAATCATTCGCAATACATCCACTACTCTAGATTTAATAGAAAAACAAACGAAATAGCCCAACTCTAATAACAAAAAGCACAAAAGTTCAATGCTTACTGTAGTTGGTGGAGCTATTTGTGCTGCTTATAACTTCTTCTTTTTCAAGGTTAGGAGTATGTGCCTTCATGTTGGTAGAGATTCTATAAACAGCTCATCACAGCCAATTACCCAGAGGCAGGGGAGGGATGCATTTAGCTTCCACAACAGGTTATCAACTATAAACACTAAACACGCATCACAAAGAAAGACTAAATTTGTCAAGCAGTCAATTCCGTTGTGGTTTTGGCCTTCATCACCCCACTGTCACGAGCAAAGCCCCCTAACACAATCCAAACCATTTGTGTCCAAAATAAATGGTTCTAGCTAAGATTTTCCTCGCTGAGAAACTATAGCCCACAGCAATTACGAAATTAAAGTTCGAGCTGAATATATTGTAGAGTTGATTTTAGGCTTTTACCAAGTTCAACTTCAACATTCTACATATTTTGACGTTTGAGCTAAGATTTTTAAGACTTGTCACCTTGAAAGTAAGATGCCTAAAAAGAGGTTGCCCTACAAGGTAATGATGCTTATGTCTGCATCTTTGTTATCCACAACACTGAAGCAACTTAAGAAAATATTGGAAAAAAGGGAAAAAAGAACACGATTGAATGATCACTAAAGAGGAATCACAGGACTTAGAACCTGGGATTTGAGTTCGATTTCCATACGTAATGATGCATCACATACGCAGAGATTGGAGGAAGGATATCGAGGTTAATCAATTTGGATTTTTGGAGGAGTAAGAACCAAACAATGATCAGCTCCCAAAGGAACTTTAACTCGTAAGAACAAGATTAGGAGGGACACACTTATTTGGCCTACATCTGCTCACGATTGGATCAGTATCTTTACATTGAGGATGATGTACTTCTCAGTGGGTATAGGTTCCACTAGATGCAGATAAATCCCTTCATAGAGGGCTGTAATAAAGTAATAATCCATTTTAAACTTGATGATTGAGGTGGAACGCTCGAGGTGGACTTCCTCAACAAAACATCCTCTTGTATGCATAAATGTTCAGTCTGAAGCCAATTATTGACAAGCCAGATCTCACAAATGTTCAGTCTGAAGCCAATTATTGACAAGCCAGATCTCCTTCATCTGCTTCAATTAGTTGGAGAAACTGGAACCTCTGTTCTCAAGTCATGATGAATTAACAAAGAGTTTAAACATGATGAAACTACGATTGTCCATGAGAGAAAGCAAGTAGAAGATGAAAGCTTTGAAGGTTCCCAAGCAGAGTCCCCAAGCTCAAAAGAAGATAAAGATGGAATAAAAACATTCTACCTAGCACATAAAATCTGATCAAAACGAGATATAGTCAACGATAATAAAAAGAAGATGCATATAATCCAGCAGTCCCCTTCCTATCCAAACCCTTACGTTACGGACTTCGTCCGCACCTCATAGTTCCGGACCAAATCTCGACGTCCAAACCATTCAATGTGTTCAGAACGTGTTTTCAAAGGTCCCCGCGAGAAATCAGCAAAAAAAATACCGTGAAGGGCTTGATCCTAGCAATTTTTCATAAAACTGTATATAAACAGTTTTTATGAAAAATTGCTCGGATCAAGCCCCTCCCGGTATTTTTTTTTTTTTTTGGCTGATTTCTCGCGAGGACCCTTAAAAACACGTTTCAAACACATTGAACGGTTCGGATCACGAAAATTTGATCGGGATGTATGAGGTGTGGACAAAGTCCGCACTTTAAGGGTGTGGATTGGAAGTTTAGTGTATAATCCAGTAAGGTAAATTTTAACATTTTACAAAATGTTTTGTTTCTCAATTGTGATTTGTGTCTCAATCCTTCTACCCAGCACATAAAACTTCAAAATGTTTTGTTTCTCAATCATGTTCCCTGGGGTAAGTAGACATTGATGGATACAAGATTGTTTCACCGAGTTTGCATGAATTTTATCTCAATTTTCGGTGTTATCAAATCATTTGCATAATAATAACAAGTCATTAATCATGTAATTTGCTCCATATTTTATACACTCACATTGACATGATTATAAATATCTCTAAGGCTACAAAACAAGGTTCAATGAATTATGATATAGCGCCTAAATGATCTGAAATATTACCAGAACTACAAGTAGCAGGTTAGAATGGATGGCATACCTAAAGTGGCCGAGAATGCCAGCCACAGCCATAGTCATTCCAGCAAAGTATGTATAGGTGTCACCAACAAAAACTGATGAAGGATACCTAAAATGCAGACAACAGAGAAATTCACAATTGACCTTATTATGGATAAACAATATTTTGTAAAACCATCTTGTGAAAATGACAATAACATTACCAGTTGTACGAAAATAAAGCCAAAGATGTGGCAAGTAATGGTTGAACAAGGTAAATAGAGAATGCATGAGCCTGTTTATAATCTGGGTTTGAAGATGCTCCAATTTGCATTACATTATGTATTAGAATCTGTTAAAAAAAAAAGTGAGTCAGATACCACAACGAAACCACATTCTGTAGTTGTATAAAGGTTAGGAGCTTACAGCACACGCAATAACAATTGTCTGCCCAACTTCAAGGCCATTTATACCAGCATGAATATTGATAGAGTTCGTGCAAAATATAGCCAGAAGCCACATGTACAGCTTATATATCCACCCTGGCCACAAGAAAAAGGGCAGATAATTAAGAAAAGGATCACATCCTACACAGAGCAACTACGAGCATATTGGGAAAGTTGTGCATGTTGGGAAGAATAAAAGACAGACTCTGAATCAGCTCCATTATTCATATTGATTACACGCATGGAAGTGAACAATGGTCTTTTCATAGGGTTAAAATTGGAAACTTGCACATTAATGCCTTTGTATGTATCAAAGGGTTCTGTGGACTAGAAGTCAGCAATGGACGATCTTTTGGACTTTAGAAGTAGCCTTGAGGAATGGGGGTTGCAGCACTTTTTTCATTTTCTAGTACTCTTTTAGTTGATGCACATAGGTAGCTTACCCTTTTGATGATTTAACATATACCTTCTTCTTCAGAAATATTTTTAAGTACAAAAGATACAATATTCTGCAAATGATAAATGAATACAAAAACTTCTACTGCATATTGTACCATATATGTAATTCCAATAGTTCTCATACCTTTATACTAATTACTGAAGCTAGTAACACATACAAAACAATACAAAAACTTTTAATGCACATTGTACCATAGATTCATAGATGTAATTCCATTGGTTCTCATAACTTTGTAATAATTATTGAAGACAGTCGCTACTCACTAGATCACGTCTGACGATAAGAAACAAAAATGAAGGCCAAAGGAAAATCAAAGATTGACATAGTGCTGTGAAATAATGAGAAGAGACCTCATTTTCTCCTCTCTTTAGTGCTGATTTGCAATGTAAGAGGGCTAGGATACCCTTAGTTCAAGTTGGTAGGACAAGACTTTGGCACTCAGAGAAATGAACTAACTCAGAGTGTTGCCATAAAAAATGCAGAAAAGAAATACTCCAGTCCTAGATTTCATACCTAGATCCAAAACCTCAAGCCCGAGATAGGAAACGAGAGGCTTTGGTATAACAATAGTTGTATGTCCAGCATAGGCCATCAATAGAGGAAGAGCAGCAATTGACGGCAATACTAATTTCCTGTTCTCCAAAGTCAGAAAGATCTGGTTTAGCATTGAATCTGAACAGAGTGCAAAATGCCAAAGACAAACGGTTCTCTGAAAACAAGTAGACCACTCAATCCTAAAATGTAATACTCACACTCTCCAAGGGACATCAAGGACATCATCTACAAATCCAAGCAAAATCATGAAGCATATGGATGCCAAAGCTGCATTGTACTCGACAAGCCACTGCAATGGATTAATAATCAACAAATGAGTATGTCATTAGTAGGAACACAGTATTCTATAGCTGCCACATAACAATGCAGAAGCAAGAAAGTTTCGATGCCAATTAAAGAAAACAAAGGTTACAAAGATGATATAAAATTAAGCATTAGAAGTATGAAATGACATGATGTCTTGGAAGTATCCTCCTCCCGCAGGCCACCTTCAGGATACTTAAGCCAAGTCTAAATGGTGTGAAGTGAAGTCCCACATCGCCTGGGTACCAAAGTAATATGAAGTATATAAGAGTGAGGGCACGCTCACTTCAATAGCTAGCTTTTGGGTTGAGTTCTACCAAGACCGTGTAACAAATGGAACAATATTTAAGTAGTGCAGGACAGAGTCCATAACTCCATATCCTCCGTGCTGAGAATTACAAATTATAAAAGTTGCCTCTCTCCAATAGTTTAAACTTTTAGATGAGTTGGTGGTTAACAATCTAATATGGTATCAAAGCAGGCAATAGATCCTGTATTCGAACCTCACCGCCTATCTAATGATTATAATTTACAGGTGTTTAGCTGGCTTATGGAGAAGAGTCTGGCTACACGTGAGGGGGCGTGTTTAGAATTATAAATAATAAAAGTTACCCTCTCTCCAATAGCTTAAGCTTTTAGATGAGTTGGTAGTTAATAATCTAATACTCCCCATATAGCAACAACATTTAAAGGTGAAAGGAAAAAAAACTAGTTTTTCATGATCTAAACAACACTAAAACAGATGTAGACAAAATATGAAGGAATGAATGAGAATTTGATTCGATTCATCTGCAATCAATAAGAAGCAGAGTAAGGAGGATGGTCAAAGATAAAACAGCAGCACCATCCAACTGATCTCCAGTAAGACCTCATACCCAAACTTGGTAAACCACCAAACTCTATAACCAACTTCAAGTACAGGATTTCCTTGACAAGAGCATAACAAGATATGTTTAAGTACTCTACAAATAAGTACAGCATATACAGATATGCACTTCGATAGTCCATGAATCCATGTACTCCCTTTATCCCAATTTGTTGGTCCCTTTAGGCACTTTTTGTTGTCCGTAAAAGTTTGACCCAGTCACCCAATACAAAAGTAAAGCGAAAAAGTTGATGAGTTTACTTTTTGTCCACTTCCTTTGTGAAATTAATCACTACCAACAAGAAAAGGTAATGATGAGGTTCCTGAAAGACTTGAACTGTAAAAAGAGAGGATGAAAATATGACAAGTGACATGATGACGTTTACTTAAAATTGGAATCCCTAAAAGGGACCAATAATTGGGGACGGAGGGAGTATTAACCATAGTGTATGGCACAAGTTTGAACACAATAAAGTAGATGCAAATAACTAAAATAAAGAACAATATTAGTATATATCATATTCGAGACATTGCAGAGTCGACGTGTCTATATTTGCTCAATTTCGTGCCTCATTTTTGTATCCATCCTTCTTAGGAAATTGCAGTAAATTCTCCCAACGATGCTCTTAAGTCAAGCACGGTATCCATACTTGTAGGAGAATGTCCCTACAGCCCTTCCAGAGGCTCTTCCCAAGCCTTCCCCGTAGAGTTATACAGCAGCAAAGAATAACCTTCATTAGTTTTGTACTTTTCACCTTTTGCATCCGACTTTGCTTTGAAGATAAATAGTAAAACAAGTTCCCTGTAGAACTGGATAGTTGAGGCTATCGTCGAAACAACAAGAGAGTCGAGGAATTTTAAATTGCCAATTCTAGACATAAATCATGAATTACCTAATAACGGGTCTATCCTAAACCTTACCAAAATGATTGGTAGGGACCACCAGGATTTCTAGAGCTAATTATAAACGTCTCTTGACAGGCCATGTCTAGAAAACATGGCCTGTACTCTTGCTTTCTTAAGGGCCTTCCAATGTGGACAACTAATAAAGTTAAAAAGAATTTTCACCTATATACGATAAATGTGAATGAACATTAGGTGTATTTCGCTTAAGGGTATTTTAGTCATAGTGTTAATTAGGGACTTTCTACTTAACCTAGTTTGTTATGTTATCTTTTAATCTTAATTATGCAATAAGACATTAGAGCTTGTTTCCCCCTTGCAAAGCTATCATGGTATCAGAGCTCAGGTTGTAAAAGATCTTGGGTTCAAGTCTCCTTGTTTGCATTGGTTCCCCGTTTGCATTATACTTCTCCCCTTCATATTATGCTTCGCTCTATCTATGAAAATTTGCATCTCCACGTGCATGACCTAATTGCATGTGAGGTTGGATGTTAGATAGCCTGATATACATTGTTAGACCCATTTCCTAACAGCTTAAGCTTTGGGGACCACTGGTAACTTAACATGGTATCAAAGCTAGGTACCAGAGATGGGTAGGGTGCGTGTCTCTAGCCTACACACGGCAAGTGCTGCTAAGAGCTAGCTTTTAAGGTTGAGTTCTACACAACATCGTGTAGCACTGTATCAATAAAATCATCCAAACTAGAAGTTATTGAGTGGAACGTATATTATGTTAACAAGGGACCTTTAATGCTGTCCATTCCCAGAATTGTAGGATGAGGTCAAGCCAAGATGATCAAAACCTTAACAAATAAAAAGGAAGGAATGCTGCCAAGGTATTATTTCTCACCGTCCCTGCTGAACCGGCGGCTTTTCGATATATTAGTTAGGCCTTAAAAGGTGATGCCGCCAAATTCAAAAGGGAAAAGCTATAAATAGGAAATTTAAGAAAATTAGGAGGAAACAATAAGCTAAACAACTGCTCCAATAAAATGTGCTTACAATTGAATCTGATGTGAAGTTAAAATGTTGAAATAAGATTGCAAACACCAAGAAAACAATCCCAATGACAATACCCAATGACTCAGGCCTGCAAAACACAAACGATATCCATAAGCAATAAAATATGAAAACAAAAAAAAAACATGATTCTACTATTGAGGTCCACAACTACTCAAAGATGTAAGAAGCAAACACGCTTCCCAGATGAATTGGAAAACAGTATTTCTTCCATCAAACTTCTGTCCATATAGGTAGTACCCACATAATAACACTTTAGACCTATTAAGGGATATATAATCAACTAAATGTTTAGTAAATTTATCTCTTTTTTTACCACCATATCCCCTTATTCAGGCTTCCCCACCCCCATAATTATCAACAACAACAATTACAGTACCCATGTAAACCCCAATCGATGGGTATGGGCGTAGAGGATTGGAGACAGAACCTTTGGCAATATATGCACAATGTGGCTGCTCTCTAGAAGTTTTATGATTGTAATAGCAGCCCCCTACTCCCCTAGAGTTAAGAAAGCATCCAACTCAAAACCAATTGGCAATAAGTGGAAGGTGGCACAAGCTCATATACTAGTTTTGAAGGTGATAATTAACCAATGCTGGGCATGTTTTACCAAAGAGCACCATTAATCTTATCTCTTATCGTTTTCTTTTCTTATGCCACCAAATCGACTTAGCCCCATCTTCAATTAACAAATCATATAAACAATGAGCTCATCAATACTCCCAACTTCAAGTGAATTAAAATCTACCACATTATCGCTTAATGACGTAAACTCAAATCCATTCCACAACATACAAAATTAAAGTCGCAACTTTAATGTTGATCTAGCACGTCCTCAGTAAATGTAGATCTCTATTAAAGCAGCTGTCGCTCATTGGTTAATTATGGCCTCCAAAACTAGTATATGAGCATGTGAGGCTTCTGCACTCATTGCCACCAAATCAACTTAGCCCTTTTTTCAGTTAACAAATCATATAAACAATGAGCTCAGTACTCCCAACTCCAAAGTGAATCAAAACCACTCCCAGTTAATGAAGAAAACTCATATTCTTTCAAAAAAAATTAAAAATTCATTTGAAAAACTCACACTTTGACTGAACCTTGACGCGTGCCCTTCTTATTGATGTCATATCCAAACAAATTGCGCCTCAAAACGTATCTAGAGGCCACAGGGATCATACTTAGGGTTACCAAAAAGGCGCCTGAGCTAAGGACGGCGTTGATTATGATCGATTGCTTGAGATCTGGTTCGATGTTGTAGTGAGAGAATATGAGGTAGGCGTAGGGGACAAAGAATATGAGCGAGGCTGTCAGGATTTTGCCCGCCTTTGGAGGGGCGATCGGAGGGTCGGTAATTGAATTAGCGGTGGCGGAGAGAGTGGTTGACGGAGGAGGTTTCGTGGCGGCGTTGGAGGCCTCCGGGGTGGGTCTCTTCCGAGCTGTCATCCTCTGCGTGCGTTCCTTCTTGTTGTTTGGCTCTCTCAACGAAAATGCTACTCGTACAACGAAACCGGCTCCAACCGTCTCCAACAGCTGATGTGTCACCTGCCACGTCTCCACTGGGGCCCACCCTTTAAGCCCAGGAAAAAAAAAACAAACAAACAAACAAAAGCGTCAGTATCCTAGCAATTGGTTGAGGTAACTTTAAGGACTCAATCATAAGAACAAACTCACAGCAATTAAAAATGAAAAATCTACGGTATCTACCAACAAAGCTCAAGAAACATCCAATTAATCAGTACTAAAGCTAGATATGAATGAACATATATAAACAGGCTGCATTGCATATGCGCAAGTTACTCATGCCAAAGTGCAAGATCTTTTCTATCATTTTACTTCAGAGATGCACACAGAGAATAAGCTTTTTACTTCTCGACTGCGGGGATGTGCAAGTAGATGCTCTTTTGGATCACAAGTAGTATGCACAGTCTAAAGTAATGGGCTGCAAACCTACTCTTTTTGTACAAGGCCGCTTGGACATTGAAGGAGCTATTCACACACCAAGCAATTGGCCACGAAAAGGCTACAACGGCAATGAAAACTACCCACTGCCACCAATTCAATCCCAATCCCAATCCCAAGAAACAACCTGTTCCTATGGAGACCTGTGAACACATTCTTTTTCTTCAACTTCCGCAAATTGAATTCATTGAAAAATTGAGAGAACAAAAGTACTGAAAATTATAAGAACAACTAGTTGCCTCATGTTCATTTGAGCCAATGTTATTTCTAAGATTCAAAAGTCAAAACTGTTTTTCTGCCGTCTGCTTCTATGAGACCAATACCTTTTCAGGTTGGTGAACTTGGAATTAGCAACATAGTAGTTTCAGGAATAGAGATTATCGACATCCTTCTCATACAACATTAGAGTTTCATCAAAGTAATAAACGCTGAATGAGGTCCAATTTGGGGGTTTTACACATTCACTCCAATTTCGGGGTTTTTTTTTTTTTTCAAATTAACCCAACAACTCAACCCACATTGGGGTTTCTCAAATTGAAGCCCTAATTCTGTGAAAAAATCCCAATTATCTAGTAATGGAAACAAGGGGGGAGAGAGAGAGAGAGATACCACGCGTCGGTTATGGTGGGATGATTGCCGTGAGAGGTGCTAGGAGCAGTTCGAAGATCGTCGCCCGTCTGGTCCTCTCTCGCCGGTAGTGGTGATCGAGGATTTTTTTTTTTGGGTAAATATGGTGATCGAGGATGGTGGTCGCCTCTCGTCTTCTTCGTCGGATCGCCCCTCTCTCTCTCTCGCTCTCTGTATTGCGCGCTGAGCCCGATTCTGGGTTTGAAATATTTCGGTTTTTTTTTTTTTTTTTTTGTTGCTTGGCTAAAGGTGTGGGCCCCAGTGATCACGTGGCACTCGCCATGTCAGCGGTTGGAGATGGTTGGAGGAACGTTTTCGTGACGAACAGTTCACCAATTACTGTTCTCCACGTCAGTGGAATGTGTGGGCCCAAATGCCGATGTGGAGCTACTCGAGTTATTAGAGCATCTCTGAGAGTCAAATCCACGCGGAGTTCACTTTAAATAAATTATAGGTTACTCTGGCAAGAATAATTTAAATAAATTATTTTGGGTAAAAAATTTCACTTACCTTTCCTGAGGTTTTTGACAATTACGAGACCTCCCTAAGGTTTATAAAATTTCGCTGACCCCCCTACTTTTGAAAATAAATGTCACATGTCCCTTCGTCAACTTCCGTTAGAAAAGGTGACGAAAAATGATGACGTCATGCTTCTCTCTCTCTCTCTCTCTCTCTCTCTCTCTCTCCTCTTTTTATTTTAAACCTTAAAATGTTTATAACTTTTATATTATATATTTATTTTTTATAAAATTTATATATTAAAAATCTACTCGAAGAGATCTATAAAATGAGATTCATATTGAATGTGAAATTATGCAAAAATAAAATATTATTTTTTCAATGTGAATTTTAATTGTATAATGTTACACAATTTAATTTTTTTTCAATATGTAAGTCAAAATTTTACGCAAAAATTGTACAAAATATCATAAAATCTCCTTGTTTAACAATTTAGTTTTTTCCAAACACATTCTTAATTAAATGAACATGGTAAATTTGCAAGTCCATTTTTCTACTTATTGGTGACTTTATCCCAATAAAATTTCAAATTTTCAATGCAAATTTTAATTATACTATCACATTTTTTGCTTGCCATTCGATATATATCAATAGAGTTAGTTGTTAGATGTTAGTAAACCACAAGGATTGACCTCCTCTCCATAGGAGTTGAACCTAGAACCTCACCCTTATAGAAGGGGCTACACGATCAACTGGGCTAACTGCCTTGGTCTACTGTCACATTTAAAAATTAGAATTTAAATTTAACATGAATTTTATGGAAAACGAATATGAAAAAAAAAAGTTGTAAAATTTTTAGGTTTAAAATTTTGAGTTACACATTGAAAAATTTAAATTATACAACATTATAATCCCCGTTGAAAATTTTAGATTTTATTTTTACATAATTTCACATTGAATATAGATCTCATTTTGTAGATCTTTTCAAGTAGATTTTAAATATATAGATTTCATAAAAAAATAAAAATATAAAAATATAAAACAAAAGTTATAAACATTTTAAGATTTAAAATAAAAAGAACGCTAGGGGTAATAAAGTAATTTCAGCATGAAAGTTAACCCCGCTGCAAATTGACGGGAGGGGAAAATCTAACATTTATTTTCAAAAGTAGGGGAGATCAGTGGAATTTCAGAAACCTTAAGGGAGGTCCCTATAATTGTCAGAAATCTCAGGGGAGGTAAGTAAAATTTACCCAATTATTTTTTATCTTCATTTTTAAAAAATTGCATTTATTAATTTTGCGTCGATTTTTGTAGATTATTGGTTCGTTTCGACGAGAGCAATCCGAAGATTAAAAAATTATTAACCAAACTAACATTTTGTGAATAAGATAAAAAATAATCCATTAATTCACAAAAAAAATAGATTATTTGTATTTAGAGAACTTTTTAAAAAATTTGATAATAATTTTTTACTTTTTAAATTCTTCTTGTTGAGATGAACCAATAATCTACAAATAAATCGACACAAGACTAACAAATGCAAATTTTTTTAATAAAGACAACAAAATAATCCATTTGAATTATCCACTTTCAAACGTGGATTTGCCAAGGCGAACAATAATACTCCGTTTAGTTTAAAATTGGCCACAGATAATGTAAAACTGGTTTTTTGGAGTAACAAGACAAAAAAAGAAACTTTGAATTTTTTGATTGAGCAAATTTGGCACAAATATTAGGAAGATGAGGATGTTGCAGGTGTCAAATTGCCACATAAACTTCACCCCCAAAAAAAAAAAAAAATTACCTATCTTTAAATTTGAAGCAAAAGTTGGAGATGCTCTGAGCCTTCCTTCAACCAGAACCGACTTGGAAATGAAAAAAATAAAAATAAAAATAAAAAATCACTTGGTTGGCTATGGATACATGTTTAAACATGTTTGTATTTGAAAAAATAAATCCACCGTATAATATAAGATACTAATAAAATAAACGACTTAAATTGTCTTATAAATTTGATGGATCTCATTTTACGTCACTCAATAATTAATTAGTTTTATTTAATACGAAATAATACCGGTAATGATAGGGACACATCGAAGTGTACATTAATTTTTACATGTCTCATATCCACAACACTATTTAAAGGATCTCACTATCGCTATTCACTTGCAAGAGCTAGTGGAAAAAATGATGTTCACACTTTATTTAGGGGAGTCTGTAGTGATTATGCTCACCACACTCATGTAGTAAGCAATCAAGACCATTCGTTTAGCGATCAACGGTCCGAATTATCATACATAAAAGATAAGTGTCATACATGTAGGATAATTGCTCACTACATGCCCCCGATTTCCTTTATGTGCTCCTAACATTTTTGTTTGTACTACACAAAACTGTTTTGGAAAACATTAACATGAGAATCATTGCACAAATCTGCTGTAAAAACACCAATCATAACATGGATCGCATAATTATTCAATACTCCGTTATATGCTGGGACATTCTCATCACATTTGCATGAGAATCACATGTATAGCCTTGGTGCACAGTAATTGTAGTCTCATATTATATGTATAGCATGGAACAGAGCCGGTTTAAGAGCAAAACTTAAGAAGCCCAAGCTTACAAAAATGCAGTTTCGGTTTGGCTCTCATCGGTGCGGTCGAGATGTCATCCCTAATAAATATTTAGGCCATAGGACTAGTTTGAGTTGAGATTTTAAGTCCGTTCACTAAATGAGCTAGATTTGAAAAACTCCTTTTGAGGCCCAACCCGGCCCGGACAGATTAAAATAATATTTTATTTTAATAGGATATATGTATGTTTTTACTGTTATAAGTTCTAGTTGCTTAGGGATTTTTTTTTTTTTTGAAGCGGTACATCTGCTCTTATTAAAGAGTAGCTTTCATCTTTTTCTTTTTGCTCTTCAATTTCTTCTCCTTTTATTTTAACGGTTATTTACTTTAATAGTTTACGAGAATTTAGAACTTTTAACTATGATTAATATGGTTGTGAATTCTAATTTGTAATCATTATGATTAATTAATTTACTGGTGTGTTACGCTTTAGAAACTTAAATGGACTTGTTAGACGGGCTTGGAAAATTAAAAAATTAATAGGGTTGGGCTTAAACATATTAAACGAACGCCAATCATTAATGGGACGGGCTTGGACTTATACAAGTCTCATTATTATTTAATATAGCCCCAACCTGAATCTGACCCAGCCCGATGTTTGTGCACCTCTAGTTTATAAGTGAACGGTTTTGGGCAGGTCAATAAATATGGGTTGGAATCGCCACCTCTATCCGTAGGCGTGTGGTATAATTTCAGTGAATAACATACATGCATATGTATGTTTTCATAAACTGAAATAGGGCTTTATGCAGTTGGACATCCACAATTTATTAAACTCATCTTACAACCCTTTTCATGATATAAAAAAAAAAAAACTGAGAACCCTTATTTTTATATTTAACTCAAGAGTCCAAACAAGCATACACGTACCTCAACTAATCCCGAATAACTAATTTCACGTATGGACTGCCTCCGAAGGATTTGATACCACATACAGTAGGTTTTGAACTAGGACCTTTTAGGAGGGGCAAACCTGGAGTCCCTTTTTATGGTAGCTCATGCATCCTATCATTTTTTTTCAGTAGTCCTATCCAATGACAATTTCATGGGATAGACAATAGAGAACTGCATAGCATGAATAGATGAACATAAACAAGTCCAGTTGATAACAACATTTCTTGCAAGACATGCATTAAAAATGATGCAATTGAAACTTGATTTGCTGCACGATCGACAACAGTAAGAGAGGGTAAAAAAGAGGTATATAATCGTACTTTCTGGTTCATATACAGTATACACAGCAAAACGTGATATGCCATCATCATTTTTCAAGTGTATCCAGAGAGAGAGATCCACCAACGTATAACATTTGGAAAAACCCTGGCGATGCGTCTAAAGCACCCGTAGAAATAATAGGAGGAAAAATACAAATCGCAACAAGAATCCCCCTCTATATCTCTTGGCCTAAAATCTACAATCTAAGCCTGAATATGAACACCACCGCTTGGTTAATGATCGGGAACATCCCAACAAAACCGAACACCAAAGAAGCCCCTCAGGGCAGCCAGACGAGCTAACCGGCTCCTTAAGCCAATGTTTGAATAATGAATTTACGAAGGGAAATCAAAAGCTCAATAAGTAAAAGCTAAGAAGACAGTTAACTGAAGAAGGCAAACTTCTTTGATACCCTATGATTCGTTCCCCTGAGATAAGCCCCTCCACTTCTTCGTAATCCAACTCATTTTCCAGTCGTAAGATAGTCGTGGAAGGGACAAAAGGAAGAGAGTTGCTGTAGATAAAAGGGGTTCTACATATCAAGGTGGATATCGTACATACTCGGAGGAGATAATGGCGGCACTGCATAAGAATATGTATCTGCAGTTTCCAAAACCTTCCTTGCAGTTGCTTGAGACTCTCCGCTATTGCCAATCTTTCTTGAAGAAATTCCCCTAGACTCAATGGCTGATCTAGATGTATTACTACTCTCAATAGATGACAAGAATTCATCCTTTGAGAGATTTGCATGTGCAGCCGCAACTACAGAAGTGAAAACGCCGGATTCTCTCAACCCTTGAACTATGACCTACAAATTGAGACAAAATGGCTCAGGAATTTCGATCCGACTCCTGAGAGCGGAATTCTTTTATCTTGTATACAAAGAACAATTAAACAAAGATGAAAGATCTTACCATGGGTGCATAAATGCGAGTCAAGATTCCCTTCTTCAAAAGTTTTGAATTCACTGTTTTGTCAGCCCACACGATATGTTCCCGGTACCTAAAGGAAGAGAAGAAAAGCAAAAGTAAACACAAATGACATCTGGAAAAACTGTAATTCACCTTTTTATGTTCACGGCACAATGAAAACCATATCCTAGAGATCCTATAACGACAAGTATACTTGATAAAGTGAGGCGATCATTTAATTGGACAACAGAAATGGGGGGCTTTGGTCGGGATGGGTTTCTTGTTAACTATTGACAGACGTTGAGCAGCAATTATATAGCACTACCGCTTCTTTGGTCCTCAACAGAGAAGCCTGACATTTCATTTGGCAAAATAGGACCTTCAAAGTTTTATCTAGGTCGTAAACCTTATATTTAGAAACTTCCAAAGGAGCATAGCAACTACATTCGGTACTGGTCAAGATTAGAGAGAACAAACAATACACAAGGTTTTTTTATTACTATTATGCTTGGGGCACAGATACAATGCCATATCAGGTATCATCACTTCAAACATCCCTGGTAAATGAAAAGGATTCATTTACACTTGGGCACACAGAACATTTGGAAAAAGATTCATTGTCAGGCTTCAGAGATGGTTAAGTACTCTCCAGTGGATCATCAGTCTAAAGATTTGGCATTTGTAAGTTCCTTCACTTTAACGATTACATTTCTTATCGGAAACAAAATAAGAGCCATGCTACAAATTTCAGTTAAAGCAACACTGAAGTTTAAATTGCATTCTATGGATGGAGCAAAAATATGACAAAATATATGCAAACATTAGTTTATTTGAAAATTACGAGTAACATCAAATGAGGAGAGGCCTTTCGAATTTGAAGTGTTTGATAGAACTCAAAATTCTAATCTTCTAATCTATTCAGTTTGATGTTTCCCAGGCTGAGATCAAAATGATGAACATGCACAGAAATCAACAGCTGAGTCTACATGAAACCATTACCAGTGAAGCATCTCCTCTTCTGTTGCAGTTGAAGCAATTATAAATGCCTGGAATGCAGAATCTCAGTAAGGCAGCAGAAAGCAAAATAAATTACAGACAAGTGGAAATGCCGTTGAAGCACACAGACACTTTAAAGGAGGTTACATGGTCTCTGCCCCCGACACGACAGACACTTGTAAACACCGAAAACCCAACTCCCTAAAGCGAAATAGGCACAAGGAAAGAGCAAAAAACCAGACCAATACTCGGACATTCTTGGAGACATGTCGGAGTCGGACACTCTTTTTTCCTTGTCCATGGAAAAAAAAAAAAAAAAATCAATTCAAACAAGTGTCCGATGCTCTTTTTGCAACAGGACCATCACTTCTTGGTGTCTAGAGAGAAGAAATAATTACGTAAGCAACACTTCTTAGACACTCGTTAATAAGTAATTATACAAAAATTCAGAACTTGACATGTTAGTATGATAGACAAAATTGACAAAATAATACGGTAAAGTCCAGAAAAATCCCTGTGGTTTGGGGCTCGGGCAGATCACCTCCCCAAAGTTCACACTTGCCCACATAACCCCCTTATGGTTGTTGACCTATCTGCACCGTTCGATTTTTCATCCATATAAATGGTTCGCGTTAAACACACCACTAAAATGCAAGTGTCCTTGTTTAAGATCTTCTCCCTCCAAAAATGCTGATCGAAATGCCCTTGAAAATACAAAAGACACTCTTTTTTTTTTTTTTCTTTTTTTGGACTTGGAAAGACATAATAAATAACACACTCAAAAATGATCTGTGATTCTTTTTAGTGGTTTCAGACAAGGATCAGTAGAGTTTGATTTCTTTACAAAAGCAATCTCTATCTCTCTCTCAGTTTGATTCCTTTACAAAAGCAATCTCTCTCCCCAGTCTCCACCCCCCCCCCCCCCCCCCCCCCCCCCAACCCCCAACACACACACACGCATATTATATACATATACATGTATATAGGTGTGTGTAGGTATATATATGTCTATTGTGTTTCTGTGAGAGTAAAGGGGCAGATCAGAGCTGGCCGAAAACAATTGTCGGCATCATATTTCAGCAAAAATCCAGGTAGGGGATGACAATAGAGAACCCAAGGGATTTTGGATCAAGATGATTACCAAGAATCACCAGTCAGAGTAGGCCCACCGTGGAGAAGAGGCAAGGTCTGCCAGTGAACTCAGATCTGGAAGTAGATGATGATGGCAATGATCCGGCCACACACACGCATATTATATAGATATACACACACGCAATCTCTCTCCCTAGTCCCCCCACACACACACGCATATTATATAGATATACATGTATATAGGTGTGTGTAGGTATACATATGTCTATTGTGTTTATGTGAGAGTAAAGGGGCAGATCAGAGCCCAAGGGATGACAATAGAGAACCCAAGGGATTTTGGATCAAGATGATTACCAAGAATCACCAGTCATAAGGGGGTTATCAAGAGTGAACGTCGGGGGGGTAATCCACACGAGACCCCAATGATAATGGGGGTTTTCTGGATTTCATCCAAAATAATAATAACTGTTATGACTAGTCATATTCAATTCACTAAAAATTTGTACCAAGTTTTTCTAAAAATATAGATCTTGAGGATTCCTAGCCACACGACAGCTCAAAATGAAAGAAAGTACATAAAATAAAATTTGAAAAAAAGAAAAAGAACTCACAGCTCGGTCGAATTCTAGCATGAAGCATCTCTTAACATCTTCCTTTGTAGGTTTACAACGGCAACGATCACGTCTTGAGGTCAAATCAGAGAACTTCGGATATGTATAATGCAAAACAGCAGCCTCATCCAATTTGATCTCACTACCAAAAACACAATCACTGATAAGCACTAAATATAAGGTTGCATAAAAAAAAATGTTATGGAAATGACATGTGTCTTACTCAGACTTGTGACTGCAATTCAAAACACAGGAGTTTCACCTTTTTGCTATGTAATAAGACATTTGTAAAAGCACTTATAATCAAAGTGTAACACCAAAGAATCACTTACTTTGGGGTCTTCATATAGTTGTGCCATCTGTGTGCACCATTAGGACGAAGATGATCTTGAATGCGGGCAGCTGATTTCCCGTTTCCATAAGTCAAAAAGTAGTTAGGGTTACCACGGGTTGCTTCTTTGTAATTACCGAAGTATGTGTCTTTTAGAAGGTGATCATAATTCTTCTTAAACATTGACACCTGCAGAAACATGAACGATAATTCAATTTGTGTCATCTAAAGCACTAACTATGACAAAAATTATCATCAAAGTACAAGAGAAACAAGATAAAGCAACACGCTTTTGTCAGTTAATACCAGGAACAGAGGTAACAAAATAAATTGAAATGAATGACATTCGGGCTTCTCTCCTTTGAATATAATTTTGGCTATCTTTGGAGCTAGGATTTGACAAGGCCACAAGGGACACCCAAAATGGAAGCAAAATAGAATTGTTTGTACATCTTCATTCGTACAGGTAACCAAAATGTTGGAAGGTGAAAACAGATCTTACCTCGCTGAAAGGTTCCTTAATGTCATCTCTCTCAACGCTACTCTCCTGAAACATTAGAAAGAAAAAAGAAACAAGTGATTATCATTTCAGTACCATTCACAACGAACTTTCATATAAGTTATACGATAGAACGCTTGACGCTGCTCAAAGACCAAAAAAAAAGGTTATAACTTTGATTTAGGGATCGTATAGAAGCCATAATATGGTATTACACTAAATACTAAAAAGAAACTAATCCACTCACGTAATTTGGGAAGATAACCATATCCACATTTCCAGGCACTTCTGCTAGCAGTTGTCTCATAGAGTACTCACGAGCACCCGCTGGATGAATAAGCTCATCAGTGTCAAGATGGATGATCCAATCCATGCCAGCTTCCTTGAAAGCAAA
This sequence comes from Vaccinium darrowii, assembly GCA_020921065.1. Lineage (NCBI taxonomy): Eukaryota > Viridiplantae > Streptophyta > Magnoliopsida > Ericales > Ericaceae > Vaccinium > Vaccinium darrowii. Next base: position 26,822,385 of record CM037151.1, read on the forward strand.
TCGAAAACATTGAGGACATACAGAACTTACAAAATAGTATCTGGAAAACAGAAGTATTATATGCATAATAAAGAATAAACTGCACAATGCCATAAGCGATAAGACAACATTGTACCCTTGCCATGACGATAGCCATTTCCATATTGAGAGATTGCTTGACAAATAACTCATAGTTGCAAGGCTTGTAGAAAAAGCTCGCCAACCAAGTCTCATTCCAGATCCGACTAAACACCACAAGAAAAAGAAGAACAAGGAAAACTGAGGAGCGAAGAGAAACTTAATGATTAACTGATATGTCCAATGCAGTAGAGGTTTATCAACCCCAAAAGTGAAAGGGATATGCTATATAAAAGAAAACTTTGCTGTCAGAATAAAGCATAGGGCCAGACAGTGGGTCTATAATTGAAATTTCTACAAGCTGAAAAATACTTTGGGGATGCAGTATACTCAATACAAGGAGGACAACCTTTATGTCTAGTGACATTTTCAGTATAAAAATGTGGGCGGAAGTTGAAATTTTTTTATATAAGACAGACTTTAGACAATAAAACGGCTATTTGGTCTTTTTTCGTCTTCAGTGAACTTCTTTTTTGCTTTTTGGTCATAATTTTTTACTTTTAGACTCATCTCGTCGAGACGGATGATTAATCCAAAAAATATAATGCGAATCTAACAAAAATTCAGAAAAGACGAATAAAACACGAAAACCAAAAAGACAAAAAAAAAAAAAAAAAAAGGGCAACTGGAGTTAACAAGGATTGTCTAAGAAAGGCTAAAGCTCAAGACACAGATGTTGGAGCACCAAGAGTACAATGCAGTGGCTTATTATCTCTTCATGACAGGCTATTTATTGGCACGCAACAGCTGTCATTCTCATCCCATATTGAACAGCCAATCAGAAAAGATATTCTTCTGTTCAGTTCTAGAGCCATTTCGAAGCCATGCAGGACACGTGACTTAGTTACAACAATGTTTTGTATCATACTTTTGTCATTGTGTTTCCCATATCCTTTGTGAAGCAAATAAACTTCTTACTCCATTCACTTTTGAATGTCATTCTTTAATATCCATGAAATACAAAAAGCCATGCAACTAGGAACAAAAAAAAAAAAACATCAACTTTTATCCAACTAGTCTCCTGTGTCCATTAGCAAGGCTTCCTATTATGAAACTTCAAGAGAAAAGAGAAAAGGCCTTTTTACCTAGGTTTAAAATTACTAATTACTCGTTAGTTTCATAGAAGGGGGTGTGAAGCGAAGTCCTACATCATCTGGTTACCAAAGTAATATGAAATATATAAGCGTGAGGGCACCCTCACTTCATGAGCTAGCTTTTGAGGTTGAGTTCTACCCAAGACCGTGTAACATGGTATCAGAGCTGGGTACTAGAGATGGGTAGGGTGCGTGTCTCTGACCTACATGCGGCGGGTGCTGCCGAGTGAACACGCTGCGCGTGAGGGAGGGTGTGAAGTGAAGTCCCACATCGTCTGGTTGCCAAAGGAATATGAAATATATAAGTGTGAGGGAACCTTCACTTCATGAGCTAGCTTTTGGGGTTGAGTTCTACCCAAGACCATGTAATAGGGGGATGGGACAAAGAGAAGAAACCGCACTTGACAAATGGTGAGGGTTCTTAACTGGGTTCCTGGGTCTAAGGATCCCTATAGGTAATTGATATTCAACCCCCCCCCCCCCCCCCCCCCCCCCCCCCCAAATTGTTATCCACACCCCTTTTTTTAGTTCTAGTGAAATTTTTACGCATGAAAATTTCACTAGAAGACAAAAAAATGGGTGTGGATAACAATTTGGGAGGTGTGGAAATCACTCCCCTTCCTGTATTGCATGGAAAGAAATAAGACAATACAAATTTTAGTTCACCGATTGTCCTAAGTGCTTGAACGGTAACACAATGGGCCTAACAATGTATATCAAACCACCGGACAAAGTGAGCAGTACATGCCTAAGATTGATTTAAAGCATATAATATATCAAGCAGCAAAGAAAACCAACCTTCTAGCTTGTTGCTCCTCCAATTCTTTTGTTCTGTATATAACTTTTACTCCCTGTCAAAGAAATTCAAAGACCGTAACGTGAAGATCTGAACCAGAAAACAAAACAATTGAAAAGGACTAGAGAATTGTAGAAAATCAAGGATATAAACTCACTGGAATGGACTCTAGGACTTTAGATACACTAGGGGTTGCAGCTTTCCCTTCAACAAACAGAAAAAAGTTTGTAACCCCAATAACCTTATGATAGAAGAGCCAAGGTAGAGTCTGCTCTAAGCCAGCTGAAGTGCTTGTAGTAATGCATAACTGGAACCCACCAAAGATTCAGAACAGAAGCTTTAATAAATTCCAATAATGAACATGATACAAATACATGTAACAAGAGTGGAAGAGCCTGACTAAACATTGAAAGCAATAATGATACTGGTATTTCAGAGATGTAAATTGCAGTAAAGGAACTGCGAACCCATTAAAATCCTTAACTGGGGAAACAACAATCAATAGCTCATTGCAGCTAAATATTTAAAAGCTCCGAGGAAGACTATGTGGACATTATCATGGCCAGTGTTTTCTATTATCCAGTAACAAAAAAGTTCCACGGCAAAAAAACCTTGTATTTCAACAAGAACTAGTCAAACCTTTTTTACTTTTCTTCTTTACACATAAGTTGAAAGGGCAATAATATATATAGGGACAAAATCTAGTACATCTTACCTTCTACTCATCCACAGCTATATGTAACTCACCATAACAAGAAACAGCAATCTCACGGTTGGATGAACCAACAAAAACTGTGTGTGTGTGTGTGCTGTGTGTGTGTGTTGGACCTGTTGGTTCATCCAACCATGAGATTGCTGCTTCTTGTTCGGGTGAGTTGCATATAGCAATGGATGAGTAGAAGGCTTGGCTTTGAAACATGTGGTAAGCTATACTAGTTTGTTTCCCTCTATATGTTATTTCCATTCAATTCATGTGCAAACAAGAAAAGTAAAATTAGAATAATGATATGGCTTTCATAATAGGTGATGTGATGATTAGAGAAATCTTGTACACACTGGGATAATATTGTTGGAAGGATGATCTTTCTTTCCAAGTTGAAATACAAGGTTTGACTAATTCTTTAACAGTTCACAAAAATAATCTTATACAACAATTTCAACAATGCACTTAAAATGTTAAAGCTGTTGCCAAAATATTCAAGCAACCTACACACCACTGGAAAGTACCAGTTTCACCTTCAAAGACAACAAGACAACATAATGAGGTAAACATACAGCACTACTTCTAGAGTGCTTCAATCATATCATGTGACTACGTATGCTTGGGTTGGGAGTATCCATAGATACCAGGTTTCCATCCATCATGGACCTTCAGATTGAGTTTTGATTGGGAATGCGCATGGACAGTGGCTAACCCGTGGGGTCAGGCGACCACAAGGAAAAAAAAAATTAAAATTATTATATTGAATTTTTTTTAAAATCTATAAATGACCCCATCAAAGTTTTATGTTGACAGCACACTCGATAATTTTTCAGTTGTTGAAACCCGCAAAAAGTTTAGAGAGAATACAAAACCAAAGGCTAAAACTCATTTGATGGTGTTACCACACTAGATAATTGTTCAATCTGATACCAAAAAAAAATAAGGCTAAAACCCATTCAATGGTGTGACCACACTACATAATTTTTCAATCTTGAAGACCCCACTAAAATAAAATTGACAAAATACTCGCGAAAATTCTGTTTTCTTTCATCTCTAACCAATCTTCAAAACTCCAAAATGGTGAATGGATGTGACATATTCAGGGGAGATCTTATAATTTATTCCCCCTTTTTTGTTGAACTTTTTGTACTTTTTGAAGGACCCATCATCCTTTGTATAGATTTGGTCCTCCAAAATGGAAGTGTGGTCTCCGTATTTGAAGACCCAAAAGTAAATTTGGAGGACCAAATCTCTAACAAGGACGATGGTTCCCTCTAAAAAGTACAAAAAGTTGAAGAAAAGAAGGGATAAATAACAAAATCTCCCCTCAATTTGTCACATCCATTCTTCATTTTGAGTTATTTGAGATGGGTTGGAGATGCTCTTACCCCTCCGTTATCTCTTCATCCGTTCAATGCGTAGTCGATCGGAGTCCTCGCGAGTTTTCTCTCTCCTCTCTTCTACAGATTTAGCATCAATAACTAAATACAGTATTCTAGTGTTTCTCCTTCGATTTACTTTGAGTATTCTAGGATTGCTAGTTTTAAATGTATAGAATCTGAATTAGGATTGAGAAACTTTAAATACAGTATATCTATTATAATACATGAATAATCTACATATATATTACTTAAGGTGTAAAGCATGAAAGTCTAATGCCTAGGTTTCGAATTGCATATATTTAAGATATTGATTCTGTGATTGTTCGGGGGGTTGCATATATTTTGGTTGGAGTATTGACATAGATGAATGATCCCATGCTCTTAAACTCCTAGAGTCAACACTGAGCACGGACTAGGTTACATGGACTACTTGAGTCGAACACGTGGAAGGGTGCAATATATGTGCCGCATGCGACTAGTTGGACACCTATGTAGCACAGATACGGATATTGACACAGATACGTATAGACACGAACACAGACACGGGACATGGGATTTCTAGAAAAATGGGGGTCACAAACATGACAGAGAACACGGCAAAACAAAATACAATAATATATATTTTGTACCAAAGGAGACATAGTTATATGTATAAGCATGACTCATCAACATATACAAACAAGCATCATTTATTATACTCCCTCCGTCCCAAATTGCTAGTCCCTCTTTCTATTTTGGGATGTCCTAAAATATTGGTCCTATTCTAAAAACAACTATCAAAATATATCAAACTTCCAGTTTCACCCTTAAAAGTACTCTTCCCCCCAAATTTATTTCACAGTTTTCGAAATTCGTGTCATTTCTAAATCGTTTATATCTTTTAGTTTACCATGTTTTCATGATTTTTAAAACTCTGTCTAAAGCAACTAATTGAGATCTATCAAACAAGATCGATATTGCATATTTTTTGAGATCCATATTGAAAGATATAAACAATTTAAAACCACTTAATAAACTTCACAGTTTTAAAGGATAATTTTGGAACTCTGAGACAATAATTTTGTCTCCTTAAAAAGTTGGATTCCCCAAAAGGGAGTAGCAATTTGGGATGGAGAAAGTACCTCAAATTACAATTTTGACCAAAAATGTTTGAAGAAATGCACATTTGCCCCCCGAAAAGTATACAAAATTACATATTTAACCCATGCCGTATCCCTTTACACATCCCTCCTGTGTCCCAAAAAAAAGTCAACTACATTTAATGGACATGCCACGTGATGTGTCCCATACGTATTTTTCCGTGTCTGCCGCGCGTCCATGTGTCAGACACAGGGACGCCTGCCTCTAGAAATTTCGGGGCTTAATGGACACGCAACATCAAGTATCTACAAGCAGTTGAAGTGAATAGCTGTGCTTCTTAAGCCATGCATTTTCTTCCGAAAGTGTTCTATTTTGCTTTGCTACCATCAGTATACAATCACAAATTATAGAACTATAGAAGAAATTTGAAACTAAATGGTATCATCACATGAGAACTAGAAACCACGTACACCCAACATTTAACCCTGAGAAGATGAGACAATAGAATGTAGATCAAGGGTGAAAGCTGCAGTGTGAGCTAGAGCTCATTTATCTAATTTAGCATGGTTGCATACCATATTTTAAGTGGTCACAACAAGAACTTACAAAATGCTGTCTTTCAATTTGCATCTGTATTTTTGCAAGTTCTTTCAATTTACATCTGTGCACTCTATGGTGTTACACGATCTTGGGAAGAACTCAACCCCAAATGCTAGGAGGGTACCCTCACTCTTATATACTCATATTACTTTTGCACCCAAGCAATGTGGGACTTCGCTTCACACCCTCCTTCGCACGCAGCGTGCTCACTCAGCAACACCTGCTACGTGCAGGCGAGAGACACGCACCCTACCAATCTCTGGTACCCAACTCTGATACCATGTTACACGACCTTAGGTAGAACTGAACCCCAAAAGCTTGCTCATGAAGTGAGGGTGCCCTCACTAGTATAAACTTCATATTACTTTGGTACCTAGGCAATGTGGGACTTCGCTTCATGTATGGCAACTAAAAGCTTATATCTGTTGTCATTGCAAGATGCTTAGCTATGATTCAGTTCTATCCCTTAAAAAATGAGATGCCATAAAACCCCCGATATTGAGAGTCAATGTTATTTTCATAGCACTATCCCAGGACTTGATGTATTGGTCAGGAGGACCTCAAAGACTAGCATGCTTCTCAATTGGTGTACAGAACCCAAGACTCTTCGGTTGTGTTTAGTTTGGGTTTTGGGTAGCGGTAATGATTGGAGGGAGAAATAGGGATAATAATTAAAAATAGGGTTAATGATTAGAGAAAGATGGAAAGAAAAATGAGAATAATATCTGAAAATAGGGGTAATGATTGGATAATAATTGAGAAAACCGGGTCTTGAAACCCAAAACGAACAAGGCCTTCCTCACTTCCAACAAATATTAGTAATCTAGTATACAACAAAACATCAAGTGAAGCAATACAAAGCCTATGTAGCTTGATGATCTTTCCGGATTACCATAAGCGATTGTCAACGTATATTCATATAAATAAACAAGTATACTCATCATAATCATCACTACAATAAGTGCAAGATCCAGAAAATAAGGAACCCAAAGAAAATAAGAAAAATTAATGAAGATTCAAATCCAACAAGCGGACGGTCAGGAAAGTAGTCGAACCATGTTCTTCATTTCTCCTTACCTTTGTTAACTGTGGGCTAGTATGCCATTTGCAGTTTATTTGAAACCAATCAAGGGAACATGTTCTTCAACCAATACTTTCTTTTTCCCTTTGAAAACTAAAACAAAGAATATTGTTCCACATACTTAAAAATTTCTCAAACTGATTACCTTTCACTTGCTTCCTTTCCCTTCCCCCACAAGTTCCAAAAAACTAAATAAGTTCCGATGATTGATGCACCAAACATATCATGTTCAAGTGAAGCTATACAGAACCAATGGGGTTTCATGATCTTTCCAGACTTGTAATAAACAACCACTTATTGTCATATCTACCTACATATATAGACCTAGACAAGGAGAACACTCCCAAATAAGTATTTGGCCCGACACCTCACATTCCCCGATTATCTAACGATCCAGTACTCTAATGCATGGATATCAATTTTTTTTGAGGTGTGGTCACCCCTTAGACACATAATCCTTTAGTAGGACCCTTCACTCTCCTCTCAAATTCTCAATCCTCGCTCTCGCAACTTTTGGTACTTTGAGATATTTTTAGAAGACAGCTTTGTCGTTCGTGTTTTGCTTATGCACATGAACACACATTGTGTGAGGCCCCTTCTGCCTCAAACCTCATAATTTCCCGGTTACCTTAGTATATCAATCTAATGCACGGGTATCAAGTAATGTTTGGGGTGTGGTCAACCTAGGGCATATAAATGGACGAAACCGCTCATGTTCGCCCATTAAAAGCTCAAAGATTGGTTTGTTACACGAACATACCAAGCTTGAACTATTTTGTGAAACTCGTTAAGCTTTCAAACCAAGCGCAAACAAGTTACGGTTTGGCTTGTTCGACTTATGGCGTTGAAAAAAGTTCAAGCTACTCAAGATCAGTTTGTGATCAGGCTCGATTAAAGCACGTTTAAGTTCGGTTCATTGCGTAAACAAGCCAAGCTTGTGCATAATCTGAAATCTCATTAGATTATCAAACCAATTCAGTTCGTTTATCAGCCCTAGGCCAACCCATACACCACCATTGCATCCATTATTCTATCTATACAGAGGCACATTTATCTACCAATAATCAAACTTGATTGCAAGCCAGAAAGTACTAGATCCACAAATCAATAACTAAACAACCCCAATAATAAAACCAAACATAACTGAAAGAGCCAAGGAAATTTCCACTTACTTTGGGTTTCAGATCAGACCCGTAACTCAACTTCCAATCCCTATAATACGGAAACGAGGGGGACCGGCTCTGACCGAGAAGATCCACGCAATCAGAGGACGCCGACGAAGGAGTGGGCTAGTTCGGAGCTACCCATACCCGGAAACATCGGGTCGGGCGACCAGCGGGTGGTCGGGTCGGTGAGGCCACCGCGCCATTGGAGGACGAATGCGAATGCGGCTAGGGTAAGTGGGAGGACTGTGAGCATCAACAGAAGCCTCGAAGTGAAAGACGATGATGTAGAAGAAGCTGATGAAGTGGGTCTGAGAGATGCGTGCAGACCCGCCATTTGGTAATCAACGAAGACGTGACGAGCGATTCATACAAATGTGTATATGTATAGACTGTAGAGTCTTGTTCTCACCGACGCAAGACGGAGAGAGAGAGAGAGAGAGAGAGAGAAAGAGAGGGTGATCTCACCGACGCAAGACGCAAGACGCAAGACGGCAAGGAACCTGGGGAAGCAAAACACGGACAAGGCCACCCTTTTTTAGAACCTGGGGGAAAAACGAAGAGTTGAAGGAAGCTAATTAAATAATGCTCCTACGCCAATGGAAGTTCGAAAAAAATCTGATTCATGAAAACCGGCACCTATGGGTTTTTGGGAGCTTCTTTCTTTTACGTAGCTTTTTTATTTTTTGGATTATAGTGAGAATGTATTTTGAATTCGGTAAGCGTATTTGAGAGAAATATTCAGAATGCATTTTGAAACAGAAGTATGGTTTGGGGAAGAATAATCATGAAAATGAGTTATGGATGAATTGTTTACCATTTTTTTCCTTGTTTCTTAATTATGGTATTAAAAATGTGTATGAATATTGTTTTAGCAATTTTTTAAAAGTCATATTGGGAAAACAAATTTTAAACCTGTCTCGTCCAATTTTGATTTATTTTTTCATCGTCAGCGTGTGTTCACTTCCCGTTGACCTGGCTATCCCAAATGAGAGAAAGGACAACGAGGACGCGAAAAGATATAAATGTTGATAGTGTCAAATGCCTCACATAAGTAAAGGAATGACTAATCTCAAAGAAAACACGAATAGATATAAATATATTACCGCTACACAAGTAACATAGTCCAGGTTGAGCAGAGGTGGAAAGAACCCCTAGCTTCGTGAATAGTCGAAAAAAAGTGAGATAGCCCTAGAGAGAACTCCAAATTGAAGAAAGTCTAGGCTAATACGTGCAACAAGCCCGCCATCGGCTTCGCCAAATCCAACGAAAACTGCTGAAACTCAGACAGTTTCCTGAACAAGTAGTCACCATATATAATGAAATGCACATCATCTCGATTGCTAATGCCCCACCAGACTTCCACTATAGTAACACCAAAAACAAAGAACTTGGCCCCAAGAAGATGAACCTCTTGTAGAACATCGACAAGCAAGAATGCCTATAAGAGAACTCACCTACAGAACCCTATGTTGAACACGTGTCTAGTCCACCTGAAGCTACAACCACCCTCATCTAAGCCCCAAGTCGTCGTTAAAACCAAGAGGAGGAACACCAAGCAGAGTTTCTGAATGCCCCATAATTTTGGTGACTCACTGGACGAGGACCTTGTGGAAACAATAATAATAAAGAAACTCGAAGCAAGTGAGTAAGCCTTTGGCTGTTCGGCAAGTAATAAAACCCAAGGGAAATGTCCTCAGCCGTCACTTTAAAAAATGTAAAATTAGTCAAGATGTGTTTGTACCATATCTGGACCATACACGTGGCAGAATGGCAGAGTATTTTTTCCCATCCGATAGTCCCTATAGATCAGGAGATGATTATCTTCAGAAGAAAAGATAAGGCAGTTACCTTAGTTTTAGGGGGATACATTTTTGAAGTTATTATTGAGCCGAAAACACATGTGGGAATTATCATGTTATTGGGGAGTTATTTTCGGCTCAATGGAGGATGTCGATAAACGGTTATCAAGAACAGTATAAAAAACGCACAAAACTAGGGACGTGGTTCCATGTCATGGGCGGTTATTCACAGCGGTTACAAGACTGATGCAGTTCTATAAATATAAACCTTGGTGCAATTTGGAAGGGGTTCACACACCAAAAAGCTCACAGCAGCATTGTAATTGATTTCCTAACCATCGAGTTAGTCGATTGTTATTCTCTCAATCATGTCTATCATCTCTCATCTCCTAGCTTTCTCTTCTTTCTCCTTCTTCTTCTTCTCCTTTTCCATGTAATCTTCTTTTCTTTTCGTTGTTGAAGTCCTTGTTTAAGGCACTCGAACCATTGTAATTTAGTTCCTCTTGATTAAAGTTATCACAGTTGCTTGAAAAGAATTTATTCAGATTTTAGGCGCTTTTCTCTATTAGTCTTCTAGAGATCTCCTATCTCCTGGCACGCCCGCACTCACACAACACTTCTCGGTGTTGGCATTAGCAATTCTCCTGTCCCTGGAGAATTCCGTGTCAACAAGATGCAAACAAACTAATTCTGACATCCGGTTATAAAAAAAAATTAAAAATAAATGGTAATAACGTGTCTCAAGGGTTGGGGACTTGGGGTCGCATCCCATTTCAACTATAGATCCTTCGAAAAATCCAAACATCATAGTACGAGTTAACTTATCAACCATGGGGTCAGCGGACCCCACAGGTCATATGCCTAGAGCCATCTACAGATAGCGATCCTGTTGGCTTTGATATTTGTTTTCTTTCATTTTTTTGCTAAACGGTTTTGATATCTCAACGTGTTGATTTCAAATTTCTTTTAATTCACTTATCCTTTTTCACCATATTCTTAAGTGCTGCTCACGAGCGCTTGATTCTTTTGCGGCTCTATAGTCAAAAGCGTTTTTTGGCTCATTAAATGTCTCAGTTAATGGCCAAACGAAGACTTAAGAGATGAAGCTGAAGAGTGGAATTGAAGCACAAAACTATAACGTTTTGGAGCACAACAGCCCCCTTGATCCACCCAAGGAATTGTTGGGAAAACGATTTTTTTTTTTTTTATTTAGATTTTGCGTTATCGCTAAATTTGAAGCAAAATTAAAGTGTATCCAACAATTTACATGGGCTTGATACATGTGTGAAACTTGTCCGCTATCCTAAGGAGATTACAATGGTATAATTACTTAAAACCATTTGTGGACTAAAAGATATTTAGCTCCAAAGTACTTCTTTGTCTCTTTTTCTTTTTAATTGTTGAGTATTTCATTTTAGGTTGTTCTTTAATACGTGTTGTTTTGAAAAGTTAACAAGTAAAAATTTGTATATTTATCGTTTTGCCTTTTTGAAAAGCTAATGAGTATAGTGAATGATAATTTTGAAAAATAAAGGTAAAAATTGATGTGAAAAGAGTAATGATGATGTTTTTTGGGTAAATTTCACTGACCTCCCTTGAGGTTTCTGACAATTACAGGGCCCTCCTCTAAGGTTTTTGAAATTTCACTAACCTCCCCTACTTTTGAGAATAAATGTCACATACCTCCCCTGCCGTTAGTTTATGCCTAACGGTGTCAATTTCCTTGGTAAAATGACTTTAACGCCCTTAAATTTGAACTTGGCTTTGTTTTTTTCTTGTTTGAGATTATATTGCATAAAAATTTCGAAAGGCGTGAAAAAGTAACTTAATTGTTTACTTTTTTCTTAGAACTTTCTTTTCTTTGACACAAAATTATTATTATTTTAATATTTTAGTTCTCATTAGATATATTTTCACATTTTGATAATAAAAACAAGAGCATCAATAATCTCCTAAGCCCATTGCTTGCATTGAATTTTTTCCCATAATTTTTTTTTTCTCAAGGTTCTCACAAATAATGGATAGTTGTCCCATAATAATAAGTATATTCTCTTTTTTTGCGTGCATAATGTACTGATTAACAATTTTTTTTAGTAAAAAATTAGACTTTTTTTTTTCTCAATTGGATACTTGAATTGGTGTAAAAAAATTATTCGAAAAAATTCATGCACGCAAAAATTAGCATGAATTTTTTCGGATAATTTTTTTACACCAATTCAAGTATCCAATTGAGAAAAAAAAAAGTCTAAAATGTTTGGTTCTCCTAAAAGGGTGTGCATATTTAGGATGAAGGAAGAATAACTTTGCTAAAAGTAATAAAGTGACGTTGTAACACCCCTATTTTAGACCATTATTACCTCTAATGCAAAAAAGAAAAAGAAAAAAAGAGCGGTTAGGTAAAATATGTTAAAAAAGAGAAGAAAAATGAGTCTAGTTAGGGCTTCAAATTTAGAGAAAGATCAAGAAACCTAAAAAAAATAAAAAATAAAATCATCAATGCAAGCAATGGGCTTAGGTGATTATTGATGCTCTTGTTTTTATTATCAAAATGTGAAAATATATCTAATGAGAACTAAAATATTAAGATAATAATAATTTTGTATCAAAGAAAAGAAAGTTCTAAGAAAAAAGTAAACAATTAAGTTACTTTTTCACGCCTTTCAAAAATTTTATGTAATATAATCTCAAACAAGAAAAAAAATAAAGCCAAGTTTAAATTTAAGGGCATTAAAGTCATTTTACCAAGGAAATTAACACCGTTAGGCATAAACTAACGGCTGGGGAGGTATGTGGCATTTATTTTCAAAAGTAAGGGAGGTCGGTGAAATTTCAAAAACCTTAGGGGAGGTCTCTGTAATTGCCAGAAACCTCAGGGGAGGTCAGTGAAATTTACCCATGTTTTTTTTAATAAGTTGAATTTATGAAGCAATACTTCAAAAAGAATGGAGGAGGAAATATGCTACTTAAACATGGGTAAAAGAATTTGAGCCCCTGCATAGAAAAGTTTGGAAAATCCTAGTGGTATATATACTCTTAAGCTTCTAATTTCCCTGTACGATACCTCTTGGGCTATACCAGCCGGTATGGTACAAAATTAATAACTTCGCTCCAAAGTTAACCTTTTTTCTACCCACCCATACGATATATAATTTAAAAATCCTTCTATAACATCATTGTTTTATTTATTTATAAAGAACAATAAATAGGTAGTCAGACGTTTTCAAAGGAGATCGCTACTAGTGACCTCTAAGATTTAATTTATCCATTCCTTTCTTTATTTTTTCTTAATGGAAGAGTCAGAACTTCATTGATAATAAATATTACAACCTACCGTATGCATCTAATACAACTAGAACAAGACTAATTACACACATTCCTTATTGTAACAAATTTGAGCCGTCCATGGCTGATCACGGACGGAGGTGATCGGTCCAACACACATGCTGTCCCCGAAGGGACAGCACCCTCCCTCAATTCATCAATATTTGAATGTTCAATTAGATAATGACCACATGAGCAGTACAAACAAATGCCAGGATTCGTAGTAAATGAAGTAGTCCACATAAATTGATTTTGCAATTATACAAGAATAAATGGTATAATCAGGTTTAATGTTACACAATGAAGCTTAGTTGCTTAAAACAATTTAGCCACAAGAGGAAAACAATTGAGGGGAAAAAAAGAGAAAAAAAGAAGAAGACAAGTTGAGGCAAACAAGCAAAGAATAATTGGGGAAATAATAGGTTCTTGAAGCACCTTCAAGATCACATCAGTATATCATCTCCTCAGCAGCTTTAGTACATCTCCAACCAAATGTATTGACCCAGTTACAAGAACCTGCTTTCCAAAATAAGCATAATGCAGTGGTTACCGAATATTACGAACAAACATAAGAAATCAAGCAAAGCAATCAAAGAGTCTTCATGACTTCTCCAAACTCGATATGCAGTTTAGTTTGAAAAAAGCTATAGGAAAATTCCAGCTTTCAACTTGGCTGCTTCATTTGCTCATTGCTTTGATGCCTGGATGTATACTTCAGCCTCAAATAGAGGAGATGATCAACTGGGTAGGCTGTCTAGACAAGAGTCTGCTTACTTGTTTGCATTTGCATAAAACAGAAGTTATAGGTTTCAAGTTAACCCTTCAATTTCCCCTGCACTTCATCGTGTTCAATTCCCAAGCCAGGAAGCATGTCTAAATATGAGCGGTTGCACTTAAATTTCCCTATGGCTACTGCTAACCAAACAAGTTTTAAAAAAAAAAAAAAGGTACTGTAAGCATTTGAGAGTGCACTCTTACCTGAATCCTAAGGGAAGGGTTTTCTCTAGCACAATCCCTTAACCAATTTATTGTCAATGGTAACGAAGGAAACACTGCACTGCAAGCAAAATTTCTTGTTGCAGGATTGCAATGAGAAAAATCTTCATACAGGAACTCGTGGGGTGGCATGTTTTGTGGGCCATCCATCTTGGAATTCACGTCAAGAACAGCATCTGCTCAGCCATTAAAAATGGAAAAAAAGAACAAAAACAAAAACAAAAATCAGTGTATGGACAAGTAAATATTCAAAAGATTTTGCCACCTTTTCAAATAGCCGATTACATTGAGGAATCTGACATTCACAAAAGCAGCCCATTTTACCAGCAATTTCAGTCACCTTTTCCTTTATAATATGAATCTATGGTCAATTGGTCATGATAGCATTATTAAAAGGGTGTATGTACCTTGTATACTTGTATGCAAAATATACATGTTACCTTATGAAATACCGAACCATGACGACAGAGCACCAAGGGAAAATAAAGCTCGTTCAGAACAAAGCTCGCCTTGTTCACTTCCCTTCTTTACCCATTTTCAAAAAAAAAAAATTCCAAAAGATTCTTTATTTTCAAAAAATTTCTCTCTCGACTCATTACCTTATCATTTCATTTCTCTCTCTATCTCTCTCTAATCATTACTTCATTATTCTCATTTTCAAAAACCCAACCAAACACTATCTCAAAAATTCTTCTCAAAATTTTCTTTTCAAAACCCATCCAAACACAGCCTTGATTTTTACAACATTATGACACTCTAAAGCTTTTGTTTGAGAAAATTCACGGGCATAGACTTCTGGTTACCGATTAATAAGTGTCTTCAAAATGAATAGAGGTGTCAACATATGAACAGTATTCGGGGTATATAGAGGTGGTTGCTACAAAAGGAATCAGTTGAGGGAATTTTATAGCTATCATTCGGTGTAGTCTATGTACTGGATCCTCCAAATATTGTTTGAATGTAGGTAATGAAGGAAATGGATTGAATTTCTGTAGTGTTGGTGTGGATGCCTTTACAGCTCCTACATGTGTGTTTCTAGTGTTCTTCAGGTGCGATTCCGAAGGTTCTATCACCATTTATCTTTCCTTCTTAATTATCCTTCCTCAAATAGGCGAATATTTTTGTATACCTACTTCATATACTTATGCAGTTACTATAATAGCTGTTGAAGATATAAATAATATAGTTACCCTCTCCCAAAGAGCTTAAGCTTTTAGATGAGTTGGTTAACCTAACAATCCATATGGTATCAGAGCAGGTAATAGATCTTGTGTTCGAACCTCACCACCTACCTGATAAATTAAATATTTATACGTGTTTAGCCTGCTTATGGACGAAAGCTTGGCTACACATTAGGGGGCGTGTTGAATATATTAATAATAAAGTTACCCCCTCTCTAACGGCTTAAGCTTTTAGATGAGTTGGTGGTTAACAATCTAATAATAACCGTAGGAGTGAGAACATGGGAGGTAAGTGAGAACAGGGATACTCTCCAAAGAAAAGTGAAAGTGGATAGTTCTGGTCTAGGAAAAAAAGGGCAGAGCTGTTTCTTCAAAATTCAGGAGGTTTATTCTGACGTGCTTTTCTAGCTTAAATGAGGTGTAAAGAAAGGGAGATGTCTTCTTTCTAGTGCTGTCCAAGTTCAAAAGAATTTTAATTCAGTATGACTACAAGGTTGACGCAAACTCATTAAGAGAAACAAGATTGCCAAAAAAGAAGCAATTAAACAGAGGGCGTCACCTTTGTCATGAATTATCTTCTCCCATATTCTCTGGAGGTTGAGTTGCCATGACAAGTCCTTGACAGGAATATTTGATGGAAGGACTGAAGCACCGGAAGTGACCTTGTTGTATGTTGACATACTTGGTACGAAAATGGCTTTAGAGAAATGAGTACCTGGATTAACACCAAGTCCTCAACATGTCGGTGCTCCCATTGTCACAAGACTCGTAACAATGGGAAAAACTATGACGGACAAAACAAAAGAGAATTTTTAAAAACAAAAAGACTGCAGAAAAAAAATTCCAAATAAGACAGACCAGGTATGCTTCTCTTTGCTATCTGGTTTTTATAAAACAACACAATATTGGTAACACGAGAGTGCCTGCCCTTTATTGTCTCTAGGACTATTATTGGCCAGTACAAGTTTATGTTTCTCCGCTTTTGACCAAATGCTAGAGTCAAGAGAATGCAATAATGCCGTCAAAGACACCAAAAACTCAATCAAGATGGACAGACGCACTTCAATTTCTAAAGACTGGAAAATAAACAGAAGGATTTTGACTGGAAAGTGAGGAAGGCAATGTTCCATTCGGACATGGACTGCAATATAATCCGCATTGCCAAAAAAATATGGAAAATAAAATTCTGATATCAAGTCACAAGCAGATGTGCTATTTTTGGTATTGAAGAAATTTTACATATCAAAAGAGCCCAATGGTACCCGGAACACTCAGAGTATTCCACATACGTAGGAGGAAGTGGAACACATTTTTTGAGGGAGAAAAAAATACACATGACATTTGGTTGTATGACAAGAGGCAATACCTGAGGAAGCACAGGTATGCACAAGCTGTGGAAGAAGAATTTGAGGGTCTCTCACCTCCATGCAGTTGAACAAAAGAATCTGCAACGTATGCACATTATATACGAGGTTCCATGCTAATGAACCAATAGTAACTGTGTACCTGTGGAATGATAAAACGCAACTGAAATGTCTATTGAACTGATTGCAGTGGATTCTTTTACCTGTTTTGATATTTTGCCCAATTCTTTCTCGCTTTCGTGGTGACAATACCCATTTCTGCATAGCTCCTCCACATTCCCATCTTTAAATGGAGAAGAAGATAATGGTAGATTCTTGTTCACTTTCACAGCGTTAGAGAACCATCTGGCACAAACCTCCATGCTCTCTGGACTATGAGCTCCGTCCAAGTAGAAAATTAGATCTCCGGTAGAGCTTGCCATCACTTCTGAAGAACTGTGAGACTCCACAACAGAATCATGAACAGTTTGAGCCCTTCCAGAAAGGTGTGCAGTTGAAAGGCCTCTCAGAAATGCCTCTGGCAAGTTGTTTTCCTGGGTTTCCTGATTTGATCAGAGAAAACTGAGCATTCCACACAGCATTTTTCAGCTATATGCAACCAAAATGAACGAATTTAGAATACAATGTTAAGATGACAAAAACACGGGCTTAGATTCCAATAAAAGGTTCACCTTTCAACCTAAGAAGGTTGATTACCAACGTTTTATTACGAAAAGAAGAAATATCTATGATGGTATTCACTTTAAGAGCAGAAAATTACACCCCCCATGTGTTGATCTCTTTTGGCACTTTTTGCTGTAACATAGAGATTGTCCCTCTTCAAAAGTGGGAAAAAGTTGATGAGATTACTATTTTGCCCTTCCTTTTTCTAATCAATTAACCATAACAAGAAAGACAATGATGATTTTCCAAAATGACTCAAGGGTAAAAAGAGAAAATCAAAAATATGAAAAGTGCAGTGATGATGTTCTCTTGATAAGTTAGAATCCCCAAAAGGGGCCAACAAATGGGGATGGCGGGAGTAGAGAACCAGAAAGCCTTTAAATTACATACACAACTTGAAGCACCATGGGCATTTTGAGTGGTTGGTGGCTTGGTGCAATGAATTACCAAAATGGACTTCCAAAGATGTTACTTGTCGTTAGGTACATCAACCCACTGGATAGCAAAGGAGCAACCTCTAAGTAATTGCATCCATCAAATTGCATTAAATCCTCATTCCTTGTTGCACAAACACCTTTATGCCCATCCCTCTCTCTAAGCAGAGCCCTAAATTATCTGTCCCAGTTGTAGGAAGAAGAAAAGATAATTTTCTTCAATAACTCTTTCAGCATGACAGTACCTCACTTTTGCACACTCTACACATGACTGCAAGCAAAGATAGTTTTCCTTTCTTCTAGTCCGATGTCAATTATTTAATTCAACCACCCAAAAACAATCATGCCAAAAAAAATTAGGATCTATGTCAAACCAACACACTAATTCAGGCATGAAAACTCAAGTTCAAACAAGGGTAATATGGAAAATTGGTGTTCAAACTTTTCAACCTAATGCATAAGACAGACTTAAAAAAATGAATGAATGAAAGAAAGAGACATATAATGGGACAGAGGGGGTAGTCTTTATGCAAGGCAAACTACAGTTCAAGGATGCGCGGAATTTATCTAACATTTTGGAATAGCTTTTCCCAGTTCCCTGTATTTCGAAGCCAGCTCTTACAAAGAGAAACGGCAAGCCCAGCATTGATGAACTGATGATCACCAGACAAGCTTAGCTCTAGGCCACCCAATGTTTTAGGGTCAAGAGGTGCCACTACTTCCAAAGGAACCTGCAATCAACAAATCAAATAGAAATGTTACCACACAAATAAAATACCTTTTTTTTTTTTGAGAGTTACATATTTAAGGTTTAGTGAACATACATATCTGTTTCTGATGATTCATATATTCCATTTGTCACTCATAAACGAATAGAATATAAGATGAGTCAGATGACACTTCCCAGGATATTGATTTGGTTTCATGGTCTCTTGTTTTGATGTCTGTACAAGTATCTCTTCATGAATTGGGAGAAACTGAAGGTATATATGTGTGTATTTCTATATTCATAGACTAGTTAAATATAAACTGTCACTTCCCACACATTAACTCAATTTCGTGTTCCCCCCATTTTGATCACCACTTATAGCATATCTACATGTGGCAGCGACAAAATTTCCATGCAAGACCATAACTGTACGGCCCAATATATAAATAATCAAGTGTGATACACAAATCTTCAGATGTGATGCATATATAAGCTATTGTCTCAAATATGCAACTGGAAGGGTAATATAAACGTGTCCACAAACATATATGCAACACCGGAGTAAATAACTCACTTGAATATAGTAATACTACAGATACAGCATCAATGATGAATCAATTTCTCCATCTGATCAAATTTGAATGGAAAGGTGTATGGTGAAATTTGCTGCTTCCGTAGTAAGCATAAGATCGAAATTCAAGAGCAAAAGAAGACATGCAGATACCCCAGCCATGTGATATGCAAATGCATGGCATGATATATGAGCAAAAGAATTCGTAAGGGATAAGTTACCAAAGCATACTTTTAAATGGGTCAGATGATTTCATGCTCAAAGTATGATCTTTCTCAAACAAAGGTAAGGTCATATTACCATCAGTTCGCGGGCCCTGTCTTGAAGAACATCCATTGCTTCAGGAAGTTGTGGTACCGTAAATGCAGGAATTTGAGGCTTCAGGAGCAGGTAAGAAACCAACCCAATTCAGAAAATTTTTGAACAACGGGATACTCTCACTAGTACTTCAGCTATAATACAGGGCTACTAAAAGAAACCCTATTTGTGCTAGCATTTGCATGAGAGCTCTGTACCTTGAAAATTCCAGCTTTGTGTGCAGCAATCATTCCAAGGGTGTCCCCTATATAATATTACTGTTAACTCCCAAGTTAAAACAGCCATATATGTTTTACCCTATAATTCTTACTAAAAAACTTCCATTAGCGTAAGAGAGAAAACACAAAAAAGGGAAATATACGAAAGTGCACAAAAGTTGTGAGGGAAGTAAATGTAAGTAGACAATACGGCATTCCCATGGGATATGCAACGAAATATAGCATTCAGAGGAAACTCTATTTGTTCATATGTTTGTGTGTGTGCCTCTAGCTATGTACATGCACATGTCTGTCAAAATACAAGTGCATAATAATTGAGAAGGATGAAATGTTCAGAAGTGTACGTACCCAATGCTTCGATGTGATCCATACCCAAAGGAGTAATGCCACAGACAACAGGTTTCTTGATCTACAAAAGATTGTCATGAAATTTCAACTATCATGGATGTCAAAGACTTAGTTTCTATAATCAACCCAGAACAAAAAAGAACATCTGTATTCTATGCTATTATCAAAAACAAATTCTACAACCACCAACTCATATAACTTTGGAATTCAGTCTCAGTGAATCTAGGAGAATATGCATTACCACATTTGTTGAGTCCTTTTTCCCTCCCAGACCAACCTCAATAATAGCAACATCCACCTGCAAACAGAAAATTACAAGCATGAACTGATGTATAATGACAAAACAAGAAGTTAGTGGAAAAAGTTGTATAAACTACACTGTCCAAGATTCTACCAGTAGAAAAAACAATAGTTTATATATAATTAGAGGTGCTAGATGAGCTAAACGTAATGCTCTGTCAAAAGCAATGTAAGTTGTTGCTTTAAGGACACAAGTAATCACGAGGGTATCAGGGCCATGCTACATGCATTCAGGTATGGTTAATGAGTGCGAATATGTATTTAAGTGTCATATCTGATCCATCTACTTTTCAGGCGGTAAGGTTCTGAAGTGAGAGGAAAACCATCTACCAAATAAGAACGATGGAGTGAAACAGAAGTTAATTGCATCCTATGCCAGAACATGTGAAAAACCTAAAGAGGCAGAAATACATTTGTTCCTTTGTCACCGTAATTCTAAGTCAACGAAAGAGAGGAAATGGAAAATAAAAATATAGTAACTATCACATGACAAAAATGCAAACTGTATTATCTAATCGTAGTTTGCATAATGATGAAATTTGCTGATGATGGCAATTAGCACATAGAGGGCATCAAGCACCAATAAAACTGAGAGCCAAAACAGTGATGTGTACTATCCATGATCACAAAACTGCCCTTAAAGACCCAGACTAAATAAGGACATTTGAATGACAATAAAATTCCTCGCAAATAGAGGAGCTGAATCTGGAGACAGTACCACATGCCAAAGTGCATGATCACAAAACTGGCCTTTAATTAAGTCTCAGACTAAGTAAGAACACTTGAATGAAAACAAAATTCCTCACAAAAGGAGGAGCGGAATCTGGAGAGAGTACAACACGCCAAAGTGCACTATTAGTCACTGATTCTTAAGTCATCTTCGTTATGTGAGGATTCCCAAGAATTAGCAGTGCCAGAACGTATAATGCAATACCAGTCCAATGATGATTACTTATTCCACTAGTAGAATGCGCCTAACTTCAAATATCAGTTTTCTTTACATTAGCCAACTACTAGTTCGAAGGACACTGAAACAGTCAAAACTTGAAGGACAATTCATTCAGTTTAAGACAATGCCACAATTATAGACGCTTGACTTTTCAGTTACAATAAACAATCATTCAACTTTTCTTTCGCAAAAAAAATTAGCTTCAATATTTCTTACATATCTTGCATTTACTCTTTATTCCTCAGGAAAAAGGTAGATATAACCTAACCTTCACAAGAAACTATTTTCAGTTATTCCAGCTTTTAAGAGGTTAATTTGAATAATATTAGGTTTCAAAGGTACAACTTATACCAAGATTATAACCTTTCCACAGTGATTCACCTCTACACATACCCCATAAATCTTATACAAAGACCTGAAGAAAAATATTCAACTGCATTACTGTTACAGAGCAAGACCCAGACCCATATCCAGTTTTCTTCTCTGACTATCCATGAGCAGTTTCAAGAAAAATGTTGACCTGAATAGAAAATATTCAACTGCATTACCCTTACAGAGCAAGACCCATATCCAGTATTCTTCCCTGACAATCCATGAGCAGTTTCAATAAAAAAATGTTTCTAAAACAAATTGCAACTGCCATTAAGTGTAACTTCATAGAACTAACAATCGAGTAGAAAACCCCAATGGTTGAGACATGAGGCTGAGTTTGGTTTGGAATAGATCTCTGCATCAATTCATCATCAACAACTCGCTATCTCAGGTACCAATATTTTTTATGTGCATACAGCAAGTACAACTTCTACTTTGATTATGCATGTGCATTTAACAAAAAAAGTTCATGCAACCAACCTACAGTGGCCCAACCAGTTGAGTGAAATTTCATATAAAGAATAGCTCCCATAGCCATACAAAATAAACAACTGACCTTTTCAGATACAAATATCTTAAATGCCAATACAGTAAGAAACTGGAAAAGTGGAGGCATTGGCAAGTCCTCTGAAATGTTTTCCTGCAAATTAAAAATTTCACAAATCAAGGCATAGTCAATACGGAGCTTTACGCTCAGCCAGGCACCAAATTGAAGAAGGATGCTTCAACTCAGAAATAGCTTTCAATAGTCAGGCTGGATGCTAGAAAATATATCAACCGAAATCATGAGAAACTTTGTCTCCTCTTCAATGATTTTTTGGAGTATCAATTACTGTGATGAGCCTCCTAGATGCTATACAACATGTCAGAGTTTTCCCACATTGGTTAATTACCTCCAAAGCTAGTATATGAACCCACGCAGCCTCTCCACTCATTGCCAATTGGTTTTGAGTTGGATGCTCTAACATGGTATCAGAGCTAGGATTTCGGAGGATTTTGGACAAGACTTTCTTGGTTATTGCCCTGTTGTTTATGTCATAAGTGCACCAAGTTTCTCTAGATCTAAATGTTGTGGATCCGTTGTTTACCTTTCCAAGTGCGGGTCAGGGGTAGCAAGTGCGGGGGAGTGTTAGAGTTGGTCCCACGTTGGTTAATTATAACCTCCAAAGCTAGTATATGAGCTTGGGTGGCCTCTCCACTCATTTCCAATTGATTTTGAGTTGGATGCTTTAACACAGATATTTCTAGTTTACTAAGTGGTTGGTTGCATATTTCATCAAAAACTGGAAATATGTGATCCTCTGTTTTTGACTGATATTTTGCAAGAACTTTAGATGAGGTGTAACATATATCATGTCCGGCGGACTGCGTTACAACTTAGAACAACGAATCACATACCATCAACTGGACGAGTGTGAAGCTGAAAGGAAAATCCTTTCCTAAACTGGTTAATAGGGTAGTCTTTTGCTGCCCTTGTTTATCATGTTTGGATAATTGGATTGCTATAATTTGTAAAAAGGAAGTAGAGGAGATGAAGATTCAAAGAACAGTAGAGAGAGAGTGGCTCTGTATTTGGAAAGAGGAAGAGAAAATTAGGTTTTTCCCTTGTAAGCTTTTGTTTATGCTCACTAAACAGCATTACATACATAACCTTCAATGTATGTAGATCCACAAAAATACGACAAAATAGGTTCCCACTAGTACTGAATGAAACAACATTCTTCTGAATACAACTATTGAGGAAAGGGTCCATTTCAAAGAAATTGTAGAGATATTAGAATTTAGAGGCATATTTTAGCGCACGACAAGGAGTCCAATTTTTGAAGATTGTATCAAACTGCTGTTCATTATGCAGTGGAAGACAATGAGTTTTTCTCTCTCATAAACTAGATAGTTTAGTAACTAAAAGCCCACAAAATCATTAGAGTTGGGAACTTGTAGATTAACAAATGACGTGATCTCAAGAGGCAAGCTAATCCACTGTGTCCTCTTTAGTCTTCAGGAAAAGGGCACTATTTGAACATGCTCGGCCATCGTACATTGTATGTGGATGGAAATATTCCGTTAGATGAGGACATGCTCAGCCATCGTACATTGTATTGTACCTTCATTTGCCTGTCTCAGTAGACAGTTAGCTATCATAGTTCCAAACCTAATACAAATACAGCAACAGAAGATACAAGGGAAACTAGAATGTTGAAACTGCAAAGATAGATTCCATATTATACTCAGTGAAGGCAATAGGGCAGCACAACTGGACGGGCTATGAAATGCACGGTACTAGTTTGAATGCATAAAAACAAAACTTTTTGTGCAGAAACTGCTCTAAGCATTATAGTGACATTAATAAAAGGAATGAAGAGCAATCAGATTATAGTCACAGAAAAGAACAAAATATTACCTCCAATTGGTTCCAACAATCCCAAAAATACAGTAAAAATTTATCTTCTGATATGTCCAACCTACACAACCAATTCAAAAACCGTACTAAATCAGTGCTTTTGCAAGTGTAGGTAACAAGTATACAACGGAGGATACAATTCACCATGCAGACACCATCCACTCACACGTTCATAGTTATTGACATGATAATCTGGGTGCAATTCCGATACGAAGTTCAAGCTTCCATAGGCATCAATGGGAAACCTTTATTGTTTTTCTCTCCATCTATGAAGCATAGATACTGATACGCGATACGGACACGACACGATATGGATACTGGGATACAAGGGAAAAAAAATAGGACATGGATACGGCTAGGATACATTAGATTAAAAGACATTTTCATAGGTTTTTAGCATTGTATTACTAATAACAAGAACAGTGCTACAACTACTGTATTTTTCTTATGCAATACGGTTGTGTGTAAGTCTATGTTGTTACTTGCTTAATTATTGAAGTATTATTTTACCAAACACGAATAAAATGCTCAAAAAACATTAAGAAAAGGGGTTACTTCTCATAATCTCAGTATGTCTCTCCTTTTAGAATGTAAGTTAAGTGCAACAAATCTATCATTTTTAGTATTCCTAACAATTTTACTCTACAATGTCACAAACTTAATTTCATGAAAGCTTAGATACTTGACTTAAAAGTATCCAAAAAGTATCCGATACTTCGAGAATTTAAAAAATAATTTTTATAATTGTCGATACTTCTAGGAGACGTATTCACGTATAAGAGCATGACTTTGAAGTACATTTTGACACACATTTCAAGGTACAACCTACAATGGAAGTCAGTTGGACATCGACTACTAGTTAATGTCCTTTGAGATAGAGGCATAGAGCACAATAGATATCCAAGTTGAGAGGATGTTGATCAGTGAGCATAATTCCTTAGTGTTATTCAACAGCTGAGAAATACAAAAATCTTAAGTCATAAAACATTGAATGGAGACTCTAGTAGTGTATCACTAGCTCAGATGTTAAAGTTTCTCCCAATACCTTATAGCTGTCTTCACTATGTAATAATGGTCTATAGATATCAAGGTTCTTGCTTGTCTCCATTTAACACTTTAGAGCACACCTATATTTCCTGAAGAATCTCATCTTTATAAAATGTTCTGTGTATCTCACTCCTTAGTGTTAGGGGTGTACATGGTCCGGATTGGACCGGTTTTGTAGAAATCCAAGAACCGAACCATATTTAACGGTTCAAAAAAATTGAAACCGGAACCAGACCATTATACATATGGAACCAAACCGGAACCAGACCATTTGATCGGTCCGGTTTGGTTCGGTTTACGGTTCTAAACCATTTATCATCTACAAATTGCCAAAAAAAAAAGAATAAAAATATCACTAAGTTATTAAAATTGCTCACAATTTGATGAACTTTGAGAGAGAGAGAGAGAGAGAGAGAGAGAGAGAGAGAGAGAGAGCCATCAATGTGGGAGAGAGTTAGACACGTGAGAATGAAATAACTTTGAATCCCTTAAAAAGAGTTCTAATATAGCTATCATTGTAGGATTTCAGATTTATGGGAAACAAGAAATAGTTTTGGGGACTGGAAGGATTTTAGTCATTTGGGGGAGTAGAAGAGTTTGATGAGTAGTTGAAAAGTTTTATTGATGGCGATGGTAGATGCAAGGGCAAAATAAACAAACAAATAAATATATATATGTATCTATGGTATGTATTAACGGTCCGGTTCGGATCGAACCACGGTTTGCAATTATAAAACCAAGGACCGAACCATAACGTACGGTTCTCATTTTTTTGAAACCAAAACCAATCCATTAAACCATAGAACCAATCCAAATAGATTGGTTCGGTTCGGTTGGTCTGGTTTCGCGGTTTTTTCGGTTTTTTTGTACACCCCTAACTTAGTGTTATTCAACAGCTGAGAAATACAAAAATCTTAAGTCATAAAACATTGAATGGAGACTCTAGTAGTGTATCACTAGCTCAGATGTTAAAGTTTCTCCCAATACCTTATAGCTGTCTTCGCTATGTAATAATGGTCTATAGATATCAAGGTTCTTGCTTGTCTCCATTTAACACTTTAGAGCACACCTATATTTCCTGAAGAATCTCATCTTTATAAAATCTTCTGTGTATCTTGTGATGGAGTTTGTGACTTATATTTTGTCACATGCACAAAAAAGAAAGAGGAAACAATGTGCCACAAAACTATAAAAGCTGATGCATTTGAACACTGACCCATCCAGACGGAATCTTTCTCTCACATCAATTAGGTGAGGGGAAGTAAAGAGTCCAGTTCTAAAACCACACTCACGTAAAATTGCTTCAGAGAATGTGCATGTTGAACCCTGATATATATGAAGTACATTAGCAGAATGGAAAGAGCTTAGACAAACATATCCATTACATTGGATCACCACACTACATAAAAGATTACACGTATAGTAATAATAGAAATGGTAACTACCAAACTATTAGGAACCTATGCAATTCCAATGCATACAAACGAAGCCAATAGCAATATTGATAAGTAAGAAAATGGTTTCTAGATACGTTATAACGTGTATCACATTGTGAATAGAAAATCAAGACAACAAAACATGCAGGAGTGTTGGATGGTAGATGGAATCTCTCTCTTCATGTGATAAGCAGAGATAGCAATCTATGTCCCAATTTGGGAACCATACTTGTCAGACTTTCGACTTCTGGCTATCAAAGTCACTGCTGAAAGATGGATAACAGATATAGGGACAGGACAATGCAACTGCTTCAATGAAATCAAGTTCTTTCTTTTTTTCCTTTTCTTTTCTTTCTTTTCCTTTGTTTTTTTTCTTCTTTTTGGTTGGAACATGAAACGAAAAAAGATACGGTGCCAATAATCCCTGGTTCTGCAACGTGCCAATAATAGTTGTAGTGAACTGTATGAATTTAGAGAGAAAAGGGAAATGACTAGGCATATACTTGCACAGATGCGCACAAGGTCCTCTTCTGTGACGGAAATTGTACATTTGCAATTTCAACATTAAGATTTCTTACAACATTTGTACATTTGCAACGCCAATGCTCTGGATGCTGAATGAAAGAAGCATGGTAATGTGCACATAAATCAAAATGATTCTTGGGTCTGCCCTCTCTGATGCCTTTTGGCTTTGATTTGAGGGCATGATTCCGCAGCAAACGCGACGGTATAGGGGGATCACTGTTTCAGTGGTATTCTGTGAGCAGCCACTTTGTGCATTTATTGCCAATGGTTAGGTTTGTCTCCAATCCATCTGTTTCAGTGGTATTCTGGGAGCAGCCACTTTGTGCATTTATTGCCAAAGGTTAGGTCTGTCTCCTATCCTTCCCCCGCCCATACCCCCAATTATTGGGGACTAAATGGGTTATGTTATTGTTGTTGTTATTGTTGTACAACATTTGGTGTCTCGGTGATTACTAGTCATTTAAGGCTCAACAAATACTTGCACTTTTTAATAATAGCTGCAGAACAAAGTTTTAACCTAGTTTGCCACATGCGATACCATGTATCCATCTGCCAATGGCATCTGAAATAAATATCTGTTAATCCAGGTGGCAATCGGTTTTAACTTCTAAGAGATCCAAGTCAGACACAATGTATTCAGTTATAAAATATACTGTATGCAGGTATGGGAAACGAGAATTGATGTCGTGCACAATATAAGCAACCATATCTAAATCAATTGCAAAGGGAAAAAATTCTTCTATTTGAAATTGATGATTTGAGTAGGAAGGATAATCTGATCAACCACCGTATGCGATTGGGATGGCTAAAATGAGGAGTACCTTTCCTTTAGTTCCGGCAACATGGATAATCTTGAGGTCATCTATACGATCCTCCAAGCCTAGAATCTGAAAAGAAAATACACATTCCTTTTCACACTTTCCAATCACATTGACTTCGCATAACTTCCAACAGAACCAAATCATAATCCGGCTACCAAATGGAACAACCATAAAAAATTGACATAAAAGGCAAACTTTCCATAACTAAAAGAAATAAAAAAACCTTTCCACAAAAGCAAAAAACTTTATCATCACCTTCTCAATGCACAAAGCATAACAACTCAAGTCTGATATATTTGAGGTTGACAAATAGGTGGCACAATGTTAAAGAAGATCAGATCTAAAGCTTTTATAGAATTGAGTGTCTTCAAGAACTTATCTACCACATTAACAGGTCAGTTTACGGATGAGAAAGTAAGACTATCCCCATTCTATAATATCTAATGTCGAGAAAGAACTCCTTGCCTCTCCCACGACTTTCTGGTCCAACCAAACCAGAACTCCAAAGAGGAGGTCATGGACAAATAAGATTTCGATTACACCTTAATCCCCCACCCCCATGCACACATAAGTGCATAAAATTTTAATCAGACTGTTTTGCCGGCAATTTTGACCCAAGCTGATATTTATCTCAAGTCAAGATCTGTATTGGTTATCTTTGGCACAAAAATTGAATATCAAGAGCTAATTAATAAAGAGTGGATGAGCTTCGTTATGACAAGATTTAGAAAAGAGAAAAATAAAGAGCCATAGCTCCTGGAATTGTTACTTCACATGATAAATTTGAGAACAATAAAATAAATTAGAAATATGTCTTATACTTGTAAGAAACTTGCTTGCTCATTCCAATGATCAATAAATTCAATACAACCCTTAATCTCCAATGATCATTCTTGTTCCCCGTATCAGCATGATCCATGTGCCACGTAACATAGGTCTATCGTAGATGTAAAGCGCCTGAATGTACTGAAAAATAAGATAAGTCTAAACTCACAGATGATGTGGATTGTTTGCCCTGGTTTACTTGTATGGCCTGAACCAATGAAGTATACATACAGCAGTTTGCCAATTCTGACTTATATGATGAATCATACATCCCGATAGTGAAAGGAATACTAAATGCATACTCTCTCAATCGTAAGCAGTTCTAAAAGTTGGAATATTTCTTCAATTTTACCTTAATATACATTAACATCCTATCCAATTTGCTGTATGTACCCCCAATAGGAGTTTTATCTCCACGTTTTTGGCGAGTAATGAGAGAGGAAAGTGCTTCCATGGCAGTTTCATATGCAGATGAAAGAGGCAAGTCACTTAAGTTTTCTCTGACAACCTCATTGCTTTCCGATCTATCCATGATTTCCGATGACGTCCTCGTATATTTAAAACCTGAATATTACACCAAAAGAAGTTCGGAAGTCAAAGACATGGAAAAGAAACTTAAGTGCACATACAATTCAGGATTACCTTGGTGTATCATATTTTCTTGAGAATGGAGCTTATCATGCCTTGTTAGATATAGGGCATCTAGGCAAGCTGGCAGACGTGAAAATGTCCATGATACTCTGTAGGAATATTGGCGTTCCCTTTGACGGAAGCACGTAACGCCAACTATTCTCTGCCTCAGATGAGTGTTTGTATGGACAAGCATGAGATAACATCCATCCTGAATGGCATAACAGTTGCCTATTAGCAGTTTAGCACAAGAGACTAAAGGGAGTGTAATTTTGTTCACCCTCACTTAATGAGGGTGAGCGTTACCTTCACTCTGATTGGTGGAAAATGTGTGGGATCCATGGAATCAATACACTTTTTGGTAACAATGGGGTTAGTTTGCTGTAAACCCTACACATTTTCCACCAATCAGAGTGAGTGTAACATACAAAATCACACTCGACTAAAGGTGTTTTGAAAAGGAAATTGAGATGGACACCACGAGGATTACCAAACGAACTGATAAAAAAGGAAAAGCACCCCAAACAGTAAAAAAATTAGACGTAGCAATCCAAAGTAAATAACGAGAAAAAAAAATGATAATCAAATATGATGAGCAGTAAAGAATGTCGCCAGATAAGAATGACATGTCAATTGCACGAGTGTGTCTGAGATAAGGATGTCACTTATACGATTGGCGTGTGGTAAAACTAGGAAGAAAAAGATCTAGAGCTAAAACTCTCGTGAAAGGATAGGTGTTGAGCGAATTGAGATAAGTTAGAGAGAAAGTACACTAAGGTGGTTTGATTGCATACAACCAAGATCACAAGATGCCAGGGCAATAGTATACTACTATTAGAGTAGTAGTTATTAATTGTTCACCACTGCCACCCAGGTCTACAATCAAAATAGATAATTCACCATTCCCACGAATCCCACCCAGGTCTATTGTTTTAACTTGCTAATTTCCGGAAGCATGATAAGCTTCGTAAACAGTGGAGGCAAATATATGGAGCTTTAAAGCGCAAGAAGCTTCAATAATGAAGAAACTGGATCTACTTCAACAAGCACGATTGTTTCTCTTTGATAAACTCCAAACATCTTATCCTTCGAGAAAATGCGGACAACAAATATCCATCAATTGCAAAATGAATTAAATAGCCCCAATAAGTCTAACTAGTTTCAACATCGATTTGACTACCTTCTGTGGCATAAATTTCCAGACAGCCAGAGGCAATACATGGACAGATGCACATTCACACAAGCCCACTTGTTTTATTGCAAATTAGAAACCAAATTACCATTGCAATTTCACATGATTGGAGAATATATCACATTGATACTTGCTTGAACCCCAGTTTTTTATGAAAACATAAACTTCAGCTTCATATTGTGACATAACAAAAACTAATCCAGAAGCTTCTTTTCTGTTTAATTCTGGAAGAAAATAAAAGAAAATCACGGAAGACCCTTGTTGGTTTTTCTCTAGTTATTTAAACAGAATGATAAGTTCAACAAGCAAAAGATACAATCTTCCGAATTGAGAAGATTCGAAACTTTCAAGATTTAACTACATAATGTTGAAGTGAATCAATAAAGAAAACAAAAAGAAACCATAAACAAATCCCAGTAAACACACATCGTTGGGTTGAAGAAAATACAACCAAAGAAACATACTCAACAATAGCAAAAGAGGCTGGAATAGACTTGATACTCTCAAGCTTGAACTATACGCTTTTGAAGTCAACCAATTCAGTAAACAAAAGGAACCCATTAACAGATCCAGGACACATATCATTTTATTAGGGAAAAAACATACCCAAAGACACATATTTGTATATATCCAATATCAAAAAACAGAGAAA
This sequence comes from Vaccinium darrowii, assembly GCA_020921065.1. Taxonomy (NCBI): domain Eukaryota; kingdom Viridiplantae; phylum Streptophyta; class Magnoliopsida; order Ericales; family Ericaceae; genus Vaccinium; species Vaccinium darrowii. The sequence goes on from CM037151.1 coordinate 26,853,476, forward strand.
TAAGCATTAAGCTATTTCAGCACGACAAGCTGATATTTGGGTAGAGAATTATGAAACTTACTTTAGCTATGGTTGCCTGAGAGTGGGACTTGGCTGAGACGCCATAATCCTGGATGGTCTGCTCCTCTCTCTCTCCCTCTCTCTCTCTCTCTCTGTGTGTGGGTATGCAATTGACTCTCTTATGTATCCCGCCACTTTCTCTCTCTACTGTATCTCTGTTTCTTTGCTTGCGGCTGGAACAACGGGTTTGTGTACTGGTGACTAACCCACTTGACATTTTTTTTTTCCCAAGTGTTATCGTAAGGCCAAAGGGCTGAGGCCTACTTTTCCAAAAAAAAATTTAGCAACCCTGTTGTTAAAATTAAGCATGATTTTAGGTGCTAAAATTATGATTTTAAAATAAAAAAATAAAGTGGTTCCGTGTATCTTTTTTTATTTTTTTCGCACCAAATTAAAGTACTCCGGAAACACTTAATTTTTTTATTTAAAATACCATGATTTTGGCACCTGCTGAACTCATTTGCTAAAATCATGGTTGATTTTAGAAATTGGGTTGCTAAAATCAAACTGAAACTTTAGCCTGAGGATTGTGTAACATGAGCAACAATTTAATGCCTTTTTCAACTCCAAAATTTTTTATGTTTTCATTTCAAATTTCTTTGTCGCACAAAAGATTTTTTTATTATGTTTTCATTCGAAATTCTTTGGTTGTATTTGGTTAGCAAAAATGATAAGTGTACAACAACCAACTTCAACAAGTCTCTAACACACTCACATGATGTGTGGAGCCTACACACATTTCACACTCAAGTGTGTGTGGACTCCACATATCATGTGAGTGTGTTGGAAACTTTTGTTGTACATGTATCATTGTTGTTTGGTTAGATAGTCTAGTTTAGTTTTGATGATGTCATCACGTGTAATGAGTGGAGAGAGATAGAGTGAAAAATGAGGAAAATTATGATGTCATCAAAACTAAAACTAAAGCTAAACTAGGAAACGAACAGGGCCATTATGTTTTCATTCAAAAAATATTTACCGTATAAGCAAAGAACCACAAAAGGTTTTTTTTTTTTTTTTTTATGTTTTCATCCAAAATTATTAAAGATTTTTTGGATATGCATAAATAATTTTAGATGAAAACACAAAAAAAAATCTTTTTCTCCAAAAGATTTTTTTTTTATGTTTCCATCCAAAATTAATTATGTTTACATCTAAATTTTTTTTGCCGATAGGGTAAAGATTTTTGGATATGCATAAATAATTTTGGATGAAAACATAAAAAAAAAGGTCTTTTTGCAAAGAATTTTTGGATGGAAACATAATTAAGTTTGGATGAAAGCATTTGTTTTAGTCATTAATCTCCTAGTATATATTATATATATAATCAAGGGCAAAAATGGGTTTCTTTGAATTTCGGAATGGAAATATAACTCCAAAAAGAGCACTACGACGAAACTCTAATTTATTTAAAGGTGAGTGGATGATGATTATTTAAATGGTCCAATAAAATAAACAAAATGATTAGCTTCTGGGCCTAATCCTCAGCATGGTCCCATACTTACCTAATAGATTAGATGCCTCACTAGTCAGATGGGCTAAAAACTGGTCTATATAAAAGAGGCAGTAAGCTCAATTTGGTGGCTTCTTTTTTAGCATGCTTTGGTATGGCATACGGAGTATATGATTGTGTAATGGTATATATATTTGTGTTGAGTTCACTTTCGGAAGCCCACACAAATAATCACAGTTGTCTAATAATTTCAAAATAATAATTTATATTACAACGGAGAGCTGTTTTTGTCTAAGTCATATTTTTTGTTTCAGTCATCATATTTTATTTTATCCCTCTCTCCCATTTTCGAAATTTAAACCACATTCTCTCTTACTACCTTTTCTCTTTGCCCCTCTCTAAAATTCGGTTGTTCAAGCCGTGCCTATAGGACGGGCACTGGCACGCACTAGTTATTTTAAAGGAGTCTCGATCTTGCCACTGTACTCCCCAGATGAAGTGTTTCACTCGTTAGTTGGGCCCCTGATTTGCGTAGACCAAGGACGAACACTCATCGTTTATGAAATGAACCAGGATATCGAATCCAATTCGCTCCCCATACACTCACTCAAGTGGATTGGTTTCGAGAGCATTCCGCCAATTTTTACTACTTTCACTTTCAACGATCCGAGGAAGCACATGCTAGCCCCCCAGCCCAAGACAAAAGGAATATTTCCAGAGACTTCGGTTTTGAACTCATCTCGTTCAATTGCCTGAAGAAGAGAGAATGTGGTTCTCGTGCAACCGCGGGGTTTCCGGGAATTTAACACCCAATTTCCTCCGGTCGTAAAAAATCATTCGAATTAGATACTCGTGAATAATCGATCTAATTTTCAAATTTCTCATTTAGAATTTAGAATCTTGAATACTGAATGAATTTTTTTTTAAAATGTAAATGACTCTGTGTAATTGGTATTCCTGTTACGTGAATCGCAGATATTATGGAAGTTACACCCGACTACTAGAAAAAACTCAGTTTGGGCAAAAACTCAATTGGTATTCGAAGTCACGGGCACGACATTTTTGCATAACACGAGCCACACCACCTAGTTTCTAGTTTCTGTAGGCTTTAATTAAATTGTGCCAATTGGTTCATCTTGGACATGAGTGACGACTCATAATATCATAGTGGATGTTTGCAAAAAAATTCTATAGTAAGAGCAAATTTTAAGTTTTTAGCTTTTTAAAAAGCTGTTATGAGTATTTGTCAAAAAGTTATAAAAATCCGGGCCCTTGATATGCGTAGACCAAGGCGAACACTCATTGTTTACATGGACTACTAGGGTATCTAATCCTATTTATTTACCACACACAAAAAAAAAGAGAAATAAATCAGATTCCGTAGAAGTTAGGTTTCAGGTGCTTTTCGGATTAGATTTTAGATTCTAAGTAGTTTAGAAGCTCATTCTTAGCTTTTTACAGCAAGCATGTATATCCGCTTCGATTAAAATGTGAAATCTAAAATCTACAGCAGAATCCGATTGTAGAATGTTTATCCACATCTATCGCGAACACGCTCATTTCGTTGTCAAGTTTAATTGATGAAACCTCTATAAATAGTTAATTCGAATGCGTCTGTATCAAGTAAGATTTTCGCTCCTTTTGTTTCCGAGACCCAAAATGGGATCTCTGCAAGGTTTTCTTCGAAAAATATCCTCTCCCATAGCAATTCCATAGTTGCCGGAACCATCTCACAATTATGAGCTCCACAAAAAAGTTTACTGGTGAGATACTCTTGTATTGTTAGAAGATTGTTGGGCTGTCCGGGATAATTGAGAGAGGATTCACGGGTGCGAGATCCTCTGTGCCCAAATTCTTTGTGCCAATAGACTTTGGACAGTTAAATTGTGTATTTCTGTTTTGTTTTAGTGTTTTTTTTTTTAATTTCCAAATGATCCCAAGGTCGGAAATCTCTCGGTATAGAGGCACAAAAGTTTTCCCGAAACAAAGGGTTGATCTCTGGCCGATTCATGGCCATTTTTCATTTTTGGATCTCTCTATTAGGGGTGCTCATGGTCCGGATTGGCATGAATCCAATCCTAATCCACAAGTCACGGTTTTTTGAAAATACAATCCGTGTCCGATCCAAAAGTCTCATGGTTCGGTTCCAATCCGAACCACGAGTCATGGATCGGTTCCAGATTAATCCGTGGATTTTCAACTTATTCGGAAAAAACAACAAACAAAGGCAATAAGACATTAGTAAGTAGCAAATGCACTAAATAGAAAGTTCAAAGTTGGAAATCCCAATAAAAAACAACAAAAACAGTTAGGCAGATAGTTGTATAGGAGTAATTAAACAAACGAAGGCATAAACTTATATTACCACAAATTAAGGATAACAGTTAGTTACTTCCGGTTCACTCACAAAGACAATAGCAAATAGTTACTTCCAGTTCACTCACAAACAGAGAGTATATATAGTAGCACTTATAATACTTTACCCTCCTAGATTTTATAGAGATAACAATATTCGCACCATAACTCCTACAACAGTACAACCAAACCGTAAGTTTGCTAAACTAACAATATCTATATAACTATAATTATAAAAGTGATAAAATTATATATAATAAAAATCTCACGGTCCGGATCGGTTAATCCACAGTTTCAAAATCAAAATCCGTGTCCAATCCAAAAGTCACGGTTTTTTATTTTTTGAATCCGTGTCCGAACCATTAATCCACGGATGAAATCCAAAATGTACGGATCGGTTCGGTCCGGACTGGATTCACGGTTCACCGGTTTTTTTTAGCAGCCCTACTCTCTATGGTACGGTTTCAGGCCATGTAATATTATGATGTTGACTGTAAAATGAATCAGGAACACAAAACCCTGCAAGCTAACCTCGTCCGTTCCGGGCTCTTCCACAGAAAAGTTTTAATTAAAATCTGGACCGTTCAAAACACCTTTAATGGTTAGGATATACTCATTCCATGCGTGTACTAAATAAGCTCACTACACGCCCCCCGGATCCGTTCGTTTGTGGTTTATGTAATGAATCTTCCAAACAATTTTCAACAAAATAGGTTGAAAGCTAATGTACCCATCATTTACAAATCTAATTTGCTCTCCAGTTGATATAGTTATCGATATTTTGAAAAACATTTGGTTCTAGAAATATGTGTTCCTTCCCAAAACAATACCTCGGAAACAAGCTTTAAAGACCCTCCACCTAACAAGTATTGGCGAAACTAATTCTGCAAACAGAAGCCAACAGGGTGAATTCAGACACATTGGTATCCTATTTGAACTCGAATTCGGTACGCGAGTCCCATCTTCCTCCAATCAATTTAAGCATAGTAGAAACAAGCAGATGATTTAAGCTTCCACATTACATTAAATATAAGAACAATAGTAGTAACTGATCTAGTTTCAAACCATATTATCAGAAGCTTGTCTGTGATTAATGTTAGCCGCGATAAGAGGTTCAATATTTCCATCCAAAACAGAATTTAGGTCCGGCAGATGAATGCCGGTTTTTACATCTTGTACGAGCTTGTGTTGGCTAAAAATATACCTTCTCGTCAATTGATTCCACAAATCAATGATACAATCCTTCTTAATGCTCCTCGAATTGGAAATTCCTTGGTCTCTCAAAATTATGAGCAGTTTGGCCTTCAAGCGATTAAGGGCCTTGATCTTGTTTGCAAAGCGGCTTCTTTCTCCTGCAAAATAAAACACGTTATTGTTATTTGTTACCAAAAGATGACTCACAAATACAGAGGAGAAGGAGCTTTTTAGTCTAAGGACAAGATATGAGAAGTGCCTGTTACACGGTCTGGGGTAGAACTCACCCCAAAAGCTAGCTCATGAAGTGAGGGAGCCCTCACGCTTATATACTTCGTATTACTTTGGTATCCAAGCGATGTGGGACTTCGCTTCACAGTGCCATCCATGAAACTTTGAATATTGTCTGAAGATGCATTTGTTTTAGACGTGTCTCAGGAATTGATAAGTGCCACATACGAAATTTTGCGATGATATCTGGGGGACCGGACTACCGCTAGTGTGCATGAACAAGATTCTTAGAGTTCGTCTTAAAAGTATGTAAATACATGGAGGTGGCCCAGAATGAGGAACCCAGTTACTCAGGATATCAATTCTAATACTCCTGCTACTCTGATTCCTCACAGTCAAGTTTCAGACATACTCGTTTTGACTACTAGTGCAACTGAGAAATACAGTGCTACCTGCTTCGCATGCAATAATAACTATTATGCCCGCCATCCCTTGGGCTCACTTGATATCGTTCACTCATCATGTGCGTCAATGGGCTTTCATACAGTGGATGGCTTTCCCTGGGAGGCTAACTACAAGAGATAGACTATAAAACTGGGGATGGTGAAGAGTGAAGACTGAAGACTGATCAAATGTGGGGTTTGAGAGGAGCCCAAAACGAATTGATGAGAAAATTGCTCGGGCTACTCCTTATGGAAACAGAAAAACTATGAAAGCTATGGTTCTCAAGACTACTCTTGCTGCTGCTATTTACCACATCTGGGGTGAGAGGAATAGCCATATTTTGGGAAATCAGTAAGGATTTACTGACAAAATCAAGATGGAAGTTGAGGAGGTAAGGCTCTGTATGACTTCTTGGAGGAATTTGCGTAACACAGTGGAAAACCAACATTTCGCAGCAGTATGGTGGGTGTGTCATATATGTTTGCCCTTGACAAGCCGGTTTGGTTGGCCACTTCCCTTTCTTTTCCTTTCCGTGTAAATGTTGCTATTGTGGCTATGTTTGGCTGAGTTTCTAGGTTTTCGTTATGTGTTTGATATTTTTGTTGGACTCTCAAGGCTAGACCCTTGGTCCTTTAGTTGGACTTCCCAGTTTGAGTTAACATCTTACTGAGAGCGTGTGTATGTTTGTCTGTCTGGGGGCAACTTTTTTCCTTCGGTCTTTGCTTCCACAATCTACAGGCATTGCAGCATCGTATGCAAAAAGTAATTCTCATGATAACAATGGATACGATTTGCTAATATGATTCAAAGGCCAAAAAGATTCGGCACTTTGTTCTGAAAAGGTTGTTACCCGAAGATTCTGCTCTTAGGCCAGTTGGACTATGCTGAATGCTTACTGCATCACAAGATGTGGGTGAGGAGATCAACAAATCCTCATCATCAATTTTTAGGTCAGGAACTGTTTCCAGAAACAGAGGAATAACATCTACCACTGCCATGCCAGCCTGCAAGATACCATAATTAGCGAGGACAGCAAGTCAAAATCAGGCTTTAAAGCAGAATATTGTGGATTCATACCTCATCAGAAACAGATGCATCAGAACAGTGAATCATAGAGTGAACACCTCTTTCCCCTGAAAGATAGCCATAGGCATACATGGATTCAAACTCAATAGTTGCGGACTTGATGCCACCATTCTTGGAAAGACATTTCTCAACTACTCGTCCTCTAAGGCCTTGCTTTTCAGCCCACTTCAAGTACATTCGAAGTAGCTGTTCTGCCCATATCTGGGTTTGAAAATTTGCAAAAGTATAGAATGAGCGTAGAAGGAAGGAAGCATGGTAATGAGCACAGAAATTGATTTGCGTCTCTAGGCCTGCGCTCCCTGATGCCTTGCGACTTTGATTTGGGGGCATGGTTCTACATCAAAACGCCCCTGTAGCTCCTCTGTTCTTGGAGGTTTAGGGGGCCACTGTTTCTGTACTGTACTATTCTAAGAACAGCCACTTTGTGCATATTGCCAAAGGTTAGGTCTGTCCCCATTATTCCCCAGGCCCCACCATACCTCCAATGATTGGGGATTAGATGGGTTCAGTTATTGCTACTGTTTGTTATAGAGTGAGTAGAGGAAAAAAGGCTACTAGGAAAAATCACATACGTATGCATCACAAAATAAATAAACTCCACAAGCCCGTGATCTATGTTACGCGGACTCTCGCAATAGTATTAAGTACCCATGTCGGACACTCGACACTCGGATAAGGGTGTGGGATATGTGTCCGATAAGTTTAATAAGACACTTCTATAGAAAACCTAATTGTAATTCGAGTTTAGCATGGAAGTATGCATAAATCTCTCTTATTATCCATGAAATGCACTATAAACCCTTAAAGCACCAATTTACGTAAGAAAATACACAAAAAATAGAAACAAATTTGAATATTTTGCCGTGTCCCCGTATCCTTGAAATGAGAAATAGTTGAATCCGACACCTAGATACATACCCGCACCCGACACCCATACCCGAGTCCAAGTAACATAGCCCGTGATCAATAATTGGTATTTTTTAATTGGTATTTTTTGTTGGCCAAAATTTATAGCTAAATAGATGATGGAAATAAAATCTTCGGTAAAAAATCAAGATATGCACTGGTACAAACTCACAACAACTCTCCAGGAGGTATAGTGATCCCAACAGGAGAATTAAAGAAAAAAGGTACAACAAAAGAAAAAACCCCGATCTCAGGATTAGAAAAAATTAATAATTCATCAAGGCAAGAAGAAAATACTCGTTTACATCACAAGGTAAAGTTTGACAGCAAATGAACTCATGGAAGGATCAATCCATTTTACAAGGTGTTCAAAACTAGATTCTTATATAACGAAGAAGATATGAGTTCAAGAAAAAGAATAACGAAGAAGATAATAGCTGGTAGGTTTGGCAGATGACATGCTAACAAAATGCAATTTATACAGCTGTAGCAACCTCACTTCGATGATTCAATGTCCAAGAACAACCAGGACTCAGAACCGTAAATATGCCTACATAAAAGTTTATAGACTTATGCCTGTGGCATCCTCTTTATCCTCTAACCAAAAATAAAAATCATAGATGATCTCTAAACCTTGAAATAAATCCCATTTCATTTCTTTAAAATTACGTCCCCCACTTCTTTTATACTTCGCGTAAAAAGGGAAGCTATTATGTCGCACATAGACCAAAGAAAGATTCTAAATTATGACATCAGAATGAACTGAATCCATGACTAGTTCGCTTAATAACCCATTTGAAGGCAGAACAAGCATACTATGGAGCAGGGAAACAATTAACAAACCTCAGGGTAGACGCCCGAAACTCCAGCTTTAATTATCATGCATGCTCCCTCGGTGTCATATTTCCCTCCAAGAAGTTTGGACATCTCATACTTGTCCATTAACTTGCTTACATCCAAAGAGGCACTATATGCTTGCTTAAAAAGCCTATAGTTTATGGCATCTGTCTCCGCCAACTGAGTAATCAACTTAGCTTCTTCGGCCTGCATGAAGCATTGTCAATTAGAAGATACTAATGGCTGTCCACTTCCGGGATCTTATCTAGAGAAAAAATGAATCAAGGATGAATGGAATCATGGATAAATCATATCTCGACCACATAAAAACCCTGTAATTTTGTCTCAATTTTTATCATCCAAAGCTTGTTAAATGTATAAGCAGATTAGCAGAAAACATGCACCTGAAAAAAAGTCCTACAAAAATGTTAGATGTAGAACATTACCTTATAGCGTACGTCTTTGAGAGCATCAACCACTCTGGAGCTATCAGCTAACTTTACAAGGACTTCATTCGATTTAGCTGGGTCATCCCACAAGTTCGATTGACGCATCGTTTCCTCATGCTTTATGTGTCTTGCTTCTTCAAGTTCCAAAGCTGCCGGTGCTAACATCTCAGCACGGAGAACTACATTTTCAATCTTCTGTCTTAGAGAAAACAAACCTGAACAAAAACACCATTATAATTACCAATTCCAAGTAAGAGAAAAGAGTTGCACTGGCCTATGTAACCATTCAAAGGAAAGATATTAAAAAAATAAAAAATAAAAAAACAGATTCCATGTAAGAGGAAACATACCTGAACAAAACACCATTATCATTACCAATTCCAAGTATGAGAGAACAGTTGTACTGGCCTATCTAACCGATCAAAGGAAAGATATATAAAAAAGACAGATATCTCCAAGTAAAATACATTTAAGTGTCCAACTTGCGGCCAAAAAAAAAAAAAACAAACCTTACTCCCTTTGGCCCCTATTTTTAGTCCTAGATTCCATCTGGATGTCCAAAAATAATATACTCTTTGACAAATCAAGGAAAAAGTTTATAGATTTCCAAAATTAACACACATAAATGAGTAATATTAAGAGTTTAGGAGTACGGGGCAACGATGGAAATCAAAGCCAATTTTTTTTTTATAAGGATTATGGGGCATAGTTGAAAATCAAATCTACTTTTTGAAGGCGAAATTCAATGCATCTCTCCCTTAGAAGTTGGAAATCTCAAAATTGACTTAAAAAAAGGGACAGAGGTAGTATCAGTTGTCACTAGGTCCTGAACTCTTTGACCAGGGCATTTGCAGGTTTAGTAACTTGACAGCTTGCAATAAAGTTCGTTCAACTAACTTCATTTTCCAAATGCGTTGTATTATAAACAAAAAGATTTAACCTAGCTGTTAGCATAATGTATAGAAATATTATCTTACCATGTTTTCAAGATTTATTATTGTGTTTCCTGTTTAGCCTAGGTTATATTATTCACGTTTTCCAGTCAATCTAGGTTTCTTTGTTATGCATATTTTCCTAATTTGGTCAGGTTTCTTAGTCACAAAGTCTTGTAGCCTATATAAAGGCATGCTAGGGTTATATTTTATTTACATCAATGAAGGAAAAGTTCTACTCAATTCACTTTTCTAATACTAGCAATTTGGAAAGGCTTGAAGGATTGACATTTTATCCTTTAAGCTTCTAGACTACTTTATGACTAGCAATCTAGCGTTACAGTAGCCCTGTTTCAATTCACATAGAACATATGAAATATACAATATGGAATGATTTTGGAAAGGAATGGAACGGTCGTTCCCTAGCTGCTTTGTGGAACAACCATCCCCCTAAGTAGCAGAAGGATAATACAATTCGAAATTAGCCCTATGTTATCTTCGTAGTGAACCAAATGATGAAATGAGCATTTAGAGGGACTTGCTTTTCGATTCTAGCTTCATGCTTGTCAACTATTGAACTGCTCAATCTCAGTTCGCTAGACTAAATCAACCACAAAGACCGAAGCTTTAGCCTTTGTTCAACAAGCAGAATTTTAAGTTCAGTACACGGGATGTTGCTCAAACTTGTCATTGATACTCTAATCCAAATTCTATCTGTATCAACGTCCAAGTAGCCTTTTGGAGGGCATAAGAATGGAGGAAAGCAAGGCCCAGAATTCAGTACCACTGTAGGGGACTGAAAGAACTCAACCATGATTAAAATGGGTTACTAAATAAGTTGAGTTTTTTTGCCAAAAGATTGAGGAAGTACCACTGTAGGGGCTCATCTCAAATTAACCTTCTAACCTATTTAATCTCAAACAAATTAACATAATAGAATAAGGATTGGAGATGTCCATAAATTCACGAGAAGTAGAAAATAATTAAATTATAAGTTTTATCTGAGCCCATGAAAGTATGAGAGAGAAAATGGAGACAAACCCAGTTCTTTGTAGACCTTGTCCTTGTCCTCCATAGACTGAGAAGCTCGGATTTTTGAAGATAAAGGGGGGATCCTTGTTGACGCTCTCCATTTAAGACTGAATTGAGGATTTGAATAAAGCGTCCGTACATACACTGGTTCAGCACCCATTTTAGCCATATGCGCTGTGTGTGTGTGTGTGTGTTTTTGTGTGTGTGTGTGAGAGAGAGAGACAGAGAGAGACCCTTCGCATCCAGTATTCCATGCCTGTATATATGTACGGCTATTATTAGTTGTTTTTGGGTGGAGAAAAACTTATTCACGGACGGGCTGCAAACAGCTGATTTGCAGCCAGCTAATGAACATGCGCCACGTCATCAAAGTGGGAGTGCATCCAATTTTCCCAAACACCTGCAATGCGTCTGATCCCCTCCCTCCCCCATCGAGCCCCCTTTTCTCTCCCTCTCTCCTCTCTCTCGCCAGCAACCACCAGACTCCTCTCCGATCTGAGCCTCGGCAGCCACCAATCGAAACACCATCGTCACCAATCGAAGGCCAAAAATGAGTTAAAATGACAACACTTCCAAACCCTAGCCCTCCCAATCCACATCCCACTCGCCGCCGCCGCCAATAGAAAAATGGAGGCTGTGGAGTACTGATGGTGTGTCGACCCCTGCCTTGAGCAAGAGCTGGACCGGCGTTTTAAGCCCTTCAAATTCTGGGTCGTCAGGAACAAAGAGGAATTCCTTAAGGAGAACTCGGCTTCGATCCGAGCCGTGGTGGGAACCTCGACGTCCGGAGCCGACGCCAAGCTGATCGATGTGCTGCGTGGCTGGAGATCGTGGTGGTTGCTGGTATGGGACCTCATCGCAGAGAGAGAGAGAGAGACAGAGAGAGAGGGGGGTTCGCTGGGAGGGGAGGAGTTTTGAAAGGGAGGGATCAGATGCATGCGGGTGTTTGGGAAAAATTTGATGCACTCTCATTTTGATGACGTGGCGCGTGTTCATTGGCTGGCTGCAAATCAGCTGTTTGCAGCCCGTCCGTGAATACGTTTCTCTCGTTTTGGGGTAAACCCCTTTTATGGAAAATGCTAATATGTGCCCAATAAACATAAAAATATATTGAAATATGTAAAAAGTGTATAAAAATATGTGAAAATGTATTAAAAAGTGTAAATAATGTATTGGAGAGTACCTTTTTTTTTTTGTTTATTTATGTGTTTATTATGTGCCTATTAAACACACATTAGCAAGATGTATTACTATGTTCGTTAAACTCGTCCCTAAATTCAATGGCACTCCGCCCATTTCAGTGTCACTCAGCCTCATTTCACTAGGGATACTTATTTTTAGGCCACCTTATTTTAAGTTTTAAAATAAATCATTCCTTCACTTACATCAATAAAAAAAGCCAACTTATAGTTTTTAGCGGAACGGGACAACCTAAGTTATTGTATTTAAGCCGGCAGTTGTCCAAAAAGTAAGCTAGAGCTCAATTCTCCAGAGTCCATACTCAATTTCACCTTGAACCGGTATTCCAAGTACATTTTTGGGCATTGGTTTGCGGCTCAATTGTAAAAATATGCACCCAAAAGCACATTTTAAAATGGGCATAGAAAATCCGAAAGATTTAGGTCAATACACAACTAAAACCAGTTTTACATGACGTAAGGCACTTGTTGATTTATCTTATAATTTTGATTTAGTTAATCATTTTTGTACAGTTTAAAAAGTTACAACATTAATAATCCATAAAAACAACTCCTCTTGTATTTTTAATTTCTTTATAAACATACAAACCACCCCGTGATAGGGCCACACTGGATCCACCCATGCAATGTAAACCCACGGTGAACAAGGGCAACAACCCACCGTCATGGCTCCCACTTAAATTTGACGGGAGGCCTGTAGTGAGGTGACTCACTACAGTAGTGTCGTGAATCTCATCTGAGCCGTTCATTGTTTAAATTCAAATCCAAGCGTTTATTATCGAGATGGGTCATCGGATGGACTCGCTAAACCCCTGTAGTGAGCCCCTCACTACACCCCTGTAGTGAGCCCCTCACTACAAGGCCTCGTGTTCCCTTAAATCCTCTGTTCTTCCAAGGAGAATCAAATCCTACCATGTTGCAGGCCCATTTCCGCCCTTGCCTCCACGACAAGTCATTTTTATCTGTTTGGAGTCTTTGGACAGGGAACAATTTCTATAAATACCATTGCTAAACCAACCAAGCATTACTCATTTTATACTAGAAAGTCCTCCAAGACAGCTTCCAATTACACTCTCCAACGACGAACTCACTTTCTCCTATTTCTGTATAAAATATGTGCAAGAAAGTTACTTTTCATCAATGTTTTAAAAATCGGACCGGACCAGCCGATTCAACCGATTGTACCGTCAAGCGGCTCCTAGTCTGGTTCAGTTCATTCTAAGAACCGCTCTAATTACAGAACCAGTCTCTTTAATGAAAACCGTTCACAACCAGTGGTCGAACCGCTGACCCAGTAAAACCGTGAGCTGTTCAACTGACCCGTTATAAAATTTTGAACTGCCAATAGTGAAGAAAAGAGCTTCATCAGCCCTACTAAAGACAGCATGACAGCTATATGCGTCCATAAGTAGCAAAAGGGAACTTTATAGAAGCAAAAGGTTTTCCCAAAGTTCTCCTTTGTTTCGAATGTGGGATTCTCTTATTTTACTCCCCAGGCTTGAAAACCTTAGGAAAAAGCGAACTTCTCCCCATTTCCAGTGCTGTTGGACTTATTCTTCATTATTTTCAATGTGAACTATTTTATGAACAATTATTTTATTTTTTTGTATATTATTATTATTATTTTTGACGTAATTATGACATCACGGTTCAACTCTGGTTCAACCGCGGTTGAACCGGTGACCCGTCCACCCGGTTCCTTTTTTGGTTCGCTTACCGGTCCGGGTTTTAAAACATTGTTTTTCATACGCAAATGCAAAAGCGGTATTGGGGCAACCGGTGCCCCTAATTTTTTGAACCGTTGGATCTCTTAGGTTCATCTCAGCCATCCATTGGCCAACCATTCTCTTTCTCCTATTACCTAGTACACATGTCATATAGTCGCAGTAAGTTGATTCAGTTTTTTGCAAACACATCCCAAGTTCTTAGTAAATATGTTTCAATGAATACATCCTCCATTTTATCATAATTCCTTTTGACAGGCTCACTTTAAGAGTTGAAAAATGGTTGAAGAAGTTGCTGTGAAGAACCACCCTTCTAATGCGTACATATTTTTCTAGTATATTTCTTTTGGGGGCTTTGTGCATCTTTTAAAGGGAAAATTATCGAAATGGTTCATGTAGTTTCACCTGAGTCTCGATTTAGTCCCTCTACTTTCAATTGCACTCCAACGAACCTTGTAGTTTCAATTTTGGTCGATTTTGGTCCAATTGTTAACAAACGTTATCAAGTTAGACGGAATCCCCAATTTGGGGCTTTTTTTAGGGGTACACCAGTCATTTCCCCTTCTTCCCGCCCTTTTAACAAAACCCTAACTCTTTTTATCACCATATTTCCCTCCCATTTGTCTTATTACATGTACAGAGCCACTGCTCTCTCTCTCTCTCTCTCTCTCTCTCTCTCTCTCGCGCGCGGGCGCTCGTGCGCGCGCATTTGTCTACCCTTCACACACAAAAGCTAGGTTCAATGGATCACATGTTATGTCATTGTGGAAAAAGATCACCAGTCACCACCTCATGGACAGATACCAACCCTGGCAGACGATTCATTGGGTGTTATAAACATGGGTAAGTCCCAAGAATCAAGAATGCAATTTGTTTATTTTTTGGTCTAGTAATGAAGAGAAATTCATACTAAAATGTACTCTTTTCTTCATTCTGTGCTCCACTAATTTCAAATTAAATTGCAGTCCCCAGATGCTTGCAACTTTTTTATGTGGGTGGATCCACCCATTTGTGCTCGTGCTAGAGCTGTGATACCTGGTTTACTCAGAAGAAGCAGACACCATGAAGACCAAATTCGAGTTATGAAAAGAAGAGAGAGGATTTACGTGGCTGTGTTTATTTTGTTTGGTATTTTTTTTTGGTCAATTTGCTCTGCGGATGGTGGCTCTGATTCCGTTGGAGGCAGTGGTGGTGGACTGTGATGGCTAGGTTACACTACTAGTCATATTATTAGATTATATTAGGTTATGCTCGTATGGGTTTGGGTATGAAACCCATTATCAATGTTTGTGGTTGTTTAGGGTAGTTAACAACCCATTTTGTGTAATGAATCTGATGACAATGGTTTTTGTATTTTTGTTGTAATGAAAGGGTTGGAACCCATGTTGAAATGAAAGGGTTTATCCTCACCATTCTCACCATTGTGCTCACCATTCTCACCATTGTGCCCAGTTACATTTCTATTCAATGCACTGGTTTTGCACATTGAAGTCCTGCCATTCATGATTGAGCAACCAAATCAGTGAGAGAGAGCAGTGGCTCTGTACATGTAATCAGACAAATTGGAGGGAGATATGATGATAAAAGGAATTAGGGTTTTGCTAAAAGGGCGGGAGGATGGGGAAATGACTGGTGTACCCCTAAAAAAAGCCCCAAATTGGGGATGCCGTCTAATTCGATAACATCTGTTATCAATTGGACCAAAAGCGACCAAAACTGAAACTACAGGTTTCGTTGGAGTTCAATTGAAAGTAGAGGGACTAAATCGAGACTCGGGTGAAACTACAGGGACCATTTCGATAATTTTCCCTCTTTTAAAGGCCCTAGATACACAATACTCAATTTAATTTGTAATTTTTTGCTTGCAGCCAAGAACAAGTGTAATATGAATAAGGAGAACAAGAATTTAAAAGAGGATAAGATGGTATCTATACAACATTTTCGATATGTGTGTGGATTCGCGTGTGGATTACAATAAATCTAATTGGATTTGTATGCTTTCAATACGTGTAGATAAGGCGAGAGGTTGGTAAAAAGTGGAAAAGGTTAGCTCCGGAAGCTAAACGGAAGTATACGAAATTAGCTAAGCAAAGTCTCAAAGTGTACAAAGAGCGGAAAAAAAAAGAGATGATCCTCCAAAGACTCCAAAAATGTTCATATTTGGTTTTTTAGCATTTATGTTAATGCATTTGGTTTTCAAATTTCTCTTGAATTTTGGATTTGATTGGAGTTTTTGATTTTGTACTTAGATCACCTTTGTTACCAGAAGTCAACTAAAGGCGGCATATGATGTGCTTCAACCTGTACAAGTAGAGAGTGTTAAAGATATTGGATTTGATAGTCGATTGCGATTGCAATGTACCAAATTAGATGGAAGCTTTGTGAGTGGTTGATAGGACGTTTCGATCCAATGTCTTTATATTTGAATGTTTTTGGTAAAAACTCATGATTACACCCCTAGATGTGAACCATATGCCCTGTGGGGGAGTGAGGGTGACTCTTAAAGGGCCATTGACTGAAATTCACGGCTTGTGTGTGAAGCATAAAGTATGTGTTCAAGGTTCTTTTTATTTGAAGCAATTGAAAGTGTCTTTAGAAGGAATGAAAATCAATTACGATGACGAGGACTTTAAGGTTGTGTTTGTCTTGTACATCATGGGAACAGTTCTATGTCCAACATCAAAATTTGGAGTCAATAAACACTTTCTTCATGCTTTAAAGGACACATCAATTACAAGTAAGCTTTGACTGGAGCCAATTCATTCTGGAGTTCTTAGCCGATGGCATAAAAAACTATAAGAAAAAGGACGGAGTGCAATTTGTGGTTGTCTATTGTTCCTAATTGTACATCCCTTAACTTTATTTATTATGTCAAAGTAGTTATTTAATAGTTTAACATATTACTTATAGCATTCCTTTTTCTTTTTTTTCCCTATAGTTATTCTACTTAGAGCATTGCACACTGGCTAAAGATTTCAGTTCCCGTTGCAAAGACCGAACTTCACCTCAGCTTTCTGCTTGGGGAGATGAAGAGATTAGGAACAGGATTAGTTGGCTAAATCAAAAGTTGAACATCTGGTAATAATGTGTTATGATCATATAATTATGTTCATCTTTTAAGCATATAATAGTATACATTTTTATTTAACCCTGTTTAACTACTTTTCCCATTATAGCACAAGGTCATTGTGGAGGTTGGAGTTCGCAAGAGAAAGAGAGGCGTAAATCAAGGAAATGAGATTGGCCAAAATGAATCAATAGAAAAACTAACTCATAGAGTTTGTGAATTGACGAGTGTAGTGGAAGAGGCAGTGGTTCTTATACGTGAGAATGATAGTAAGCGTAAGGAAGGCAAATGAGGACAAGAAAGGTAGTAAGGAGGCAATTTCAGATCACGTGACCTCTCCCTTGAATACTAAGAAAGAAAATTGCACTACAAAGCCATATCATATGAGGACAAATTAGGACAAAGGCTTTCAAATAAAAATCCGAATAAAACATGACAATCGGATAATTAAGTAAGCCTTCAGTTCGCAACTGCGATCAACACTGTTACTACTACTTAGCATCTCATTGCTCATATTCATAGTTATGTTAACTCTTTACATACTGTTCCTAATTTTCTCTTTATTACCAAATCAAAGGATCAAACCAAATAAGATAGCTAAAAGGATGAATTTGTTCTTCGAAAAGTTCTGGTCATCACTAAGTATACATATTTTTCAGTTGTTGCCAGATCAAATATGGAGATTCAATTAGGCGCTTGAATTGTTATGTCGACATGAATGGACTACTGGATATTGACTTGGACACACTAAAAGCAAGAGTTCGCACTCTCTTCAATCTTCATGCGGATAGCAATCCTATTCTTACATATATTGATGAAGACAATGACAATGTGGCGTTAGCTGATGAAGAAGATTTCTATTATGCCGGTCAACAATACTTGAATCCCATGAGGATAACAACATGCTCAGACTACCGCGAGAGAGTAAAATCTGGTGAAGAAACTGGCAGAAGTTCAAGATACTATTGTCTAGCGTCTACACCGATTTTGAGGAGTTCTTAAAATATGTTCCTAAGCCATTGCATGGCAGAACTTCAGAGCTGTTCAGCAATGTGAT